>CANSNZ010000956.1:0-587775 GCA_947646795.1 Beta lomatogona | reverse complement strand
AAGTGTTTTATTTAGTTATTTGATTAACTCCTTTCGTTCAATTCAATTACATTATAACTTACTCTAGTGTTTTATTTAGTTATTTGATTAACTCCTTCGTTCAATTCAATTACATAATAACTTACTCGAGTGTTTTATTTAGTTATTTGATTAACTCATTCGCTCAATTCAATTACATTATAACTTACTCAAGTGTTTTATTTAGTTATTTGATTAACTCCTTCGTTCAATTCAATTACATATATAACTTACTCAAGTGTTTTATTTAGTTATTTGATTAACTCCTTTCGTTCAATTCAATTACATTATAACTTACTCAAGTGTTTTATTTAGTTATTTGATTAACTCCTTCCGTTTAATTCAATTACATTATAACTTACTCAAGTGTTTTATTTTGTTATTTGATTAACTCCTTTCGTTCAATTCAATTACATAACAACTTACTCAAGTGTTTTATTTAGTTATTTGATTAACTCATTCGTTCAATTCAATTACATTAATAACTTACTCAAGTGTTTTATTTAGTTATTTGATTAACTCATTCGTTCAATTCAATTACATTATAACTTACTCAAGTGTTTTATTTAGTTATTTGATTAACTCCTTCGTTCAATTCAATTACATTATAACTTACTCAAGTTTTTTATGTAGTTATTAGATTAACTCATTCGTTCAATTCAATTACATTATAACTTACTCAAGTGTTTTATTTAGTTATTTGATTAACTCCTTCGTTCAATTCAATTACATTATAACTTACTCGAGTGTTTTATTTAGTTATTTGATTAACTCCTTTCGTTCAATTCAATTACATAATAACTTACTCAAGTGTTTTATTTAGTTATTTGTTTAACTCATTCGTTCAATTCAATTACATTATAACTTACTCAAGTGTTTTATTTAGTTATTTGATTAACTCCTTTCGTTCAGTTCAATTACATTATAACTTACTCGAAGTGTTTTATTTAGTTATTTGATTAACTCTTTCGTTCAATTCAATTACATTATAACTTGCTCAAGTGTTTTATTTAGTTATTTGATTAACTCCTTCGTTCAATTCAATTACATTATAACTTACTCAAGTGTTTTATGTAGTTATTATATTAACTCAATCGTTCAATTCAATTACATTATAACTTACTCGAGTGTTTTATTTAGTTATTTGATTAACTCCTTCGTTCAATTCAATTACATAATAACTTAATCCAGTGTTTTATTTAGTTATTTGATTAACTCCTTCGTTCAATTCAATTACATATAAAAACATACTCAAGTGTTTTATTTTGTTATTTGATTAACTCTTTCGTTCAATTCAAATACATAATAACTTACTCGAGTGTTTTATTTAGTTATTTGATTAACTCATTCGTTCAATTCAATTACATAATAACTTACTCAAGTGTTTTATTTAGTTATTTGATTAACCCCTTCGTTCAATTCAATTACATAATAACTTACTCAAGTGTTTTATTTAGTTATTTGATTAACTCCTTCGTTCAATTCAATTACATTATAACTTACTCAAGTGTTTTATGTAGTTATTATATTAACTCATTCGTTCAATTCAATTACATTATAACTTACTCGAGTGTTTTATTTAGTTATTTGATTAACTTCTTCGTTGAATTCAATTACATAATAACTTACTCGAGTGTTTTATTTAGTTATTTGATTAACCCATTTCGTTCAATTCAATTACATTATAACTTACTCTAGTGTTTTGTTTAGTTTTTTGATTAACTCCTTTCGTTCAATTCAATTACATAATAACTTACTCAAGTGTTTTATTTAGTTATTTGATTAACTCATTCGTTCAATTCAATTACATTATAACTTATTCAAGTGTTTTATTTAGTTATTTGATTAACTCCTTTCGTTCAATTCAATTACATTATAACTTACTCTAGTGTTTTATTTTGTTATTTGATTAACTCCTTCGTTCAATTCAATTACATAATAACTTACTCGAGTGTTTTATTTAGTTATTTGATTAACTCATTCGCTCAATTCAATTACATTATAACTTACTCAAATGTTTTATTTAGTTATTTGATTAACTCCTTCGTTCAATTCAATTCAATTACATATAAAAACTTACTCAAGTGTTTTATTTAGTTATTTGATTAACTCCTTCGTTCAATTCAATTACATTATATGTTACTCAAGTGTTTTATTTAGTTATTTAATTAACTCCTTTCGTTCAATTCAATTACATTATAACCTAGTCGAGTGTTTTATGTAGTTATTTGATTAACTCCTTCTTTTAATTCAATTACATTATAACTTACTCAAGTGTTTTATTTTGTTATTTGGTTAACTTCTTCGTTCAATTCAATTACATAACAACTTACTCGAGTGTTTTATTTAGTTATTTGATTAACTCATTCGTTCAATGCAATTACATAATAACTTACTCAAGTGTTTTATTTAGTTATTTGATTAACTCATTCGTTCAATTCAATTACATTATAACTTACTCAAGTGTTTTATTTAGTTATTTGATTAACTCCTTCGTTCAATTCAATTACATTATAACTTACTCAAGTTTTTTATGTAGTTATTATATTAACTCAATCGTTCAATTCAATTACATTATAACTTACTCGAGTGTTTTATTTAGTTATTTGATTAACTCCTTCGTTCAATTCAATTACATTATAACTTACTCAAGTGTTTTATTTAGTTATTTGATTAACTTCTTTCGTTCAATTCAATTACATAATAACTTACTCAAGTGTTTTATTTAGTTACTTATTTAACTCATTCGTTCAATTCAATTACATTATAACTTACTCAAGTGTTTTATTTAGTTATTTGATTAACTCCTTTCGTTCAATTCAATTACATTATAACTTACTCTAGTGTTTTATTTTGTTATTTGATTAACTCTTTCGTTCAATTCAATTACATAATAACTTACTCGAGTGTTTTATTTAGTTATTTGATTAACTCATTCGTTCAATTCAATTACATTATAACTTACTCAAATGTTTTATTTAGTTATTTGATTAACTCATTTGTTCAATTCAATTACATTATAACTTGCTCAAGTGTTTTATTTAGTTATTCGATTAACTCCTTCGTTCAATTCAATTACATTATAACTTACTCAAGTGTTTTATGTAGTTATTATATTAACTCAATCGTTCAATTCAATTACATTATAACTTACTCGAGTGTTTTATTTAGTTATTTGATTAACTCCTTCGTTCAATTCAATTACATAATAGCTTAATCCAGTGTTTTATTTAGTTATTTGATTAACTCCTTCGTTCAATTCAATTACATTATAACTTACTCAAGTGTTTTATGTAGTTATTATATTAACTCATTCGTTCAATTCAATTACATTATAACTTACTCGAGTGTTTTATTTAGTTATTTGATTAACTCCTTTCGTTCAATTCAATTACATAATAACTTACTCAAGTGTTTTATTTAGTTATTTGATTAACTTATTCGTTCAATTCAATTACATAATAACTTACTCGAGTGTTTTATTTAGTTATTTGATTAACTCATTCGTTCAATTCAATTACATAATAACTTACTCAAGTGTTTTATTTAGTTATTTGATTAACTCATTCGTTCAATTCAATTACATTATAACTTACTCAAGTGTTTTATTTAGTTATTTGATTAACTCCTTCGTTCAATTCAATTACATTATAACTTACTCAAGTGTTTTATTTAGTTATTATATTAACTCATTCGTTCAATTCAATTACATTATAACTTACTCAAGTGTTTTATTTAGTTATTTGATTAACTCCTTCGTTCAATTCAATTACATAATAACTTACTCAAGTGTTTTATTTAGTTATTTGATTAACTCCTTCGTTCAATTCAATTACATATAAAAACTTACTCAAGTGTTTTATTTAGTTATTTGATTAACTCCTTCGTTCAATTCAATTACATTATAACTTACTCGAGTGTTTTATTTAGTTATTTGATTAACTCATTCGTTCAATTCAATTACATAATAACTTACTCAAGTGTTTTATTTAGTTATTTAATTAACTCATTCGTTCAATTCAATTACATTATAACTTACTCAAGTGTTTTATTTAGTTATTTGATTAACTCATTTCGTTCAATTCAATTACATTATAACTTACTCAAGTGTTTTATTTAGTTATTTGATTAACTCTTTCGTTCAATTCAATTACATAATAACTTACTCAAGTGTTTTATTTAGTTATTTGATTAACTCATTCGTTCAATTCAATTACATTATAACTTACTCAAGTGTTTTATTTAGTTATTTGATTAACTCATTCGTTCAATTCAATTACATTATAACTTGCTCAAGTGTTTTATTTAGTTATTCGATTAACTCCTTCGTTCAATTCAATTACATTATAACTTACTCAAGTGTTTTATGTAGTTATTATATTAACTCAATCGTTCAATTCAATTACATTATAACTTACTCGAGTGTTTTATTTAGTTATTTGATTAACTCCTTCGTTCAATTCAATTACATAATAGCTTAATCAAGTGTTTTATTTAGTTATTTGATTAACTCCTTCGTTCAATTCAATTACATTATAACTTACTCAAGTGTTTTATGTAGTTATTATATTAACTCATTCGTTCAATTCAATTACATTATAACTTACTCGAGTGTTTTATTTAGTTATTTGATTAACTCCTTTCGTTCAATTCAATTACATAATAACTTGCTCAAGTGTTTTATTTAGTTATTTGATTAACTTATTCGTTCAATTCAATTACATAACAACTTACTCGAGTGTTTTATTTAGTTATTTGATTAACTCATTCGTTCAATTCAATTACATAATAACTTACTCAAGTGTTTTATTTAGTTATTTGATTAACTCATTCGTTCAATTCAATTACATTATAACTTACTCAAGTGTTTTATTTAGTTATTTGATTAACTCCTTCGTTCAATTCAATTACATTATAACTTACTCAAGTGTTTTATGTAGTTATTATATTAACTCAATCGTTCAATTCAATTACATTATAACTTACTCAAGTGTTTTATTTAGTTATTTGATTAACTCCTTCGTTCAATTCAATTACATAATAACTTAATCCAGTGTTTTATTTAGTTATTTGATTAACTCCTTCGTTCAATTCAATTACATATAAAAACTTACTCAAGTGTTTTATTTAGTTATTTGATTAACTCATTCGTTCAATTCAATTACATTATAACTTACTCAAGTGTTTTATTTAGTTATTTGATTAACTCATTCGTTCAATTCAATTACATAATAACTTACTCAAGTGTTTTATTTAGTTATTTGATTAACTCCTTCGTTCAATTCAATTACATAATAACTTACTCAAGTGTTTTATTTAGTTATTTGATTAACTCATTCGTTCAATTCAATTACATAATAACTTACTCAAGTGTTTTATTTAGTTATTTGATTAACTCATTCGTTCAATTCAATTACATATATAAACTTACTCAAGTGTTTTATTTAGTTATTTGATTAACTCCTTCGTTCAATTCAATTACATTATAACTTACTCAAGTGTTTTTTGTAGTTATTATATTAACTCAATCGTTCAATTCAATTACATTATAACTTACTCGAGTGTTTTATTTAGTTATTTGATTAACTCCTTCGTTCAATTCAATTACATAATTGCTTAATGCAGTGTTTTATTTAGTTATTTGATTAACTCTTTCGTTCAATTCAATTACATTATAACTTACACAAGTGTTTTATGTAGTTATTATATTAACTCATTCGTTCAATTCAATTACATTATAACTTACTCGACTGTTGTATTTAGTTATTTGATTAACTCCTTTCGTTCAATTCAATTACATAATAACTTGCTCAAGTGTTTTATTTAGTTATTTGATTAACTTATTCGTTCAATTCAATTACATAACAACTTACTCGAGTGTTTTATTTAGTTATTTGATTAACTCATTCGTTCAATTCAATTACATAATAACTTACTCAAGTGTTTTATTTAGTTATTTGATTAACTCATTCGTTCAATTCAATTACATTATAACTTACTCAAGTGTTTTATTTAGTTATTTGATTAACTCCTTCGTTCAATTCAATTACATTATAACTTACTCAAGTGTTTTATGTAGTTATTATATTAACTCATTCGTTCAATTCAATTACATTATAACTTACTCAAGTGTTTTATTTAGTTATTTGATTAACTCCTTCGTTCAATTCAATTACATAATAACTTAATCCAGTGTTTTATTTAGTTATTTGATTAACTCCTTCGTTCAATTCAATTACATTATAACTTACTCAAGTGTTTTATTTAGTTATTTGATTAACTCATTCGTTCAATTCAATTACATTATAACTTACTCAAGTGTTTTATTTAGTTATTTGATTAACTCATTCGTTCAATTCAATTACATAATAACTTACTCAAGTGTTTTATTTAGTTATTTGATTAACTCCTTCGTTCAATTCAATTACATAATAACTTACTCAAGTGTTTTATTTAGTTATTTGATTAACTCATTCGTTCAATTCAATTACATAATAACTTACTCAAGTGTTTTATTTAGTTATTTGATTAACTCATTCGTTCAATTCAATTACATTAATAACTTACTCAAGTGTTTTATTTAGTTATTTGATTAACTCCTTCGTTCAATTCAATTACATTATAACTTACTCAAGTGTTTTATGTAGTTATTATATTAACTCAATTCGTTCAATTCAATTACATTATAACTTACTCAAGTGTTTTATTTAGTTATTTGATTAACTCCTTCGTTCAATTCAATTACATAATAACTTAATCAAGTGTTTTATTTAGTTATTTGATTAACTCCTTCGTTCAATTCAATTACATTATAACTTACTCAAGTGTTTTATGTAGTTATTATATTAACTCATTCGTTCAATTCAATTACATTATAACTTACTCGAGTGTTTTATTTAGTTATTTGATTAACTCCTTTCGTTCAATTCAATTACATAATAACTTGCTCAAGTGTTTTATTTAGTTATTTGATTAACTTATTCGTTCAATTCAATTACATAACAACTTACTCGAGTGTTTTATTTAGTTATTTGATTAACTCATTCGTTCAATTCAATTACATAATAACTTACTCAAGTGTTTTATTTAGTTATTTGATTAACTCATTCGTTCAATTCAATTACATTATAACTTACTCAAGTGTTTTATTTAGTTATTTGATTAACTCCTTCGTTCAATTCAATTACATTATAACTTACTCAAGTGTTTTATGTAGTTATTATATTAACTCAATCGTTCAATTCAATTACATTATAACTTACTCAAGTGTTTTATTTAGTTATTTGATTAACTCCTTCGTTCAATTCAATTACATAATAACTTAATCCAGTGTTTTATTTAGTTATTTGATTAACTCCTTCGTTCAATTCAATTACATTATAACTTACTCAAGTGTTTTATTTAGTTATTTGATTAACTCATTCGTTCAATTCAATTACATAATAACTTACTCGAGTGTTTTATTTAGTTATTTGATTAACTCATTCGTTCAATTCAATTACATAATAACTTACTCAAGTGTTTTATTTAGTTATTTGATTAACTCCTTCGTTCAATTCAATTCAATTACATAATAACTTACTCCAGTGTTTTATTTAGTTATTTGATTAACTCCTTCGTTCAATTCAATTACATTATAACTTACTCAAGTGTTTTATGTAGTTATTATATTAACTCATTCGTTCAATTCAATTACATTATAACTTACTCAAGTGTTTTATTTAGTTATTTGATTAACTTCTTCGTTCAATTCAATTACATTATAACTTACTCAAGTGTTTTATTTAGTTATTTGATTAACTCCTTTCGTTCAATTCAATTACATAATAACTTACTCGAGTGTTTTATTTAGTTATTTGATTAACTCATTTCGTTCAATTCAATTACATTATAACTTACTCTAGTGTTTTATTTAGTTATTTGATTAACTCCTTTCGTTCAATTCAATTACATAATAACTTACTCAAGTGTTTTATTTAGTTATTTGATTAACTCATTCGTTCAATTCAATTACATTATAACTTACTCAAGTGTTTTATTTAGTTATTTGATTAACTCCTTTCGTTCAATTCAATTACATTATAACTTACTCAAGTGTTTTATTTAGTTATTTGATTAACTCCTTCGTTCAATTCAATTACATAATAACTTACTCAAGTGTTTTATTTAGTTATTTGATTAACTCATTCGTTCAATTCAATTACATTATAACTTACTCAAATGTTTTATTTAGTTATTTGATTAACTCCTTCGTTCAATTCAATTACATATAAAAACTTACTCAAGTGTTTTATTTAGTTATTTGATTAACTCCTTCGTTCAATTCAATTACATTATAACTTACTCAAGTGTTTTATTTAGTTATTTGATTAACTCCTTCGTTCAATTCAATTACATTATATCTTACTCGACTATTTTATTTTGTTATTTGATTAACTACTTCGTTCAATTCAATTACATTCTAACTTACTCAAGTGTTTTATTTTGTTATTTGATTAACTTCTTCGTTCAATTCAATTACATAATAACTTACTCGAGTGTTTTATTTAGTTATTTGATTAACTCATTCGTTCAATTCAATTACATAATAACTTACTCAAGTGTTTTATTTAGTTATTTGATTAACTCCTTCGTTCAATTCAATTACATAATAACTTACTCCAGTGTTTTATTTAGTTATTTGATTAACTCCTTCGTTCAATTCAATTACATTATAACTTACTCAAGTGTTTTATGTAGTTATTATATTAACTCATTCGTTCAATTCAATTACATTATAACTTACTCGACTGTTTTATTTAGTTATTTGATTAACTTCTTCGTTGAATTCAATTACATTATAACTTACTCGAGTGTTTTATTTAGTTATTTGATTATTTCCTTTCGTTCAATTCAATTACATAATAACTTACTCGAGTGTTTTATTTAGTTATTTGATTAACCCATTTCGTTCAATTCAATTACATTATAACTTACTCTAGTGTTTTGTTTAGTTTTTTGATTAACTCCTTTCGTTCAATTCAATTACATAATAACTTACTCAAGTGTTTTATTTAGTTATTTCATTAACTCATTCGTTCAATTCAATTACATTATAACTTATTCAAGTGTTTTATTTAGTTATTTGATTAACTCCTTTCGTTCAATTCAATTACATTATAACTTACTCTAGTGTTTTATTTTGTTATTTGATTAACTCCTTCGTTCAATTCAATTACATAATAACTTACTCGAGTGTTTTATTTAGTTATTTGATTAACTCATTCGCTCAATTCAATTACATTATAACTTACTCAAATGTTTTATTTAGTTATTTGATTAACTCCTTCGTTCAATTCAATTACATATAAAAACTTACTCAAGTGTTTTATTTAGTTATTTGATTAACTCCTTCGTTCAATTCAATTACATTATATGTTACTCAAGTGTTTTATTTAGTTATTTAATTAACTCCTTTCGTTCAATTCAATTACATTATAACCTAGTCGAGTGTTTTATGTAGTTATTTGATTAACTCCTTCTTTTAATTCAATTACATTATCACTTACTCAAGTGTTTTATTTTGTTATTTGGTTAACTTCTTCGTTCAATTCAATTACATAACAACTTACTCGAGTGTTTTATTTAGTTATTTGATGAACTCATTCGTTCAATGCAATTACATAATAACTTACTCAAGTGTTTTATTTAGTTATTTGATTAACTCATTCGTTCAATTCAATTACATTATAACTTACTCAACTGTTTTATTTAGTTATTCGATTAACTCCTTCGTTCAATTCAATTACATTATAACTTACTCAAGTTTTTTATGTAGTTATTATATTAACTCAATCGTTCAATTCAATTACATTATAACTTACTCGAGTGTTTTATTTAGTTATTTGATTAACTTCTTCGTTCAATTCAATTACATTATATTTTACTCGAGTGTTCTATTTAGTTATTTGATTAACTTCTTTCGTTCAATTCAATTACATAATAACTTACTCAAGTGTTTTATTTAGTTACTTATTTAACTCATTCGTTCAATTCAATTACATTATAACTTACTCAAGTGTTTTATTTAGTTATTTGATTAACTCCTTTCGTTCAATTCAATTACATTATAACTTACTCTAGTGTTTTATTTTGTTATTTGATTAACTCTTTCGTTCAATTCAATTACATAATAACTTACTCGAGTGTTTTATTTAGTTATTTGATTAACTCATTCGCTCAATTCAGTTACATTATAACTTACTCAAATGTTTTATTTAGTTATTTGATTAACTCATTTGTTCAATTCAATTACATTATAACTTGCTCAAGTGTTTTATTTAGTTATTCGATTAACTCCTTCGTTCAATTCAATTACATAATAACTTAATCCAGTGTTTTATTTAGTTATTTGATTAACTCCTTCGTTCAATTCAATTACATTATAACTTACTCAAGTGTTTTATGTAGTTATTATATTAACTCAATCGTTCAATTCAATTACATTATAACTTACTCGAGTGTTTTATTTAGTTATTTGATTAACTCCTTCGTTCAATTCAATTACATAATAGCTTAATCCAGTGTTTTATTTAGTTATTTGATTTAACTCCTTCGTTCAATTCAATTACATTATAACTTACTCAAGTGTTTTATGTAGTTATTATATTAACTCATTCGTTCAATTCAATTACATTATAACTTACTCGAGTGTTTTATTTAGTTATTTGATTAACTCCTTTCGTTCAATTCAATTACATAATAACTTACTCAAATGTTTTATTTAGTTATTTGATTAACTTATTCGTTCAATTCAATTACATAACAACTTACTCGAGTGTTTTATTTAGTTATTTGATTAACTCATTCGTTCAATTCAATTACATAATAACTTACTCAAGTGTTTTATTTAGTTATTTGATTAACTCATTCGTTCAATTCAATTACATTATAACTTGCTCAAGTGTTTTATTTAGTTATTCGATTAACTCCTTCGTTCAATTCAATTACATTATAACTTACTCAAGTGTTTTATGTAGTTATTATATTAACTCAATCGTTCAATTCAATTACATTATAACTTACTCAAGTGTTTTATTTAGTTATTTGATTAACTCCTTCGTTCAATTCAATTACATAATAACTTAATCCAGTGTTTTTATTTAGTTATTTGATCAACTCCTTCGTTCAATTCAATTACATATAAAAACATACTCAAGTGTTTTATTTTGTTATTTGATTAACTCTTTCGTTCAATTCAAATACATAATAACTTACTCGAGTGTTTTATTTAGTTATTTGATTAACTCATTCGTTCAATTCAATTACATAATAACTTACTCAAGTGTTTTATTTAGTTATTTGATTAACTCCTTCGTTCAATTCAATTACATAATAACTTACTCCAGTGTTTTATTTAGTTATTTGATTAACTCCTTCGTTCAATTCAATTACATTATAACTTACTCAAGTGTTTTATGTAGTTATTATATTAACTCATTCGTTCAATTCAATTACATTATAACTTACTCGACTGTTTTATTTAGTTATTTGATTAACTTATTCGTTGAATTCAATTACATT
The DNA here is from genome assembly GCA_947646795.1 of Beta lomatogona. NCBI lineage: Eukaryota > Viridiplantae > Streptophyta > Magnoliopsida > Caryophyllales > Amaranthaceae > Beta > Beta lomatogona. The sequence continues at coordinate 576,195 of CANSNZ010000956.1, read as the reverse complement.
ATAACTTACTCGAGTGTTTTATTTAGTTATTTGATTATTTCCTTTCGTTCAATTCAATTACATAATAACTTACTCAAGTGTTTTATTTAGTTATTTGATTAACCCATTTCGTTCAATTCAATTACATTATAACTTACTCTAGTGTTTTATTTAGTTATTTGATTAACTCCTTCGTTCAATTCAATTACATAATAACTTACTCAAGTGTTTTATTTAGTTATTTGATTAACTCATTCGTTCAATTCAATTACATTATAACTTACTCAAGTGTTTTATTTAGTTATTTGATTAACTCATTCGTTCAATTCAATTACATTATAAAAACTTACACAAGTGTTTTATTTAGTTATTTGATTAACTCCTTCGTTCAATTCAATTACATTATAAGTTACTCAAGTGTTTTATTTAGTTATTTGATTAACTCCTTTCGTTCAATTCAATTACATTATAACTTACTCAAGTGTTTTATGTAGTTATTTGATTAACTCCTTCGTTTAATTCAATTACATTATAACTTACTCAAGTGTTTTATTTAGTTATTTGATTAACTCCTTTCGTTCAATTCAATTACATAATAACTTACTCAAGTGTTTTATTTAGTTATTTGATTAACTTATTCGTTCAATTCAATTACATAATAACTTACTCAAGTGTTTTATTTAGTTATTTGATTAACTCATTCGTTCAATTCAATTACATAATAACTTACTCAAGTGTTTTATTTAGTTATTTGATTAACTCATTCGTTCAATTCAATTACATTATAACTTACTCAAGTGTTTTATTTAGTTATTTGATTAACTCATTCGTTCAATTCAATTACATTATAACTTACTCAAGTGTTTTATTTAGTTATTTGATTAACTCATTCGTTCAATTCAATTACATTATAACTTACTCAAGTGTTTTATTTAGTTATTTGATTAACTCCTTCGTTCAATTCAATTACATAATAACTTACTCAAGTGTTTTATTTAGTTATTTGATTAACTCCTTCGTTCAATTCAATTACATTATAACTTACTCAAGTGTTTTATTTAGTTATTTGATTAACTCATTCGTTCAATTCAATTACATTATAACTTACTCAAGTGTTTTATTTAGTTATTTGATTAACTCCTTTCGTTCAATTCAATTACATAATAACTTACTCCAGTGTTTTATTTAGTTATTTGTTTAACTCATTTCGTTCAATTCAACTACATTATAACTTACTCAACTGTTTTATTTAGTTATTTGATTAACTCCTTTCGTTCAATTCAATTACATAATAACTTACTCAAGTGTTTTATTTAGTTATTTGATTAACTCATTCGTTCAATTCAATTACATTATAACTTACTCAAGTGTTTTATTTAGTTATTTGATTAACTCCTTTCGTTCAATTCAATTACATTATAACTTACTCAAGTGTTTTATTTAGTTATTTGATTAACTCATTCGTTCAATTCAATTACATTATAACTTACTCAAGTGTTTTATTTAGTTATTTGATTAACTCCTTCGTTCAATTCAATTACATATAAAAACTTACTCAAGTGTTTTATTTAGTTATTTGATTAACTCCTTCGTTCAATTCAATTACATTATAACTTACTCAAGTGTTTTATTTAGTTATTTGATTAACTCCTTTCGTTCAATTCAATTACATTATAACTTACTCGAGTGTTTTATTTAGTTATTTGATTAACTCCTTCGTTCAATTCAATTACATTATAACTTACTCAAGTGTTTTATTTAGTTATTTGATTAACTCCTTCGTTCAATTCAATTACATAATAACTTACTCAAGTGTTTTATTTAGTTATTTGATTAACTCATTCGTTCAATTCAATTACATAATAACTTACTCAAGTGTTTTATTTAGTTATTTGATTAACTCATTCGTTCAATTCAATTACATTATAACTTACTCAAGTGTTTTATTTAGTTATTTGATTAACTCCTTCGTTCAATTCAATTACATTATAACTTACTCAAGTGTTTTATTTAGTTATTTGATTAACTCATTCGTTCAATTCAATTACATTATAACTTACTCAAGTGTTTTATTTAGTTATTTGATTAACTCTTTCGTTCAATTCAATTACATTATAACTTACTCAAGTGTTTTATTTAGTTATTTGATTAACTCCTTCGTTCAATTCAATTACATAATAACTTACTCAAGTGTTTTATTTAGTTATTTGATTAACTCATTCGTTCAATTCAATTACATTATAACTTACTCAAGTGTTTTATTTAGTTATTTGATTAACTCTTTCGTTCAATTCAATTACATATATAACTTACTCAAGTGTTTTATTTAGTTATTTGATTAACTCCTTTCGTTCAATTCAATTACATTATAACTTACTCAAGTGTTTTATTTAGTTATTTGATTAACTCCTTTCGTTCTATTCAATTATAATATAACTTACTCAAGTGTTTTATTTAGTTATTTGATTAACTCCTTCGTTCAATTCAATTACATTATAACTTACTCAAGTGTTTTATTTAGTTATTTGTTTAACTCCTTTCGTTCAATTCAATTACATAATAACTTACTCAAGTGTTTTATTTAGTTATTTGATTAACTCATTCGTTCAATTCAATTACATAATAACTTACTCAAGTGTTTTATTTAGTTATTTGATTAACTCATTCGTTCAATTCAATTACATAATAACTTACTCAAGTGTTTTATTTAGTTATTTGATTATCTCCTTCGTTCAATTCAATTACATTATAACTTACTCAAGTGTTTTATTTAGTTATTTGATTAACTCATTCGTTCAATTCAATTACATTATAACTTACTCAAGTGTTTTATTTAGTTATTTGATTAACTCATTCGTTCAATTCAATTACATTATAACTTACTCAAGTGTTTTATTTAGTTATTTGATTAACTCCTTCGTTCAATTCAATTACATAATAACTTACTCAAGTGTTTTATTTAGTTATTTGATTAACTCCTTCGTTCAATTCAATTACATTATAACTTACTCAACTGTTTTATTTAGTTATTTGATTAACTCATTCGTTCAATTCAATTATATTATAACTTACTCAAGTGTTTTATTTAGTTATTTGATTAACTCATTCGTTCAATTCAATTACATTATAACTTACTCAAGTGTTTTATTTAGTTATTTGAATAACTTCTTTCGTTCAATTCAATTACATAATAACTTACTCGAGTGTTTTATTTAGTTATTTGATTAACTCATTTCGTTCAATTCAATTACATTATAACTTACTCGAGTGTTTTATTTAGTTATTTTGATTAACTCCTTTCGTTCAATTCAATTACATAATAACTTACTCAAGTGTTTTATTTAGTTATTTGATTAACTCATTCGTTCAATTCAATTACATTATAACTTACTCAAGTGTTTTATTTAGTTATTTGATTAACTCCTTTCGTTCAATTCAATTACATTATAACTTACTCAAGTGTTTTATTTAGTTATTTGATTAACTCCTTCGTTCAATTCAATTACATAATAACTTACTCAAGTGTTTTATTTAGTTATTTGATTAACTCATTCGTTCAATTCAATTACATTATAACTTACTCAAGTGTTTTATTTAGTTATTTGATTAACTCCTTCGTTCAATTCAATTACATAATAACTTACTCAAGTGTTTTATTTAGTTATTTGATTAACTCCTTCGTTCAATTCAATTACATTATAACTTACTCAAGTGTTTTATTTAGTTATTTGATTAACTCATTTCGTTCAATTCAATTACATTATAACTTACTGAAGTGTTTTATTTAGTTATTTGATTAACTCCTTCGTTCAATTCAATTACATTATAACTTACTCAAGTGTTTTATTTAGTTATTTGATTAACTTCTTCGTTCAATTCAATTACATAATAACTTACTCAAGTGTTTTATTTAGTTATTTGATTAACTCATTCGTTCAATTCAATTACATAATAACTTACTCAAGTGTTTTATTTAGTTATTTGATTAACTCATTCGTTCAATTCAATTACATTATAACTTACTCAAGTGTTTTATTTAGTTATTTGATTAACTCCTTCGTTCAATTCAATTACATTATAACTTACTCAAGTGTTTTATGTAGTTATTATATTAACTCATTCGTTCAATTCAATTACATTATAACTTACTCGAGTGTTTTATTTAGTTATTTGATTAACTCCTTCGTTCAATTCAATTACATTATAACTTACTCAAGTGTTTTATTTAGTTATTTGATTAACTCTTTCGTTCAATTCAATTACATAATAACTTACTCAAGTGTTTTATTTAGTTATTTGATTAACTCATTCGTTCAATTCAATTACATTATAACTTACTCAAGTGTTTTATTTAGTTATTTGATTAACTCCTTTCGTTCAATTCAATTACATTATAACTTACTCAAGTGTTTTATTTAGTTATTTGATTAACTCTTTCGTTCAATTCAATTACATAATAACTTACTCGAGTGTTTTATTTAGTTATTTGATTAACTCATTCGTTCAATTCAATTACATTATAACTTACTCAAGTGTTTTATTTAGTTATTTGATTAACTCATTCGTTCAATTCAATTACATTATAACTTACTCAAGTGTTTTATTTAGTTATTTGATTAACTCCTTCGTTCAATTCAATTACATTATAACTTACTCAAGTGTTTTATGTAGTTATTATATTAACTCATTCGTTCAATTCAATTACATTATAACTTACTCAAGTGTTTTATTTAGTTATTTGATTAACTCCTTCGTTCAATTCAATTACATAATAACTTAATCCAGTGTTTTATTTAGTTATTTGATTAACTCCTTCGTTCAATTCAATTACATTATAACTTACTCAAGTGTTTTATGTAGTTATTATATTAACTCATTCGTTCAATTCAATTACATTATAACTTACTCGAGTGTTTTATTTAGTTATTTGATTAACTCCTTTCGTTCAATTCAATTACATAATAACTTACTCAAGTGTTTTATTTAGTTATTTGATTAACTCCTTTCGTTCAATTCAATTACATAATAACTTACTCAAGTGTTTTATTTATTTATTTGATTAACTCATTCGTTCAATTCAATTACATATATAACTTACTCAAGTGTTTTATTTAGTTATTTGATTAACTCATTCGTTCAATTCAATTACATAATAACTTACTCAAGTGTTTTATTTAGTTATTTGATTAACTCATTCGTTCAATTCAATTACATAATAACTTACTCAAGTGTTTTATTTAGTTATTTGATTAACTCCTTCGTTCAATTCAATTACATAATAACTTACTCAAGTGTTTTATTTAGTTATTTGATTAACTCCTTCGTTCAATTCAATTACATTATAACTTACTCAAGTGTTTTATTTAGTTATTATATTAACTCATTCGTTCAATTCAATTACATTATAACTTACTCGAGTGTTTTATTTAGTTATTTGATTAACTCCTTCGTTCAATTCAATTACATTATAACTTACTCGAGTGTTTTATTTAGTTATTTGATTAACTCCTTTCGTTCAATTCAATTACATAATAACTTGCTCAAGTGTTTTATTTAGTTATTTGATTAACTTATTTCGTTCAATTCAATTACATTATAACTTACTCAAGTGTTTTATTTAGTTATTTGATTAACTCCTTTCGTTCAATTCAATTACATAATAACTTACTCAAGTGTTTTATTTAGTTATTTGATTAACTCATTCGTTCAATTCAATTACATTATAACTTACTCAAGTGTTTTATTTAGTTATTTGATTAACTCCTTTCGTTCAATTCAATTACATTATAACTTACTCAAGTGTTTTATTTAGTTATTTGATTAACTCCTTCGTTCAATTCAATTACATAATAACTTACTCGAGTGTTTTATTTAGTTATTTGATTAACTCATTCGTTCAATTCAATTACATTATAACTTACTCAAGTGTTTTATTTAGTTATTTGATTAACTCATTCGTTCAATTCAATTACATATATAACTTACTCAAGTGTTTTATTTAGTTATTTGATTAACTCCTTCGTTCAATTCAATTACATTATAACTTACTCAAGTGTTTTATTTAGTTATTTGATTAACTCCTTTCGTTCAATTCAATTACATTATAACTTACTCGAGTGTTTTATGTAGTTATTTGATTAACTCCTTCGTTCAATTCAATTACATTATAACTTACTCAAGTGTTTTATTTAGTTATTTGATTAACTCCTTTCGTTCAATTCAATTACATAATAACTTACTCAAGTGTTTTATTTAGTTATTTGATTAACTTATTCGTTCAATTCAATTACATAACAACTTACTCGAGTGTTTTATTTAGTTATTTGATTAACTCATTCGTTCAATTCAATTACATAATAACTTACTCAAGTGTTTTATTTAGTTATTTGATTAACTCATTCGTTCAATTCAATTACATTATAACTTACTCAAGTGTTTTATTTAGTTATTTGATTAACTCATTCGTTCAATTCAATTACATTATAACTTACTCAAGTGTTTTATGTAGTTATTATATTAACTCAATCGTTCAATTCAATTACATTATAACTTACTCAAGTGTTTTATTTAGTTATTTGATTAACTCCTTCGTTCAATTCAATTACATAATAACTTAATCCAGTGTTTTATTTAGTTATTTGATTAACTCCTTCGTTCAATTCAATTACATTATAACTTACTCAAGTGTTTTATGTAGTTATTATATTAACTCATTCGTTCAATTCAATTACATTATAACTTACTCGAGTGTTTTATTTAGTTATTTGATTAACTCCTTTCGTTCAATTCAATTACATTATAACTTACTCAAGTGTTTTATTTAGTTATTTGATTAACTCCTTTCGTTCAATTCAATTACATAATAACTTACTCAAGTGTTTTATTTAGTTATTTGATTAACTCATTCGTTCAATTCAATTACATAATAACTTACTCAAGTGTTTTATTTAGTTATTTGATTAACTCATTCGTTCAATTCAATTACATAATAACTTACTCAAGTGTTTTATTTAGTTATTTGATTAACTCCTTCGTTCAATTCAATTACATAATAACTTACTCAAGTGTTTTATTTAGTTATTTGATTAACTCCTTCGTTCAATTCAATTACATAATAACTTACTCAAGTGTTTTATTTAGTTATTTGATTAACTCCTTCGTTCAATTCAATTACATTATAACTTACTCAAGTGTTTTATTTAGTTATTTGATTAACTCCTTCGTTCAATTCAATTACATTATAACTTACTCAAGTGTTTTATTTAGTTATTTGATTAACTTTTCGTTCAATTCAATTACATTATAACTTACTCAAGTGTTTTATTTAGTTATTTGATTAACTCCTTTCGTTCAATTCAATTACATAATAACTTACTCTAGTGTTTTATTTAGTTATTTGATTAACTCCTTCGTTCAATTCAATTACATTATAACTTACTCAAGTGTTTTATTTAGTTATTTGATTAACTCATTCGTTCAATTCAATTACATAATAACTTACTCAAGTGTTTTATTTAGTTATTTGATTAACTCATTTCGTTCAATTCAATTACATTATAACTTACTCAAGTGTTTTATTTAGTTATTTGATTAACTCCTTCGTTCAATTCAATTACATAATAACTTACTCGAGTGTTTTATTTAGTTATTTGATTAACTCCTTCGTTCAATTCAATTACATTATAACTTACTCAAATATTTTATTTAGTTATTTGATTAACTCATTCGTTCAATTCAATTATATATAAAAACTTACTCAAGTGTTTTATTTAGTAATTTGATTAACTCCTTCGTTCAATTCAATTACATTATAACTTACTCAAGTGTTTTATTTAGTTATTTGATTAACTTTTCGTTCAATTCAATTACATTATAACTTACTCGAGTGTTTTATGTAGTTATTTGATTAACTCCTTCGTTCAATTCAATTACATTATAACTTACTCAAGTGTTTTATTTAGTTATTTGATTAACTCCTTCGTTCAATTCAATTACATAATAACTTACTCGAGTGTTTTATTTAGTTATTTGATTAACTCATTCGTTCAATTCAATTACATAATAACTTACTCAAGTGTTTTATTTAGTTATTTGATTAACTCATTCGTTCAATTCAATTACATTATAACTTACTCAAGTGTTTTATTTAGTTATTTGATTAACTCCTTCGTTCAATTCAATTACATTATAACTTACTCAAGTGTTTTATGTAGTTATTATATTAACTCAATCGTTCAATTCAATTACATTATAACTTACTCGAGTGTTTTATTTAGTTATTTGATTAACTCCTTCGTTCAATTCAATTACATTATATTTTACTCGAGTGTTTTATTTAGTTATTTGATTAACTCCTTCGTTCAATTCAATTACATAATAACTTACTCAAGTGTTTTATTTAGTTATTTGATTAACTCATTCGTTCAATTCAATTACATTATAACTTACTCAAGTGTTTTATTTAGTTATTTGATTAACTCCTTTCGTTCAATTCAATTACATTATAACTTACTCTAGTGTTTTATTTTGTTATTTGATTAACTCCTTCGTTCAATTCAATTACATAATAACTTACTCGAGTGTTTTATTTAGTTATTTGATTAACTCATTCGCTCAATTCAATTACATTATAACTTACTCAAATGTTTTATTTAGTTATTTGATTAACTCCTTCGTTCAATTCAATTACATATAAAAACTTACTCAAGTGTTTTATTTAGTTATTTGATTAACTCCTTCGTTCAATTCAATTACATTATAACTTACTCAAGTGTTTTATTTAGTTATTTAATTAACTCCTTTCGTTCAATTCAATTACATTATAACCTAGTCGAGTGTTTTATGTAGTTATTTGATTAACTCCTTCTTTTAATTCAATTACATTATCACTTACTCAAGTGTTTTATTTTGTTATTTGGTTAACTTCTTCGTTCAATTCAATTGCTATTCTCTCTCTTCCTCCAAAAAAAAAATACCACCAACTCCCTACCAACCCTAACCAATTGGCCCCACTATCTCTTCTCCAAAAAAAATAATTACATTACTACCTACTAACTCCTATCACATCTGCTTTTTAAAAAAAAAAAAAATGGATAACCAAATAACTACTTATCATCTAAAAATGCGTGCCTTGATAAGTGTCAAGAGTATTCTAAAAAGGGAGGAGTACAAAAATTTAAAACCTTAAGGGAAAGTAATTTTATTACAAAAAAAATTAAAACAAAAAATAAAAATGTGAATATGAAGTAAGCCTAAAAGAGAAAAAATTATATATTAACAAAAGATTTTAAAAAAAAGGCAAACCTTTGGAAAATAGAATCAAACTATTTTGAGTACACTTATAACTAAATTCAATTTAAAACGAGAATAATCAATGAGTACTTTAACGTATATTCTTATTAAATTAATTTTTTAAGGATATAAAAGTAGATACTACACACCGATGGTCGATACAGGAGCAACAACTACAATTAGGAAAAAAAATTGTTTACCGGAATGGAAAAATTAGATACACCATTCGGGATAAATGGTTTTAATAATATAAATTTAGCAATTGATTCAAGATAATCAAGAACAAAAACTTTTGATAAATAAGTTATTAGAAGAGCTTCATCTAGTGAAAAGAAGTAGAGAAAGCTCTACAGATAATGGTAGTGGCCAGAGCTATCAAGAACAAGATAATGGTGCTAACCAAAGATACCAGGCCAAAAGCAAAGCTATTATAAGAAGGAGTTATGGATTCCCCTCTCAAAACAGAGATTACCTAAATTACCAAATACAAACTTCTCCCCAAAACATTTATCGGTGACAAAGATTACCCCAGCTTGGTCCCGATACAACTTCATTTAAAGACAAATTAACCCTTAGAACAAAGCGGACAATGAACCCCTTAGTTAGACAAGTATATATCAAATTTCCCGACGATTGCTAACAAACTAAACACAGCTCCCCAAGTTACTATCCAAGATAAACATGGAGAAATATAAAGAGGATATTTTATTGACCCTCTTTGAAAAACAAACGAGTTAATCGCATTACTAGGTTGTAATGCAAAGTTAATAAAAGCGACTTGTGATTATGGATTACTCAATTCCGCATACACACTAACTAGAGAAGAGTTATCCTTAATCCCTAGCCTATACAAGGTAACCGAAGTTATTTACATATTTCAAAATCTAATATGATTTTTGTATGGTGTTACACAGCTATCGGGGAAGTTACTTATCAAGAGATAAAACCAGCCATGAGGTTTGTGAAAATAGGATGTATTTCTGCGTACATCATTCCTGAAGAAATAAAGGCCTAGCCAGAGATAACCTTTAATGAAGTGCAAGATATCGTTAGTGAAAAACGAGCTATAATTGTGAAGCTCTAATTATATATAAAAAAATTTATAAGTATATTAACAACCCAAAGATGTGTAGGTGCTACAATGGTGGACAAATAGGTCATATAGCAAGAGAATGTTAAAATAAAGTAAATAAAAATCCTAAAGTAAATAAAAATATTAACTTTATTGAATTACATATAGCTGAATATGAAATTGGAAAAAATAATATACTGCGAAGAAGAGATATATGTTCTAGAATATGAAACGGAAAGTGATGAAATAATAATTAGCGAAGAAGATAATGTTGAGACTACTAGTGATGGATAAAGAATTACATGAAGTAGATAACGATGAAGAAATTACACCACAAAATAAATACTAAGGAGCTATTTTTGATCTTCAAAAGTATAATCAATTAAAGTATAAAGGATTTACTTTGTCAACATATAAGATATTTGAGGGAAACTTAATCAAGAAAATATTCGAAAGGATAAGAACGAATATTTAGTGATAGCTGATAGAGAACAAGTTATTGACATAACATAAGTGCAAGGTAATACTAAAGTTCCATTAATAACAAAAGAAGTGCTAAACGAGGAAATAACAAAAATTAATCGATCATTAGCAAATAAACCAATTACTTTTAAATTTGTAGAATTGGCAAAGAACAGAGATAATAATAAAAACATGTTTTAAAGAAGGAATAGATACTCCGTTGGAATTAGAATTAGCAGATGATAGAATTAAAGAACCTTGTAGAGAAAGCTATTATAGCTGAACTTAAAGGAAATCTAATTTACCAAAAGGTGAGGTTCATAATTAAACCAAATTATTCAATAAGCTTAACGGGATAAGAATATAGAAAAGGCATTGGTTCTATATTGGAAGCTAGATGGAATAAAGATGCTAAATGGATCTAAAGTAATGACAAGTACAATGTAAAAATGCTTATATACTAACTAACCAACACCAAATTTATACTAAAAATAAATTAGGACCAATAACTATAAATACCCCATTTATAGAACTTTTATTACTAATGGGTAAAGGATTAAAATTATACTCTAAACCTAGCTATGGAGAACTAGATATAGTAAAAAGAAGAATGAGTTTTTCTAGATCTAAAGATAATGATCAACCTATTCAATTAAAGTCACAAGATTGTTATATTATAATACAAATTGAAGGAGAAAACTTAAAAGCACAAATAGATATAAATATGGAAAATAATTCAATCTATATAGATAAATTGTTAGATAAAATAATGTACAATAATATAAAACTTTAAGGAATAGTAATTATTACAACAAAAATTGCAACACAAAATATAAATATCGAATATGAAGTAAGCCTAAGTGACAAAATTATATTAGGAAAATAATTTTTAAACAAAGTCAAGCCCTGGAAAATAGAATTAGACTATTTTGAGTGCACTTATAACCAAATTCAATTTAAAACAAGAATAATCAATGAGTAATTTAACTTATATTCTTATAAAAATAATTTTTGAAGGATATAAAAGTAGATACTACACACCGATGGTAGATACGGGAGAGCAAGAACCACAATTATGAAAGAAAATTGTTTACTAGAAAGGAAGAAATTAGATACACCATTCAAGATAAATTGTTTTAATAATAATAGTAGCAGAATTACCCTTTATCAAACTAATGTACAAATACAAAGTTGGAACAAAATATTAATTATACTTAAGTATATTGCTTTGAATTTACAGGAAAAGATATGATATTAGGAAATAATTTCCTTAACCAATATAAACCAATTAGCATAGGTAAAGATTTTCTTACATTATTTAACCCATGTAAACACAACTTGAAAGCTAGAATAGTAAAAAATAAAGAAAGAATATCTCAAGAATGGGAAAAATGTAAAAAGGGAGAAGAAGAAAAACTGGTTCAAAGAATGAAAACAAAGAAAGAAAACATCAATTTTGTAATAATAGATATTGGAATATTAGATTTAGATAAAATTACCCCTTTAAAAATAATATTAGAAGAACTATGAAATGAAAATCCATTAGCAAATTGGCACAAACACAAAACTGAAATGCAAATTACATTAAAAGATTAAAATAGTATAATATCTAAAAGAACCCTTTAATAATACACAAAGAGATGAAGAAGAATTTAGAATGCATAAAACAGAATTATTAGCAGGAAAATTAATTAGGCCAAGTAATTCTAAACATAGCAGTAGTGCATTTATAGTTAACAACTATTCAGAACAAAAAATAGGAAAAACCAGAATGGTTATTGATTATAGAATTCTAAATGATAAAACTATTACTTACAACTATCCAATACCTAATAAAATACTAAAAATGAGACAAATACAAGGTTATAATTACTTCTCAAAATTTGATTGTAAAAGTGGTTTTCACCGATTAAAATTAACTGAAGAATCTAAACAATTAACAACATTCAAGTACCTAATGGATTTTATGAATGGAATGTATTACCATTTGGATATAAAAATGCCCTTGGACGATTCCTAGCATTTATGGATATATTGATGATATACTAATATACTCCAAAACACAAGAAGAACATTATAAATTATTAGAACAATTTATAGAAATAATACAGAATTGTGGAATAGTCTTAAGTAAAAAGAAAATGGAAATATTTAAAAGACAAATAGAATTTTTAGGATTCGAAATAGATAAAGCGAGGAGTAAAAATGCAAGAACATATAGCTCAAAAAAGCATAGCATTTCAAAGGGAAAATAATACCAAGAAAGAATTACAAAAATTCTTAGGAATAGTAAACCAAATCAGAGAATTTGTTCCAAAATTATCAGAATTTACAGAACCACTTCCTAAAAAGGTGAAAAAAGACCCCGATTTCGGGTGGACTGATACCGATTCAAAAAATTTGGAAAAAATCAAAGAACTAGTTAGAAGGTTACCAAAATTAAGTTTTCTTGATGAGGATAAGGAATTTGTGTGGATAGTAGAAACCGATGCTAGCGAAATTAATAATGGTTATGGTGCGGTATTGAAATACGAGATACAATAATAAAAAAGAGAATATGCATGTAGATACCATTCAAGAACATTCAAGGCAAATGAAACAAATTGGGTAGCTAAAATAAATGCAAAATTAATTTTAGTAAAAATCCCAAGTTAATATTGCATCTAATTATATTGAAGGAACTATCACAGGGGATACAATAGACAAAACGAAATAAGAAGTACTAAGATAGAAGGACATGAAATGACATAGTCAACACAAATGTTGAAAAAATATGAAATTGCTATAAGAAGAGAATTTGGAAATTTAAATGCGAGATCTAAAACATATAGAAGCTAAGAAAGAATATAGTAAATCTCAATTATATAATATGGAAATGTGGTCTATGTGCCCAGATGATCTAAAAAGATACAATTGTGCTTTCCAAATGAATTATTATGAATTCGGAACGAGAAACAATTGAGCAATTAGCTATATTTCGAAAATTATACTTTGAAAAATTACCCATTCCTATAAATATTATGGTTCAAGAAGCATACTCTAAAGAATCTAAATCAGGTACCTTAGGAGAACAAATATCTTTCTTACAAACTTGGTATAAAAACTATTGTACAGAAGTTAATAACCAAAAAGCTTTTAAAAACATGCAAAAATAAGTGATTGCTTTGTGAAAGATATGAAACAGCAAAATTTGGATGCTATAGATTAAATAAAAAACGTAGAAATAAAAGATCAAAGTTTAGGCATAAGAAGTATAAAAAGTTTAAACCATATGGAAAATATAGACACAAGAAGAAATCGAACATAAATTATTATATAAGAAGAAAAATATATCGAGTATGTTAATAACCCAAAGAAGTGTAGGTGCTACAATTGTGGACAAATAGGTCATATAGCAAGAGAATGTAAAAATAAAGTAAATAAAAATATTAACTTTATTGAATTACATATAGCTGAATATGAAATAGGGAAAAATAATATACCGCTAGAAGAAGAATATATGTTCTAGAATATGAAACAGAAAGTGATGAAATAACGTTGAGACTACTAGTAATGGATAAAGAATTACAGGAAGTAGATTACGATGAAGAAATTACTCCACAAAGTAAAGACCAAAGAGCTATTTTTGATCTTCAAAAGTATAATCAATTAAAGTATGAAGGATTTACTTTGTCAACAAATAAGATATTTAAGAGAAACTTAATCAAGAAAATATTCATAAAGGATAAGAACGAATATTTAGTGATAGGCTGATAGAGAACACGTTATTGACATAACACAAGTGCAAGGTAATACTAAAGTTCCACTAATAACAATGGAAGTGCTAAACGAGGAAATAACAAAAATTAACAAATCATTAGGGAAATAAACCAATTACTTTTTGATTTGTAGAATTGGCGGCAACAGAAATAATAGTAAAAGCATGTTTTAAATTAAAGAAGGGATAGATACTCCGTTGGAATTGGAATTAGCAGATGATAGAATTAAACAACCTATAGAGAAAGCTATTATAGCTGAACTTAAAGGAAATCTAATTTACCAAAAGATAAGGTTCATAATTAAACCAAATTATTCAATAAGCTTAACGATAAGAATATAGAAAAGACATTGGTTCTATATTGGAAGCTAAATGGAATAAAGATGCTAAATGGATCTAAAGTAATGACGCTATAATGTAAAAATGCTTACATGCTAACTAACCAACACCAAGTTTATACTAAGAATAAAGTAGGACAAATAACTATAGATACCCCATGTACGAAATTTTATTACCAATGGATAAAGGATTAAAATTATGCTCTAAACCTAGCTATGGAAAACTTGATATAGTAAAAAGAAGAATGAGTTTTTCCATATCTAGAGAAGAAAAAGATAATGATCAACCTATTCAATTGAGGTCACAAGATTACTATATTGTAATATAAATTGAAGGAGAAAACTTTAAAGCACAAATAGATATGGATAAATTATTAGACAAAATAATGTACAATAATTTAAAACTTAAAGGAAAAGTAATTATTACAACAAAAATTGCAACACTAAATATAAATATAGAATATGAAGTAAGTCTAAGTGACAAAATTATATGAGGAAAAGAATTTTTGTACAAAGTCAAACCTTGGAAAATAGAATCAGACTATTTTGAGTACATTTATAACCAAATTCAATTCAAAACAAGAATAATCAATGAGTAATTTAACTTATATTCTTATAAAAATAATTTTTGAAGGATATAAAAGTAGATACTACACACCAATGGTAGATACAGGAGCAACAACTACAATTATGAAGGAAAATTATTTACCAGAATGAAAGAAATTAGATACATGGTGTGTTCGGTCGTCGAACCCAAATTACAATTTATAAAACACCTCGACACAACCCACTAACAAGTAGCAAGGGTAAGCAAGGGGTCGAACCTAAGAGAGGACCGTTAGTGAACACAAGTTTCGGACTATTGGAGAATGAGTCTCGGTTACAACAAGGATTGAGGGTTGTATTACACTAGGACACGCAATTAAGTTACAATGAGGGTACGATATGATGGAAATAGGTCTTGGGGATGAAGCTCCAATCTAAGTTCAAATGAGATATCAATGGGGAATTAGTCAATTGAGGTATGAATGTGACAAAAGTGAACTATATGCAACAACTAACCACCTTCTCAAGCAAATTAGTACTATGTTATACTAAGCAACTCCTACTCTCGTGGTAATTACTCAATTTAACATGCTTAAGTACATCAAGTTCACACAATCTTGACTCAAAGACCTAATCTCTTAGTGAATTCAAGACAAGCGAGTGTAGTGAGCTACACATCCTAATTCACCTCTCGATTACAATTAGGAGAGCTTAGAAAGGTTTCAATGGTGATCAAGCAAAGAGACCCACAATCAATTCACACTAGAATTCAACTTCTACATTCACAATCTCATCAACATGCTCCAATCAACTATTCATAGTCACAAAGAAAGGTTTCACCCCCAAGTCCTACAATGGGACTACTCACTACTCATGATAAACGATATAGCATACATAGAACTCAAATTTCCAACATGCAAGTAGAAATCAAATGGAGAAATTGGATAAACCAAAGAAACTCAAAGCATGCAACTACTTGGATTGAAATAAAGTACGAAGAATACAAACTTACTGATTACAAGGAATAAAAGTTGAGATTAAACCTCAAAATTCACTAAGAATGCATAAATTGGTTGAGATCTACAAGAGTTTGAAGTTGTCACCCCTTCTCTCTCTAGTTTCTCTCACTAACCAAGTGCTTCTAAGTTCAAAAAAAACTAACTAAAAAAAAAACTCTCCTTTGTATTCTCCGCCTTTTTGCTTTTATACGGCACGGAAAATAAAACATTAAATCGCGACGGAGAAAACAAGGTCTGGCGAAAAACAAGGGGAGCGCCCGGCTCCTCTGCGAGCGCTCGCTCGGAGCTTTGGGAGCGCTCGCTCCTATAAGGAGCGCCCGCTCCTTCTGGTCTGCAGCATCTCCAGACTTCCTGCCCAAGTTGTGCCGACGCTCCTTTGGGGAGCGGTAGCTCCTAGCTTGAGGCGATAAAATCAGCGTCCTATAAGCTTCCACATGTTGAGAGGACACCAACTAAAGCCACGAGCCACCTCGGGAACCTGCGAAGCAGCACAAATAACACCAAAACGCAACGACAAACTACCCTAGGACACTAAAAAGACTCAAAGACACAAAACTACGGAAAATAAGCTAAAAACTGACGAAAAATGACTCGACCAAAGCTTAAACAATGCCTAACAGACGACCTTGAATGAGCAAAAAAGCTCATTCATCAACTCCCCCAAGCTTAGGGTTTGCTTGCCCTCAAGCAAACACGGTCAAAGGGGACACAAAACTAAGAAATGTGCATGAGAAACATTCTCAATCTAGCTCATAGCTCAATCCCAAGCCCCCACCGAACGCAAGAACACTCGCGATAGAGAAAGGGGTGATAGTGTAATAAATGGGGGATAAAGGAGCGCGGAAACCAAGTCAAGACCAATCAAACCGCTCACCAATTGCTCGACCCTCAAGTAAAGACCACCACCACTATTAAGGCCTAAGCACATGCCCACAACATAACCGTCTTGAGGGACCATGAATGCGACTAGAAAGTCAAGGGCTCTTCTAATGGCTTGTAATACTGGCTAGGTAATGGGGTGCGGGAGTAATTTGGGAATGTGGTGCTATAAAGGTCCTAGTGGAGTTGGAGAGATAATGAAAGTCAAGAGAACCAAGTCATCAATCCACTAATTGAGATAGAACCATAACCCAATAAAACTGAACACAAATAAAACACGGGACGGAAGCCAAATACCAAAAACTAGCTTGATTGTCCTAATTACAAGAAGATTTCCTTTTTACAAACAACTAGTTAAAGATGTTTTCCAATTTTTTTCACCTCCCCGTCCCCCCTCTTTTTTTTTTCATTTTTTTTTTTTTTGAATATTAAATTTTTCGTTTTATTTATTTATTTTTTTTTTAATTACCCCTAAATTGGAGGTAATAGATACATAGTATTGAAATGACACAAGATCACAAAAACGCCATCAAGCAAACCGAATCATCAATCCACAATGAGCTTAAAATTTCTAATCTCTCAAAGATGAACTCCACTAGCGGGAATTATTTGGAATGTGATTAGAGATATAGGTTTCAAAAAGAAGGGAGAACAAAGGCTAAGAGGGGCCAAAAGTCGGAAAAAATTTGATGCATAGGTAGGCTTATTGGCTATGTAGTTAATCCTAAATTCTAAATGAACGCCCACTATCCTTCTTCCTAGTGATTCATGGTGCGGGATATGATTGTGAGTAAGGAGACCCTAACACGTCCAAACTATAGAGAGGGCCCCATACGAGGCTTACGGGGTTCTGGCAAGTTTTTCAAGTATCACGACTAGGAATTACACCTTGCTAACCTTTCCCCCAAGCTTACCTCATTACACCAAGAACTATCACGCATCAAAGCGGGGAATGGGAATCGGGAACAAGACATGAGCGAATTAGGATGCTAACCATGCACAAGACTCGACTAAAGGACCTAGACTCGATCTAAGAGGACGTAAAAACATTACAACTAGCACTAAAAACACTAGTGAAAAATAAAAAGAAAATAATAAAAAGAAAAACACAAGACTCAAAATGCGGAAAAAAAATAAAATAAAATAAAATAAAATAAAGAGAAAACAAGGAAAAACAAATGAACAAACATTAGTAGGTTAGTGTATTCAAAAGAAAAAGGAAAACAACTAACTACCAAAGTCGAATTGGATTAGCGGGAATTTGGATTTCAAGGGGATTGGGATTTTCAAATGGGAGCGAAAACACACAAACACGAAGGAATAGGCAAACAAGAAAAAGAACACGCAACCAAAACCAACCACCACCTCATGCAATCACCCACCATGAAGGACCACCACTCAAGAGAATAAAACTGAACACGAATAAAGCACTTCAACCTCGTCTACCCCCCAAGCTTAAGGTGAGCGCCGTCCTCGGCGCTTTAGCATATAAGCTAATAGTCCCCGAACTTCGGTGGACCATGAGGCTCCCATCCGCCCGTAAATCCTATTGGAAAGTCGGGCGTGTTCGGGTTATACCCTTGGGCATCTGGGTCGGGGGTGTAAGGATAAGCGGGGTCACCCATAGGGTTCATCCGTCCCGGAACTTGCCAATCATACCCATATTGGGTGTTGGGCGGAAAATAGGGGTGCCCATATTGGTTTAGGGGTCCTAATTGGGGAGGTTGGTATGGGTAGTTGAGGTAAGGAGGTTCAGGCACGATGCTAGTGTTCAATTCGATCCGTTCCAATTGGTTACGGATATCAAGGATGGCGTCATTAACGTCAATGGGGGCGCGGGGAGAAGAGGAAGATGCTCCTAGTTCAAAAAGTCCTACAGATTGCGCCACAGTTGCCCTAGCCCTAGCCCCAGGAAACTCGTTAATTTCATCCTCATGCTCAAGGCTCTCCATTGGGAATGTCCACTCAAGCCAAGTACTACCTGGGGACCTTGACAAGAGGTGAGATTAGAGTTGGGCAAATAACAATAGTGTACCCCATGGACCCTCCAGCTAAATCTATCTTCTTTATTCGTGTTGCGAATAAAGCCGAAGGTTCTAAGGGCATCTATGTCAAGTGAAGGGTTATGGTCAAGCTGGGTCACGAGGCATCTACTAGGTCTTTGAACCCTAGCTCATTTGCGAGCCATGTCACCATCCCCCCATATGAATATCTCCTTTGGCGTTAAGAATTTTTGCACAACATTCAAGAAAAAGCCAACCATAGTTCAATTCATATAGTATTGGGGGATAGAGGGCGGCATGCAATGTTGCTAGTTCTTCCACATTGATTTTGTGGAAATCTCCCTTCGGTGAAAGAATGTAGTGGAAAAGTCTAGAAAGCACTCGAAGGGAGGGACTAATGAGATGGTTAGGGTATGCATTTCGGGACACGAAGGGGCTCTTGTTTGTTATTTCTTTCCACCATAATGTGGCATTGAAAGTTCTTTCCGGACTACTAGGAGTAAGGCGTCTTGCCTCTTTATCCCACCCAAAAATCTCATTCAATCTCTCAAGGGAGATGTTTTGTTGCCGATTGAAGATGCGGAACGAGATTTGGGCTTCGGGAGGTAAGACACCTTCCTCGGAAGTAACCACAACTTGTAGGGTGGAAAGAAATTCCAAAGTTAGCCTTTTAATTGTTTTGGGTTGTTCGGTTTTGAACTTAACCCAACCAATTCTTTGTAATAAAGTGTCCATGTCTCGGTGAATACCCAACTTCCTACATGTTCGTTGGTCATAAAATCGGGTTGAAACTACATTTCTTGATTCAAGGGCATCATAAATGTGGCGGAATTGTCTGGGGATGACAAGGTTGGGGACTACAACTTCCGGTTCAGGCAAAGCACGAGAACCGGAAGGCCTACTAGTGTTTCGGGCTCTCTTATTTCCAGCCATAACCATGGTGACAAAGGCAAGCACAAACAATCAAACAAACATAGACAAGAGTCCACAACTATTCAACCAAAATGACTTCCCCATCCTAAACAACAACCAACAAATCACAATAGCAATGTAGTTTAACCCAATTTATCACAAAATCACCCAATAAGAAACAAAAACAAGCAATGCAAGATTGAAAAAGCACAAATCTCAACTTAGGGTTTGAAGAAATCGTTACCCTTGAAGCGTGAATTCCCTTTTAAAGCTAGAGTGAGGCTTCCCTTTGTATTTGAATGCTTTGGTTGCTTGAATTTGGACCTTTTTGCTCTTAAAATTGTTGCCTTAACCTTGATTGGGTGGTGGAATGAAGCTTGAAGAGAGAGAGAATGAAGGTTTTCAATGGTGGTTGGAGGTTGAGGATGGAGATTCGTGGTTATGAGAGGGTAAGAGTGAGGGATTTGAGTGAGGGTGGGGGAGCCTTGAGTGTTTTAGAGAGGGCTGGAGAGAGAGAGTGAAGAGTGCAAGAGAAAGCTCGAAAGAAATGAGGGGTTTAGGGCACTTTTACCGTGTTTTATCCGGCCGAAAGTCGTCGCCGCTGCTGGGAGCGCCCGCTCCCGAAAGGAGCGCTCGCTCCGCTCTCCGGGGAGCGTTAGCTCGTTGCGAGCGTCGGCTCAGATTGGTCAGGGACTTTAATTTTTTGAAGCAGTTCTCGGGAGCGCTCGCTCCCATACTGATCCCTCGCTCCGTTCAAGAGCGCTGGTTCTCTGTATGAGCGCTCGCTCATTCTTAGCGGCTCCAAGCTTGCCCCTCATTTTTTCTTATTGCTTTCTTTCTTCTTCTCTATTCCTCCAAACTCGAGTTAATCAAACCCTGAGCTCAAATTCCCCCAAGCTTAGCTCGTCTTGCCTCACAAACCTACAACATATCACAAACACGATCTTATAAAATACAAACACTTCACAACGGAACCCAATTGTTCTAAAAACTAGCATAAAAATATGAAGTTAAAACAAACAAACACTTGGGTTGCCTCCCAAGAAGCGCTTACTTTACGTCATTAGCTTGACGGTCTTGAAAATCTTCAATGGTGAGAGAAGGAGGAGTAGTCGTACTCCTTGAGATCAATGCTATTAACTTTTGGAATCGGCTCACCAAAGTAAAGCTTGAGCCTTTGACCGTTGACCTTGAATGCCCCCGTTCTTTCACTCCATATAAGCACCGCTCCGTAAGGATATACTTCTTTGACTTCGAACGGACCACTCCACCTTGACTTGAGTTTGCCCGGAAAGAGTTTAAGTCTTGAATTGAACAAAAGAACACGGTCACCCACATTGAAGTCTCTCCTCAAAATATGTTTATCGTGCCATGCCTTTGTTCTTTCCTTGTAAATGCGAGAGCTCTCATAAGCGTCTCTTCTTAACTCTTCCAATGCGTGTAAATCAAGCATCCGTTTTTCACCGGCCGAATTGAGGTCAAAATTCAAAGTTTTGATAGCCCAATAAGCTCTATGCTCAAGCTCAACCGGCAAATGACATGACTTGCCATAGACAAGCTTATAAGGTGTAGTGCCGATAGGAGTCTTGTAGGCCGTTCTATAGGCCCATAAAGCATCATCAAGCTTACTAGACCAATCCTTTCTTGCTTGATCAACATTTTTCTCAAGAATCATCTTTATCTCCCGGTTTGAGACTTCCGCTTGACCACTCGTTTGAGGGTGATAGGCAAGAGCAACTTTATGTCGGACCCCGTACTTTTCTAGGAGTGCCTTGAAGGACTTCTTTGTGAAATGTGATCCTCCATCACTGATGATTGCTCTTGGGACCCCGAACCTTGGAAATATCACTTTCTTTAGCATCCGGATTGCAACCTTGGCATCATTGGTGGGGGATGCCAAGGCTTCCACCCATTTCGAAACATAGTCGCATGCCACTAGGATATATCTATTTCCAAATGAACTAGGGAAGGGTCCCATAAAGTCTATTCCCCAAACGTCAAATACTTCCAACTCAAGAATTGTGTTCATAGGCATCTCATTCCGCCTTCCAATGTTACCCGATCTTTGACAAGCATCGCATCTTTTGACAATCATCCACACATCTCTAAATAAGGTAGGCCACCATAAACCACTCTCTAAGATTTTTGCCGCTGTTTTGGCAACACCCATATGCCCACCATAAGGAGATGAATGGCACATGTTGATCACATTTTCAACCTCATATTCCGGAATGCATCTACGGTATATACTATCCGGACCTCTTTTGAAGAGCAAAGGGTCTTCCCAAACATAGTTTTGAACATTTCTCAAAAACCTTCGCCTTTGTTGGGAATCCAAGTTCGGAGGCATTAAGTTGCAAGCAAGGTAGTTAGCATAGTCGGCAAACTAAGGAACCGAATCCTTCACTATTGCAACTAGCTTTTCATCCGGAAATGAGTCATCAATCTTTGGCTCAACCCCTTCCATGCATTCTAACGGAAGTCTAGACAAGTGGTCGGCTACCAAGTTCTCCGCACCCTTTTTATCCTTGAGTTCAATGTCGAACTCTTGCAACAATAGGATCCATCGGATAAGCCTTGGCTTAGCTTCCTTCTTTGACATTAAATACTTCAATGCCGAGTGGTCGGTGAATATAGTAATTTTCGACCCCAACAAGTAAGGACGAAACTTTTCAATTGCATAGACCACCGCCAATAGCTCCTCCTCGGTTGTGGAATAGTTCTTTTGTGCATCATCTAATGTCTTGCTTACATAATAGATTGCATGAAGCTTGTTCTCCTTTCTTTGGCCTAGAACGGCCCCTACCGCAACATCCGAAGCATCACACATGAGTTCAAAAGGGAGCTCCCAATTAGGTGGTTGTATTATTGGGGCCGAAACGAGCGCATCTTTCAACCTATCAAAAGCTTGTAGACAATCATTAGTAAACACAAAGGGGGCATCCTTTGCTAAAAGTTGAGTCAAAGGCTTGGCCATTTGAGAAAAACCTTTAATGAAACGCCGATAAAAACCGGCATGGCCAAGAAAACTCCTTACACCCCTAACATTTGTTGGGGGTAGAAGGCGTTTGATTGTTTCAACTTTAGCGGGATCAACCTCAATGCCCCGACTAGAAATCACATGACCAAGAACAATTCCCTCTTCTACCATGAAATGGCATTTTTCCCAATTCAATACCAAGTTCATCTTTCGACATCTTTGAAGCACTTTAGACAAATTATTAAGACATATGTCGAAAGACGAACCACACACCGAGAAATCATCCATAAAAACCTCTATTTCCGACTCAAGCATGTCGGAGAAGATGGCGGTCATACATCTTTGGAACGTTGAAGGAGCATTACATAGTCCAAACAGCATCCTTCTATAAGCAAAGGTGCCATAGGGACATGTAAAAGTAGTTTTCTCTTGATCTTGTGGGTGAATTGGGATTTGTAAAAATCCGGAATACCCATCAAGAAAACAAAAGTGTGTATGACTAGCCAACCTCTCTAACATTTGGTCAATGAAAGGGATGGGGAAATGGTCTTTGCGGGTTGCCTTGTTCAACTTTCTATAATCTATACACATTCTCCAACCCGTAACCGACCTTGTGGATACAATTTCACCGTGCTCATTCTCAACGATGGTCAAGCCTCCCTTTTTTGGAACTACTTGGACCGGACTTACCCATTTACTATCCAGAAATAGGATAGATTATCCCGCCTTAAGTAGTTTCAAAACCTCATTTTTTACAACTTCTTTCATGTTTGGATTTAATCTCCTTTGAGGTTCAATGGAGGAAGCTTGATCATCCTCAAGATAGATACGGTGCATACATAGCGATGGGCTTATCCCCTTAAGGTCATTAAGCGAATAGCCGAAGGCACTTCTATTTTCTTTCAAAACATGTATTAAATTTTTCAATTGGGTGCCTTCTAGCTTCGCATTAACAATAACGGGAAAAGCTTTGTCATTATCAAGGAATTCATATTTCAATGAGATGGGGAGGGGTTTTAACTCTACCTTAGGGGGAGGCGTAGAACTCTCCCCCAAATCAACATTAAGTACTTCAAACCTTCCATTTGGTGAGTGATAGACCTCGGACTCATCTAGGAGTTTCTCATACTCCTCTTCTTCTAGTGTACCGCTACCTATCTCACCCCACAAAGTCTTTTGGAGAGGGTCTTCGAGCTCCATGGCTCTCTCCATCTTCCTAATCTCTTCATCTAGCACATCAACTCTCATGACTTCTTCCATGAGTGGCTTTTTCATGGTCCTTGGGAACCCGAACACCATTTTCTCATCTCCGACTCTCAAGGTGAGAGTGTTGTTGTCACAATCATAGAGCATTCTAGCCGTCTCTAAGAACGGTCTCCCTAGTATCAAGGGTGTGCAAGATCCTCATCCATGTCCATCACCACAAAGTCACAAGGAATGGTGAACTTACCCACTTGCACCGGCACATCTATCAATTCTCCAACGGGTCTTCTAATGGTGCGGTCGGCCAATTGAATAGTTCTCCTTGACAATTCCAAAGTATGATTAAGCTTGCTAGCTATCGCTAAGGGCATTAAACTCACTCCGGCTCCAAGATCGGCCAAAGCACTCTTTTGTTCAACACCTTCCATTTTTACCGGAATTAGAAAAGCACCCGGATCGGACTTCTTTTCCGGCATAATTCCTTGGATGATCGCACTAACATTATGTGGAAGGTGAGAGAGCGTTGCATCTTCAAGTTTATCTCTATGAGTCAAGAGATCTTTTAGAAATTTTGCATAGGCCGGCATCTCCTTTATGGCTTGCAAGAACGGAATGTTGATTTGGATGCCCTTCATGAGTTCAAGAAATTGAGTAAGTTTATCGTTCAACTTTTTCGCCGCAAATTTTTGTGGAAAAGGAATCGGCGTGAGATATTGCCGAGTTGGTACTCTTTTCCCAATTTCTTTTTCTTCTTTTTCTTCTTTATTTTTTTCACTCTCTTGTTTTTCATTCTCTCCTTCCTTCTTTTTCTCTTCCCCACTCCTTTTTTCTTTTCACTCTTTTTCTCTTTTTCACCCATTTTCTCCACAACTACTTCACTTTTTCCCTTCTCAACCTCAACTTCTTTCATAACCGGGCCTTCATATCTCTTTACCCGATCTCAAGGTAACGGCATTCACTCTATCATGGTTAGCGGGATTGCTACTAGGTTGGCTCGGAAGTGATTGTTGAGATTGTTGTTGGCTAATTTGTTGGGCTAATTGGGCAAGTTGTGTCTCCATCAT
The DNA here is from genome assembly GCA_947646795.1 of Beta lomatogona. Classification (NCBI taxonomy): domain Eukaryota; kingdom Viridiplantae; phylum Streptophyta; class Magnoliopsida; order Caryophyllales; family Amaranthaceae; genus Beta; species Beta lomatogona. The sequence continues at coordinate 550,690 of CANSNZ010000956.1, read as the reverse complement.
CTTATTATGAGCTTGCATTTGTTGGATGGTGGAGGACACTTCCGCATTGGATTTAGTTTGTCAAGTCATGAATGCCTCAAGTGCGGCCTCAAGTGAAGTCTTTTGTGATGGAGGAGGGTTATATGGGGGGCCTTTGTGTTTGAAAACCGCCTCCTTGATTGAAACCGGGAGGTGGTCTCGAATTTGCTTGAAATTGGTTATTTGGTGGTTGAGTGAATTGGTTTTGGTTTTGGAAGGGTGCTTGTTGTGTTTGGTAGTAAGGTTGTGGTTGGTGAGATTGTTGGTTTCCTTGTTTCCACCCAAAATTTGGGTGATTTCTCCAACCGGGATTGAAAGTAGGTGCGTAAGGGTCATTTCGGGCCCCTACCGCGGCTACTTGCTCTAATGTGGCCATACATTGAGCCGCCACATGATCACAACCTCCACATGTCTCACAAGGTTGTACAACATTTACCGAGTTTGATGATGAAGACGATGCCAAGTTGATTTTGTCAAGCTTTTTCATCACAACTTCCAACTTGGATGCCAAAGCTTCATAATTGTCAACATCTATCTTACCGGGCGCTTCTTGTAGTTTGTTTCCGACCGGAGCCACCCCAACCACTATGTCTTGCTACCTCTTCAATAGTAGCTTCCACATCATTCAAGTTAATTTTCAAAAGCCGCCCTCCCGCACCCGCATCAAGATTGGCACGAGTTATGGGATTTAGGCCATCATAAAAAGATCTCAAGAGTGTAGCCAAATCAAAACCATGATGAGGGCAAGCTCGTCTCAAGTCCTTGAACCTTTCCCATGTTTCACTCAATGTCTCACCATCTAGTTGAGAGAATGTAGCTATTTGGCGTTTTTAGTTCCGCCGTCTTCTCTTCCGAAACAAATCTCCTCAAAAAGGCCTTAGTCACCTCCGCCCATGTTGTTAGAGAATTAGCGGGGAAGTGATTCAAGCCATGCCAAAGCTCTACCATCAAGTGAAAAGTGAAAGAGATGAAGTCGGGTTTGCTCTTGAGTAGCATTATGTTCATTGACAATGTTGCACAATTTTACAAAGTGAGCAAGATGCTTGTAAGGGCACTCACTACCTCTCCCTTCAAATTGTCTTTCCTTGATCATTCTTATCAATTGGCTCGGAAATTCGTAATTACCATCCGGAAGAGGCGGACGGTTAATACCACTTCTCTCCTCGAATGCCATTGGAACCCCATAGTCCTCAAGAGTTCTTTGTTGATTGCCAGCCATTCTAGGAGGAGAAATAGAAATTATTGGAGTGCCTTGAGAAGAAGAGCCCGGTGTATCACTAACTCTTACTCGTGGAGGCGGTGAAATGACTCGAGGTCTACCCCTTTGCCTTTTTGGGGGTCTACCCCTTTGCCTTTTTGGAAATGGAGTATCGCCTGCGGGGTTTGTGCTCATGTACAACACCAAAGCTAAGTAGAGGGTTAGTAATAACAAGGACGGACCTAACGACCCAAGCAATGAATTAAGAATATGGAAATAATAAACAACCGTAACTCATAAAACAAATAATCCTAAGTTCACCTCCGTTGCCTCCCGCAACGGCGCCAAAATTTGGTGTGTTCGGTCGTCGAACCCAAATTACAATTTATGAAACACTTCGACACAACCCACTAACAAGTAGCAAGGGTAAGCAAGGGGTCGAACCCAAGAGAGGACCGTTAGTGAACACAAGTTTCGGACTATTGGAGAATGAGTCTTGTTTACAACAAGGATTGAGGGTTGTATTACACTAGGACACGCAATTAAGTTACAATGAGGGTACGATATGATGGAAATAGGTCTTGGGGATGAAGCTCCAATTTAAGTTCAAATGAGATATCAATGGGGAATTAGTCAATTGAGGTATGAATGTGACAAAAGTGAACTATATGCAACAACTAACCACCTTCTCAAGCAAATTAGTACTATGTTATACTAAGCAACTCCTACTCTCGTGGTAATTACTCAATTTAACATGCTTAAGTACATCAAGTTCACACAATCTTGACTCAAAGACCTAATCTCTTAGTGAATTCAAGACAAGCGAGTCTAGTGAGCTACACATCCTAATTCACCTCTCGATTACAATTAGGAGAGCTTAGAAAGGTTTCAATGGTGATCAAGCAAAGAGACCCACAATCAATTCACACTAGAATTCAACTTCTACATTCACAATCTCATCAACATGCTCCAATCAATTATTCATAGTCACAAAGAAAGGTTTCACCCCCAAGTCCTACAATGGGACTACTCACTACTCATGATAAACGATATAGCATACATAGAACTCAAATTTCCAACATGCAAGTAGAAATCAAATGGAGAAATTGGATAAACCAAAGAAACATAAAGCATGCAACTACTTGGATTGAAATAAAGTACGAAGAATACAAACTTACTGATTACAAGGAATAAAAGTTGAGATTAAACCTCAAAATTCACTAAGAATGCATAAATTGGTTGAGATCTACAAGAGTTTGAAGTTGTCACCCCTTCTCTCTCTAGTTTCTCTCACTAACCAAGTGCTTCTAAGTTAAAAAAAAACTAACTAAAAAAAAAAACTCTCCTTTGTATTCTACAGAGCGCTCGCTCTGGAGCTTTGGGAGCGCTCGCTCCTATAAGGAGCGCCCGCTCCTTCTGGTCTGCAGCATCTCCAGACTTCCTGCCCAAGTTGTGCCGACGCTCCTTTGGGGAGCGGTAGCTCCTAGCTTGAGGCGATAAAATCAGCGTCCTATAAGCTTCCACATGTTGAGAGGACACCAACTAAAGCCACGAGCCACCTCGAGAACCTGCGAAGCAGCACAAATAACACCAAAACGCAACGACAAACTACCCTAGGACACTAAAAAGACTCAAAGACACAAAACTACGGAAAATAAGCTAAAAACTGACGAAAAATGACTCGACCAAAGCTTAAACAATGCCTAACAGACGACCTTGAATGAGCACAAAAGCTCATTCATCAATACACCATTCAGCATAAATAGTTTTAATAATAATAGTAGCAGAATTACCCTTTATCAAACTAATGTACAAATACAAATGTGGAACAAAATATTAATTATACCTCGAGTATATTGCTTTGAATTAACAGGAAAAGATTTGATATTTGGAAATACTTTCCTTAACCAATATAAACCAAGTAGCATAGATAATGATTTTCTTACATTATTTACCCCATGTAAACCCAAGTTGAAAGCTAGAATAGTAAAAAATAGAGAAAGAATATCTCAAAAATGGGAAAAATGTAAAAAGGGAGAAGAAGAAAAACTGGTTCAAAGAATGAAAACAAAGAAAGAAAACATAAATTTTGCAATAATAGATATTGGAATTTTATATTCAGATAAAATTACCCATTTAAAAATAAAATTAGAAGAACTATGTAATGAAAATCCATTAGCAAATTGGCACAAACACAAAACTGAAATACAAATTACATTAAAAGATCAAAATAGTATAATATCTCAAAAACACTTAAATAAGACACAAAGATATGAAGAAGAAATTCAAATGCATGTAACAGAATTATTAGCATGAAATTAATTAGGCCAAGTAATTCTAAACATACCAGTAGTGCATTTATAGTTAACAACCATTCTGAACAAAAAAAGAGGAAAAACGAGAATGGTTATTGATTACGAATTTTTTAAATGAGAAAACAATTACATACAATTATCCCATACCTAATAAAATACTAAAAATGAGACAAATACAAGGTTATAATTACTTCTCAAAATTTGATTGTAAAAGTCGTCTTCACCAATTAAAATTAATCAAGAATCTTAACAATTAACAGCATTCAAAGTACCTAATAGATTTTTTGAATGGAATGTGTTTTGTCCTCTTCTTGTCCAACAAGTAAGTTGAAGGATGAGCTTTCTTGTCTAGCAAGTAATCGAGTATTCCTTAGATGTTCTTCCTTGGAGACTTGTGCAACAATGTCTGAATCAACTTAGTCTGAGCCGGAGCCTCGTTCCCGAACCTGCAAAAAAGGGACCCACCCTGGAGGTTTGGGTGGTGGTTCCCCCTCCCAAGCTTAAGTCAGATAACAGGAGTTGTAAAGAGAAAAGTAGATCTAGAGAGAGAAAGTGAGAGAGTATTGTTACAGAGTAACTTTGCACTGTTTGCAATGAATGATCTTTTCTCCCGATTTCGGGAGTATTTATAGTGATAGCAAGATGACAATTATCCTTAAAATCTGCCCTAGAATAGTGGCCTCCGATTGGCTAAGGAATCGAGATCATGACACGTGGCGAGACCATGATTTGTGAAGGTTTATCATTCACTCACTTGCAGCCACCTCACAGGGGTGGCTTCTGACTATCTTCTGGGCCAGAAAAGTAACCTTTTATCCCAACTGAATATAACCCAAAGTCTGAAACCTTTTTTCTCTATTAACTAGGAGAGGACACATGTGCGGCCCTGATGAGCCCAAGTGTCTTCAAAGGAGCCGTAGATGGTAGGCTACAACATTTGCCCCTAAAAGGGCTTTCACTGTTGGCCCATCTGACGGTTAAGGCCGTTTTACCCAAGGTAGTTTAATTCAAATTGAAGGAAATGACGCGCCTTTTCCTAGGTTTTACCGGTCATAATCGACCGTTTTATCCTCCCTTCGGTCATCCTTGACCGGCTCCACAGGTTTCTTACCCCTCTATAGATAACTTTGGTGTGAGGACATTAAATCATTTCACACCTTGAACGAATTTTACTAGAGAGAGAAACTCTGCAAATTTTTCTAGAGAGAGAGTGATCGCCCAGCCTCAGCTTTCTTCACCGAATCGTCCAGGCGCTTTAGCAGGTATCTTTTCTTCGTTCTTTGCTTCTTTTTTTTTATTCTTTATTCTTTCTAAGAAAATCAATAAAATGGAATCTTCTTCGTCAAATAATCCCAACCGACCAAGAGCTTGTCTTGACCCTAGAACCGAGAGTGCTTCTTCTTCGGCACATTCTAGAGTTGGACCTCTTCTGGCCGAGTATATATTTTATTGTGATTTTGGCCGAGAAAGTAAGACGACCCAGTCTTTACCTGTGCAGGGTAATCTGGCGCGCGCCAAGCAAACGGCTCGTCTAAGACAAAAGGTAATACTCCCATCGAATAGTTCAGACATGGAGGAATCTACTGGACGAGTTCCAGATGAGACGAGGGAGGTCCAGAGTGCTGGGCCTATGCGAGACCCCCTTTCCCCTAACAACAGTTTTAAGGACTCCCAAATATATCCCGAGGCCAGTCCTTTTGGTCGGGACGACGATATGGAGGAAACGGGCGAGGACAATAACGGCAGTGACTCTGGCGCTGCCGAGGAGTCGGACGAAGCCTCCACTACCTCGTCTGAGATTAGAAAACGCTTAGGACCCCTTTCTGACCCCGCATTCATTTTGGCCAATCGCAAATGGCTAGAGAAAATAGGACCGGCCCCTAATTATTTGTCCAATTTCATGCCCATGCCGGGCTTCTCTTTCGACATCCCCAATAAGGAAGCTACTATTTTGAGTGCTCCTGCCAACCACTTCGCCGTCTACAAACTGGCATTGGATGCGGGGTTAAGATTCCCGCTCCATGACTTTATATAGAAAGTGCTTTGCTATTACAACATCGGCCACAACCAACTGCCTCCCAATGCCTGGCACAACGTTATGAGGTTCATAGCCGTCATGCAGCCGTGCGGCCCGGCTGTCTCTATCCAAGCTTTCAAACATATTCATTATGCGGCCAAGGTTCTTGGTGCCGTGGATGGAACATGGCTCGGCATCTCGCAACCGCCCTGGCTTTCTAACCGCCCTGGGCAAACGTCAAAGATGCATGAATGGAAGGCCGACTTCATCTACCCGAGGGCGGCCAAACGACTTTGCCACGAGAGCTACCGTTTCTATAACCGAGCCGTCACGAATACCGGACGAAAGCAGTCCTGGCTGGAGCTGGAGGATCGTTTTGACAAGGAAGTAGTGGAGTACTTCAGAATAAAGGAGTACTCCAGACCTGGCCAGCCATCCTTTAAGGGACCAGCTAACTGGATACCCTTTAAGGAAATGTTTTACAGTGACGACTTCTTGGTCGCGGCCGGCTTGCGATTGGCCAAAGATAGAGGTATACATTCAAATTCCAAAGTAAAATGCCTCGTCCATAGTATATCGGACTAACCATTTTTCATTTCTTTTTTGCGGACTCGGCCCAAACACGTCTCAAGGCTTCTTGGACGGGAGATATAAGTATGTCTAAATTCACGAACAACTTATGGAAGGAATACGCCAAGAGCAACAGAAGAAGAGGCGAAAACATTGGTAAAATATAAATACACAAATTTTTTTTTTTTTTTTTTTTGGGACGAGGATCATTTTGACTCGTCAAGAATTTGCATCCAACCCTTGGACGAGAATTACCCAAAGAAGGAAAGCGTCCAAGCATGGACGTCCTCCTTCTTTGGCCCATTCTCGTCTGAGGTTTTGGAAGTCTTTGGACGAGTACCACTTGGTCACGTCCAAGCCATTGTTCTTTTTTTTGGACGAGAGTCACCTTAAGAAGGAACGCGTCCATGCTTGGACGGCCACCTTCTTTGGGCCCTTCTCGTCTGAGATGCTCAATGTCTTTGGACGAGTACCATTTGGACTCGACCAAGTCGTTGTCCCTTTCTCCGGGACGAGGATAACCCGAAAAAGGAAAGCGTCTATGCTAGGACGGCCACCTTCTTTGGGCCTTTCTCGTCTAAGAGGCTATAAGTTCCGGAACGGGACGAAGAGTTGATTTCCTATCTTTGGACGGGAGTCATTTTAGTCCGTCCACTTTTGGACGGCCTCCTTCTTTGTATCAAATTCGTCTGTATTTGGAAATTTCTTCGGCCGAGGTGCCCTTAGGAAAGGAGGTGTCTATTATAGGACGCCTTCCTTCTTTGGGTGATTTTCGTCTAAAGCCTTGTGAATGATTTATAACTTTTGTCCTTTGGACGACCAGTATGATAACTTGTTCATTTTTTGCAAAAAAATGCTCCTACAGACAAACTTCCACCTGGGAAGTCATCCTCGTCCAAAAAGAGGCCTACGGCGGCCGTGGACCAGCCTCCATTGAAAAAGCTTAAGGGCTTTACAAGGAAGAGGGCGAGAAGACGACTCCCTTGGTGAAGGTGGGGAGAAAACCATGCCTCCGCCGAAGGACAAGGTCCCGAAAAAAAGGAACCTCGCCGCGTTGTCCCTGCCGAGGGGAAAAAAGTCCCGACCCTGCTGGTCAGTTGGACTTTCTTCCTGGGGATTCAGCTGAGATCAAATAGAGTCTGCTTTGGCTTTGGTCATTCCGGAGCCGGAGACGGCTACTGAGAACTACCCGGGTTTCAGCGGCCCGGTAGCTAAGCTGGTTTCGCAGATGCCGCTAGCTGTTAGGAAGGCTTCCATCTCGTCTGGTGAGTCGTATTATCCGAACATAGTTAGGACAGTGCGGGTCGGCGGACGGTCCATGAGCCCGTCCCAATAGACAAGCCATTGTCCTTCCAATCAAGATAACTAACTCCCCCCCACTTATAGATAAGGGCAAAGGACCAGCTTTTACCCTCTCGCTACTCCCGCCCTAGATTCGGACGAGGAGTCTTCTGCTGCCTTCGTTAAAATGTCCAAAGCAGAAAAAGATCGGCTTAAGCAGGAGCTCTTCAAATGTTACCCTGAATCCTATATCAAAGGATTAAGGGGAGCATCGGCCGGGCATGTGGGCTACATGTCTCAACTTGCTGCTGAGGTATAACTTGCTGTCGCTTTTGTTTAATACTTGTGTAAATTTTTTCTTTTTGTAACTCGTCTAATGACTTGTTTTATTTTCATGGTTCCAGCTTTTGCTCGCAAAGCATGCTTACTCAAGAGTGGGCGAGGGAGCTTAGAAAGGAGAACAAGCAGCTCGTCCACCTTGCTACAACGGCGGGCGACAAGGCCATCCATGACATTGAGATGGCTAATACCCTTCATCGTCAATCCCCGGAGGCTTTGGAGAAGAGATCGGCCCTCCTGGAATCCGAAAACAAGAATTATCTTGTTACTATCAACGATCTATTCAAGGAAGAGGACCGTTTGAAGATGGTCATAGAAGCCGTCTCTACCGATCCGAAGGGTGAAAGAGATGCTTGCTCTTCTTGCCGTCGTTCAACCGAGAAGGGAGAACATTTTCCTAAGGGCGAAGACCGCCCGTCCGGGAAGGGGAAGCGGCCGGGGCCTTTAACGACGCCAAAGAAGGCTTGGCTCAAGTCGTTGAAAAATCTAAGGACTGGGTCCGTCAAGGCCTTTGAGATGCTTGGTGAGCCTTCGAGGTCCCCGGCTTCATTCGTCGTGCCCGGAATATTAAGAGAGTGTTCATCGTGCTATGGTATGTGCCGAGGAACCTCCAGAATTTTTGGACTCGAGACGATGAAGTCTGCGGTTGAGGAGGAGAACCCCCGAAGACAACCAAGAAACTCGCGTTGAAGATGATGCCTAGTTTTAGGTTTATTTTCCTAAGTTTCTCGGCTTGTTTGTTGTTGTAGCTTTATATCTTGTAGTCCTAAGTTGTAAACTTTTTGCCAAGTATATATATGAAAGACTTTTTGCCAATTGCTTGTCTGTTCTCCTCTTGAATCACAATTCTGACTAAGTATAAAATGTGCCTCGTCTTGAATGCTGGACGTTCCGCATAGATTTTTAAGGGAAGAGCGGCATCCTTGCCTTTAGACGATCACAAATCTTTTCAAAATGCATCCAAGTACAAGAAGAGATTCGTCCTGAACTTTTGAACGGTCTACAAAATTTTATATAGAGTAAGGTTGCCAACCCTGATCCTTGCCCTTGGATGGACTAGGTCGATTTGGACGATTTGCAAAAAGAGACTCGGCCGGGTATTTGGACGATTTGCAAAACACGATAGAAGGAAATTGCCATCCTTGTGCTTGGGCGACTATGGGTCTTTCCAAAAAGTATCCAAGTACTTAGTGACATTCGTCCCGGAACATTGGATGGTTTTCTCATTAAGACGGATCTTACCCCAAGGGGAAAGCGGCCAATACATATGGTTTTGTGGACTAGCCATGGTTTAGCCGTTTTCATCGAGTTGGTAACACTCGTCCTGTAGTATTTATTGCCTGGTTCATCCTGGGTTTTTGGACGACCTTCCCTCTTTTAGCTCGTCTTATAGGCTTGTTTTATCCCCCTCTTCTTGGGCTAGGCTTAACCATATATAGTGGACAAGCCATAGTCCAAGAAGGAGAGTGGCCAACATTAGCCAAGCCTGCTGAAATCGCTAAGGACGAGCTTTAGATACATGGTCTGACCATATCTTAGCCGCCTTCCTTGAGGGAGCAACACTCATCCAGAAGTAGTGATCCCTTGCTAGGGTCTTTACTACTTAGCTGTCCGTGTAGGTGAAAGTAAGTATCCTTTACTAAGGGCTTATTTCTGGTCAGCCTTCTCTTAGAGACCTTGACGTTTCCCTTACTAGAGATTTTGTCAATTTGATTGCCATTTATGTATTGTCAACCTTTAGGTTGTTATACTTTTGGCCGGTTTCCTTGAGGGAGTGATGTTCGGCATTGAAGTGAGTATTTTTGACGCTCTATTGTTCTTTGTGTTTTTGTTCCAAGTTATTGTCTCTTTTAAACTAGTAACTGATTTAATGCCCCAAAGAGAACTAACTTGGTAGAAATAAACAAAGGCGATAAGAAAGTAGGAATTGTATTATATGAATTTTGCTTGACTGAATGTCAAGATACATGTATACAATTCTTTTTTCTAGCATGTACCGTGGCACTTTGGACTTACTATAAACTACCAGCTAGATTCCTGACGATGAATTGAGTTAGACGTGGTACTTCTTCAGGTTATCTGAGTTCCAAGTGCGCTGAATAACTCGTCCATCCAGATCTTGGAGACGAAAGGTTCCACTGCGCACCTCTTGCATAATCAGATAAGGTCCTTCCCAATTTGGTGTTAGCTTCCCCATCTATTTAGCTCGTCCAACCGCCTCCATCTTCCGTAGAACCAGATCCCCCACCTTGAGTGGTCGTCTAGCGACTCTCTTGTTAAAGTTCTGAGCCATTCGTAGCTTGTACAATTGCATTCATAGTAAGGCATTGCCCCTGACTTCTGGTACTTGATCCAAAGTCGTGCGTAATGCAGCCCAGTTGGCCTCTTCGGTGTACAACATGACTCGTAGGGTGGGTTCTTCAATTTCAATGGGCAAGACGGCTTCAGAGTGCCATAACCTAACATTAAGGGTGTCTCCCCGTAGAATTTTTGGCGGTTGTTACGATGGACCATAACACTAGCCGTAGTTCTTCAACCCATTGTCCCTTGGCATTATCCAACTTCCTTTTGATTCCATTAGATAGAATCTTGTTGAAGGAATCTGCTTGCCCATTGACTTGTGGGTGGGCGACTGCAGCGAACTGCCTCCCAATGCCTGGCACAACGTTATGAGGTTCATAGCCGTCTGCGAGCTGCGCGGCCTGGCTGTCTCTATCCAAGCTTTCAAACATATTCATTATGCGGCCAAGGTTCTTGGTGCCGTGGATGGAACATGGCTCAGCATCTGCAACCGCCCTGGCTTTCTAACTGCCTGGGGCAAACCGTCAAAGATGCATGAATGGAAGGCCGACTTCATCTACCTGAGGGCGGCCAAACGACTTTGCCACAGAGCTACCGTTTCTATAATCGAGCCGTCACGAATACCGGACGAAAGCGATCTGGGCCGGAGCTGGTGGATCGTTTTGACGAGGAAGTAGTGGAGTACTTCGAATAAAGGAGTACTCCGGACACTGCCACCATCCTTTAAGGGACCAGCTAACTGGATACCCTTTAAGGAAATGTTTCTGATGGCGACTTCTTGGTCGCGGCCGGCTTGCGATTGGCCAAAGATAGAGGTATACATTCAAATTCCAAAGTAAAATGCCTCGTCCATAGTATATCGGACTAACCATTTTTCATTTCTTGTTTTGCAGACTCGGCCCAAACACGTCTCAAGGCTTCTTGGACGGGAGATATAAGTATGTCTAAATTCACGAAGACAACTTATGGAAGGAATACGCCAAGAGCAAACGAGAAGAGGGCGAAAACATTGGTAAAATATAAATACACAAATTTTTTTTTTTTTTTTTTTGGGACGAGGATCATTTTGACTCGTCAAGAATTTGCATCCAACCCTTGGACGAGAATTACCCAAAGAAGGAAAGCGTCCAAGCATGGACGTCCTCCTTCTTTGGCCCATTCTCGTCTGAGGTTTTGGAAGTCTTTGGACGAGTACCACTTGGTCACGTCCAAGCCATTGTTCTTTTTTTTGGACGAGAGTCACCTTAAGAAGGAACGCGTCCATGCTTGGACGGCCACCTTCTTTGGGCCCTTCTCGTCCGAGATGCTCAATGTCTTTGGACGAGTACCATTTGGACTCGACCAAGTCGTTGTCCCTTTCTCCCGGACGAGGATAACCCGAAAAAAGGAAAGCGTCTATGCTAGGGACGGCCACCTTCTTTGGGCCTTTCTCGTCTAAGAGGCTATAAGTTCCGGAACGGGACGAAGAGTTGATTTCCTATCTTTGGACGGGAGTCATTTTAGTCCGTCCACTTTTGGACGACCTCCTTCTTTGTATCAAATTCGTCCCGTATTTGGAAATTTCTTCGGCCGAGGTGCCCTTAGGAAAGGAGGTGTCTATTATAGGACGCCTTCCTTCTTTGGGTGATTTTCGTCTAAAGCCTTGTGAATGATTTATAACTTTTGTCCTTTGGACGACCAAGATGATAACTTGTTCATTTTTTGCAAAAAAAAGCTCCTACAGACAAACTTCCACCTGGGAAGTCATCCTCGTCCAAAAAGAGGCCTACAGCGGCCGTGGACCAGCCTCCATTGAAAAAGCTTAAGGGCTTTACAAGGAAGAGGGCAGAGAAGACGACTCCTGCTGGTGAAGGTGGGGAGAAAACCATGCCTCCGCCGAAGGACAAGGTCCTGAAAAAGGAACCTGCCGCTGTTGTCCCTGCCGAGGGGGAAAAAAGTCCTGACCCTGCTGGTCAGTTGGACTTTCTTCCTGGGGATTCAGCTGAGATCAAATAGAGTCTGCTTTGGCTTTGGTCATTCCGGAGCCGGAGACGGCTACTGAGAACTACCCGGGTTTCAGCGGCCCGGTAGCTAAGCTAGTTTCGCAGATGCCGCTAGCTGTTAGGAAGGCTTCCATCTCGTCTGGTGAGTCGTATTATCCGAACATAGTTAGGACAAGCGGGTCGGCGGACGGGTCCATGAGCCCGTCCAATAGACAAGCCATTGTCCTTCCAATCAAGATAACTAACTCCCCCCCCCACTTATAGATAAGGGCAAAGGACCAGCTTTACCCTCTGCTACTCCCGCCCTAGATTCGGACGAGGAGTCTTCTGCTGCCTTCGTTAAAATGTCCAAAGCAGAAAAAGATCGGCTTAAGCAGGAGCTCTTCAAATGTTACCCTGAATCCTATATCAAAGGATTAAGGGGAGCATCGGCCGGGCATGTGGGCTACATGTCTCAACTTGCTGCTGAGGTATAACTTGCTGTCGCTTTTGTTTAATACTTGTGTAAATTTTTTCTTTTTGTAACTCGTCTAATGACTTGTTTTATTTTCATGGTTCCAGCTTTTTGCTCGCAGCATGCTTACTGAAGAGTGGGCGAGGGAGCTTAGAAAGGAGAACAAGCAGCTCGTCCACCTTGCTACAACGGCAGGCGACAAGGCCATCCATGACATTGAGATGGCTAATACCCTTCATCGTCAATCCCTGGAGGCTTTGGAGAAGAGATCAGCCCTCCTGGAATCCGAAAACAAGAATTATCTTGTTACTATCAACGATCTATTCAAGGAAGAGGACCGTTTGAAGATGGTCATAGAAGCTGTCTCTCTACCGATCCGAAGGGTGAAAGAGATGCTGCTCTTCTTGCCGTCGTTCAACTGAGAAGGGAGAACATTTTCCTAAGGGCGAAGACCGCCCGTCTGGAAGGGGAAGCGGCCAGGGCCTTTAACGACGCCAAAGAAGGCTTGGCTCAAGTCGTTGAAAAATCTAAGGACCGGTCCGTCAAGGCCTTTGAGATGCCGGGCCGAGCCTTCCGAGGTCCCCAGCCTTCATTCGTCGTCCTGGAATATTAAGAGAGTGTTCATCGTGCTATGGTATGTGCCGAGGAACCTCCAGAATTTTGGACTCGACGATGAAGCTGCGGTTGAGGAGGAGAACCCTGAAGACAACCAAGAAACTCGCGTTGAAGATGATGCCTAGTTTTAGGTTTATTTTCCTAAGTTTCTCGGCTTGTTTGTTGTTGTAGCTTTATATCTTGTAGTCCTAAGTTGTAAACTTTTTGCCAAGTATATATATGAAAGACTTTTTGCCAATTGCTTGTCTGTTCTCCTCTTGAATCACAATTCTGACTAAGTATAAAATGTGCCTCGTCTTGAATGCTTGGACGTTCCGCATAGATTTTTAAGGGGAAGAGCGGCATCCTTGCCTTTAGACGATCACAAATCTTTTCAAAATGCATCCAAGTACAAGAAGAGATTCGTCCTGAACTTTTGAACGGTCTACAAAATTTTATATAGAGTAAGGTTGCCAACCCTGATCCTTGCCCTTGGATGGACTAGGTCGATTTGGACGATTTGCAAAAAGAGACTCGGCCGGGTATTTGGACGATTTGCAAAACACAGATAGAAGGAAATTGCCATCCTTGTGCTTGGACGACTATGGGTCTTTCCAAAAAGTATCCAAGTACTTAGTGACATTCGTCCTGGAACATTGGATGGTTTTCTCATTAAGACGGATCTTACCCCAAGGGGGAAAGCGGCCAATACATATGGTTTTGTGGACTAGCCATGGTTTAGCCGTTTTCATCGAGTTGGTAACACTCGTCCCCGTAGTATTTATTGCCCGGTTCATCCTCGGGTTTTTGGACGACCTTCCCTCTTTTAGCTCGTCTTATAGGCTTGTTTTATCCCCCTCTTCTTGGGCTAGGCTTAACCATATATAGTGGACAAGCCATAGTCCAAGAAGGAGAGTGGCCAACATTAGCCAAGCCTGCTGAAATCGCTAAGGACGAGCTTTAGATACATGGTCTGACCATATCTTAGCCGCCTTCCTTGAGGGAGCAACACTCATCCAGAAGTAGTGATCCCTTGCTAGGGTCTTTACTACTTAGCTGTCCGTGTAGGTGAAAGTAAGTATCCTTTACTAAGGGCTTATTTCTGGTCAGCCTTCTCTTAGAGACCTTGACGTTTCCCTTACTAGAGATTTTGTCAATTTGATTGCCATTTATGTATTGTCAACCTTTAGGTTGTTATACTTTTGGCCGGTTTCCTTGAGGGAGTGATGTTCGGCATTGAAGTGAGTATTTTTGACGCTCTATTGTTCTTTGTGTTTTTGTTCCAAGTTATTGTCTCTTTTAAACTAGTAACTGATTTAATGCCCCAAAGAGAACTAACTTGGTGGAAATAAACAAAGGCGATAAGAAAGTAGGAATTGTATTATATGAATTTTGCTTGACTGAATGTCAAGATACATGTATACAATTCTTTTTTCTAGCATGTACCGTGGCACTTTGGACTTACTATAAACTACCAGCTAGATTCCTGACGATGAATTGAGTTAGACGTGGTACTTCTTCGGAGTTATCCGAGTTCCAAGTGCGCCGAATAACTCGTCCATCCAGATCTTGGAGACGAAAGGTTCCACTGCGCACCTCTTGCATAATCAGATAAGGTCCTTCCCAATTTGGTGTTAGCTTCCCCATCTATTTAGCTCGTCCAACCGCCTCCATCTTCCGTAGAACCAGATCCCCCACCTTGAGTGGTCGTCTAGCGACTCTCTTGTTAAAGTTCTGAGCCATTCGTAGCTTGTACAATTGCATTCATAGTAAGGCATTGCCCCTGACTTCTGGTACTTGATCCAAAGTCGTGCGTAATGCAGCCCAGTTGGCCTCTTCGGTGTACAACATGACTCGTAGGGTGGGTTCTTCAATTTCAATGGGCAAGACGGCTTCAGTGCCATAACCTAACATTAAGGGTGTCTCCCCTGTAGAATTTTTGGCGGTTGTTCTGATGGACCATAACACTAGCTGTAGTTCTTCAACCCATTGTCCATTGGCATTATCCAACTTCCTTTTGATTCCATTAGATAGAATCTTGTTGAAGGAATCTACTTGCCCATTGACTTGTGGGTGGGCGACTGCAGCGAAGTGAGCCTTGATTTCTCGTTCTACCAACCAATCTTTCAGTTTAGGTGTTTCGAACTGCGGGCCATTATCAAAGACGATGGACTGTGGCATGCCAAAACGGGTTATAATGTTTTTCCAAATAAAGCCCTTGACGTCGTTTGTTGTTATACCTCGCATGGCTTCAGCCTCTATCCATTTAGTGAAGTAGTCCACAGCCACTATCACAAACTTCTTTTGCCCAGCGGCCACAGGGAAAGGTCCTAGGATATCCATGCCCTATTTGGCAAAAGGCAGAGGGAACAAGATAGGATTTAGGTAGTTGGACGGCTTCTGATGCAGATTTTCGTGCTTCTGACAACTGTCGTACTTCTTTGCATAGACGAGGGCATCTTCCTTTAAGGTAGGCCAGTAATATCCCGTCCTTAAAGCCTTTTCTCCCAATGATCTTCCCCTAATGTGAGACGCAAAAGCTCCTTCATGGAGTTCCTTCAGAACCTCTAGACCTTCTTCCCTGGTGATGCACTTGAGGAGAGGACGATTGAATGACCTCTTGTAAAGAGTCTCATCCCATAATTCAAACCACTTGTCTCTAGCCTTCACATACTTAGCCTCTACAGGGTCCAGAGGCAACCGTCCCGTCTTCTTGTATTCTATGATAGGCTTCATCTAGACTGCCCCTCGGCTAAGAAACATGATATGTTCTTGGTCAATGCTCTTTTTGAGTTTGACTTCCCAAAACACTGCTTGATGATTTTCAGAGAGAGCATCTGCTTGATGATTTTCTGACCATGGTACTTGGTCGAGAACAAATAGTTTCAAAGGCTCAATCTCATCTTTGATCAGACGCATATACTTGCCCATCGATGCTTCTTTACAATCAAAGTCTCCATTGACTTGACTGACGACCAAGAGAGAGTCCGATTTGGCCTCGATCTTTAGAGCTCCTGCCGCTTTACACATTTTGATTCCAGCTAGAAGTGCTTCATATTCAGCTTCATTATTGGACGCTTGGAACTGGAATCTTAGCGCATATTCGAACTTGTCTCTTTCCAGAAATTGACAAATGAATCTTGCCCCACATCCATTGACAGTGGACGACCCATCAACCATGAGCGTCCAATGCTTCCTTCCTTCATCTGGATCAGATATTGGCTCTATAGTTGGTCGGGCAAGTTCAACTATAAAATCTGCCAAGGCTTGCCCCTTAATGGCTTTCCTTGGTTCAAATGATATATCAAACATGTTAAGCTCAACAGCCCATTTTAGCATTCGTCCTGTAACGCCCCGGAAATTCATAACCTTAATTAAACACAATTGCTCGTACTTAGCAGCGGAAATGGAACTTAAGCCTGTGGGTTAGGGCCCACTAATAATATAAATAGCCTATTAAACGTACATATGCTCAACTTAAAGTAATAATTATTATCCTTAAATACAGAGTATTCTAAATATCCCAAATATACAGAGTCGCTTCAACTTAATCTTTCCGGTTACTGGCATAACCGATCCTGCGCCTATCTTCAGAATACCTGAATATTTTCATAAAATAGGGAAAAGAGAAAACACAGGAAATAACCTAAAATGAGTTGAAAACTCAGTAACTTCACTCCAGCCCGTAAAAACGGTTTTAGTTCGTAAACATTTTCACATATAAGCATATATAATAACACTTTAGTAATCATTAACAGAGAACATTATCATTAGCCTTGAATAGTCTGCTGGCAAGGACCATTTACGTGACTTTAGTTCATTGGCAAGTACAGGTTTTGGACATATCATAACTTTCATAATTCGTAACATTAACATCATCATATGACCTTTTTGGTCCGTATCGTTCATCGTAACATAATTCCTCCACCTGTGACTTGCTCATTTACCGCATCAGTTCATGACTCCAAACCAGCAGAACCATCCACTTTTATTATCATAACTTATCAGACATCATATACTCTTAATTCGGAATCATCCATAAATCGTAAATAGAATCATAACAGGACATTTCATAACATACATAAGCATCGTCACATCATAACGTATCTTATCATGCCACATAACAGATTTTAACACATAATCATATCATCATAATCAACATCATATAATTGTATTCACGCATACACATATAAAACATCACATATAACATATACGGGCAATCACATAGGGTGCTGGACATGAAAGGTTACACATAACACATACGGGCACGCATAGATGCTGGACAAGAACATTACCTTAAACGCAAATCCATTTTCGAGAATACACTTCTTATAATATTTCCTTTGAGCTCCATAAACTAACGTCCGAAACCACAATATAAACAACAATGAGAATTAGAATCCACTCCCGGATCTTTGTACTCGAAAACTAGTCTAACTTACTCCTCTTAATATAATCCCATTCATGAATCTCACTTCATTGTTATTCCTTGAACATCTATTAATCAACATAAATCCCATAAGCTACCTCCAATTACTCCAACAATAATAACAGTAACTATTCTAAATTGAATCTCACTACTATTGCAAATAATTTCATAAGTAAACTTATTGTAGTCTAATTTAGGCTCATAACTATAGTTAATTAACAAGCTAAGCTAAAATGGTCCATAGTTAACAAGTTAATACTAAATCAACCTTTTTACTTAGTCTCTATTAACCCAGCAAATGGAAATAACAACTTCAACTAAATGGTTGTAACTCAAATCTGATTTGGTACCATACTTAAACAAACTCACAAGGCTAATTAACTTGGTCTTAATTTCTAAAATAAATTATTAAAGTTGCAATATGAGGTGTGATATATCTCTGCTTAGAGCAGGGAAGAACGCATGACAAGGGAGCTCGGAGCTCCGGCGAAACCAGCTAGGTGTTCCGGCGAGGCTGAGCAACGGCAGCGACAAGATTCCGGCGACCGATCGTCGAGCAACAACTCGGAGCAAGCAGCACAACATGCAACACGCAACAACAAAGACGCCCAGCAGCGGCGTCGCACGACGAGGAGAGAGAAAGCTCCGGCGAGCTCGGGTTTCCGGCGAGACAGGGGGAACAAGAGAAAAACTGGGTCTGGGTCTTTGGGGGTTTCTCACGGGGAGGAGAGAAAATATAAGGGGTTGGGGTCTTTGGGTGAGAAAAATGACGAGAGACAGAATGGGGTTTTGGGGTGTTTTTCCACCGAGAGAGAAAACAAATAAAGGGGGTTGGGGTTTCCTTTTGGGTGAGAGAAAATAACGAGAGAGAGAAAGAGTTTTGAGTTGGGGTGGTTTTCCTTTTGGTGAGGAAAATCATGAGAGAGAATTAAAAATTCAATTGGGTTATTTAAAATCCAAAATACATTATTCTTAATAATAATTTCATAAAACAAAATATATTACAAATACTACAAATATTCCAAATTCAAATAAAATAAGAATTTTCAAAACATAATTAACTTTATAATTACAATTAACGCTAATTAAAACGCTCTTAAAAATCGGGGTATTACATCCTACCACCCTTATAAAAAAGTTTCGTCCTCGAAACTTGCAATAAGTTAATCGAGGAAACAATAAGCTAAATTCATTTAGACAAAACCAAGATCTCAACCTTTCATGGTTTCGCTAGGAATTCAGCCTCCATTCCGCCATCATCTTTTGTATCTCTACTTCAACTCGACTCGCGAAATCGAGGAGCAAAGAAAACAAAAGAGGCAAACTTGTTGGCAATGAATTCCAACTAACTCATTCAGTGAGATCTCGTTTGAAATTCAGTTGGTTTCTCAAATCATATAAGTTAAAATTAATCGAAAAACTATTAAAAATCACATAACGTCACGTACATCACAACAATCATATAATCATATAACTTAAGACCAACTAGATCCAGGATAAGCCACTTAAACTCCAAAAGGGCATCCATAATCCTATTTCTCATTTCTTAAATTCTATCAACCCAAATAGTCATCAAAATCAACCTCAAACTTTTTCGACATCTTAATTCCCAAAGGATCATACCTAGGCGATGCAAAGTCTAAGACTCCGCACTTCCGGCTAGGTTTCGGCTCTGATACCAACTCTGTAACGCCCCGGAAATTCATAACCTTAATTAAACACAATTGCTCGTACTTAACAATGAAATGGAACTTAAGCCCGTGGGTTAGGGCCCACTAATAATATAAATAGCCTATTAAACATACATATGCTCAACTTAAAGTAATAATTATTATCCTTAAATACAGAGTATTCTAAATATCCCAAATATACAGAGTCGCTTCAACTTAATCTTTCCGGAACGTTACTGGCATAACCGATCCTGCGCCTATCTTCAGAATACCTGAATATTTTCATAAAATAGGGAAAAGAGAAAACACAAGAAATAACCTAAAATGAGTTGAAAACTCAGTAACTTCACTCCGGCCCCGTAAAAACGGTTTTAGTTCGTAAACATTTTCACATATAAGCATATATAATAACACTTTAGTAATCATTAACAGAGAACATTATCATTAGCCTTGAATAGTCTGCTGGCAAGGACCATTTACGTGACTTTAGTTCATTGGCAAGTACAGGTTTTGGACATATCATAACTTTCATAATTCGTAACATTAACATCATCATATGACCTTTTTGGTCCGTATCGTTCATCGTAACATAATTCCTCCACCTGTGACTTGCCCATTTACCGCATCAGTTCATGACTCCAAACCAGGAGAACCATCCACTTTTATTATCATAACTTATCAGACATCATATACTCTTAATTCGGAATCATCCATAAATCGTAAATAGAATCATAACAGGACATTTCATAACATACATAAGCATCGTCACATCATAACGTATCTTATCATGCCACATAACAGATTTTAACACATAATCATATCATCATAATCAACATCATATAATTGTATTCACGCATACACATATAAAACATCACATATAACATATACGGGCAATCACATAGGGTCTTTGGACATGAAAGGTTACACATAACACATACGGGCACGCATAGATGCTGGACATGAACATTACCTTAAACGCAAATATATTTCCGAGAATACACTTCTTATAATATTTCCTTTGAGCTCCATAAACTAACGTCCGAAACCACAATATAAACAACAATGAGAATTAGAATCCACTCCCGGATCTTTGTACTCGAAAACTAGTCTAACTTACTCCTCTTAATATAATCCCATTCATGAATCTCACTTCATTGTTATTCCTTGAACATCTATTAATCAACATAAATCCCATAAGCTACCTCCAATTACTCCAACAATAATAACAGTAACTATTCATAATTGAATCTCACTACTATTGCAAATAATTTCATAAGTAAACTTATTGTAGTCTAATTTAGGCCCATAACTATAGTTAATTAACAAGCTAAGCTAAAATGGTCCATAGTTAACAAGTTAATACTAAATCAACCATTTTACTTAGTCTCTATTAACCCGACAAATGGAAATAACAACTTCAACTAAATGGTTGTAACTCAAATCTGATTTGGTACCATACTTAAACAAACTCACAAGGCTAATTAACTTGGGCTTAATTTCTAAAATAAATTATTAAAGTTGCAATATGAGGTGTGATATATCTCTGCTTAGAGCAGGGAAGAACGCATGACAAGGGAGCTCGGAGCTCCGTGAAACCAGCTAGGTGTTCCGGCGAGGCTGAGCAACGGCAGCGCGACAAGATTCCGGCGGCATCGATCGTCGAGCAACAACTCGGAGCAGCGGCACAACACGCAACACGCAACAACAAAGACGCCCAAGGCAGCGTCGCACGACAGAGGAGAGAGAAAGCTCCGGCGAGCTTCGGGTTTCCGGCGAGACGGGGGAACAAGAGAAAAACTAGGGTGCAGGGTCTTTGGGGGGTTTCTCACGGGGGAGGAGAGAAAATATAAGGGGTTGGGGTCTTTGGGTGAGAAAAATGACAGAGACGAGAATGGGGTTTTGGGGTGTTGTCCCACCGAGAGAGAAACAAATAAAGGGGGTTGGGGTTTCCTTTTGGGTGAGAGAAAATAACGAGAGAGAGAAAGAGTTTTGAGTTGGGGTGGTTTTCCTTTTGGTGAGGAAAATCATGAGAGAGAATTAAAAATTCAATTGGGTTATTTAAAATCCAAAATACATTATTCTTAATAATAATTTCATAAAACAAAATATATTACAAATACTACAAATATTCCAAATTCAAATAAAATAAGAATTTTCAAAACATAATTAACTTTATAATTACAATTAACGCTAATTAAAACGCTCTTAAAAATCGGGGTATTACATCCTACCACCCTTATAAAAAGTTTCGTCCTCGAAACTTGCAATAAGTTAATCGAGGAAACAATAAGCTAAATTCATTTAGACAAAACCAAGATCTCAACCTTTCATGGTTTCGCTAGGAATTCAGCCTCCATTCCGCCATCATCTTTTGTATCTCTACTTCAACTCGACTCGCGAAATCGAGGAGCAAAGAAAACAAAAGAGGCAAACTTGTTGGCAATGAATTCCAACTAACTCATTCAGTGAGATCTCGTTTGAAATTCGGTTGGTTTCTCAAATCATATAAGTTAAAATTAATCGAAAAACTATTAAAAATCACATAACGTCACGTACATCACAACAATCATATAATCATATAACTTAAGACCAACTAGATCCAGGATAAGCCACTTAAACTCCAAAAGGGCATCCATAATCCTATTTCTCATTTCTTAAATTCTATCAACCCAAATAGTCATCAAAATCAACCTCAAACTTTTTCGACATCTTAATTCCCAAAGGATCATACCTAGGCGATGCAAAGTCTAAGACTCCGCACTTCCGGCTAGGTTTCGGCTCTGATACCAACTCTGTAACGCCCCGGAAATTCATAACCTTAATTAAACACAATTGCTCGTACTTAACAGCGGAAATGGAACTTAAGCCTGTGGGTTAGGGCCCACTAATAATATAAATAGCCTATTAAACATACATATGCTCAACTTAAAGTAATAATTATTATCCTTAAATACGAGTATTCTAAATATCCCAAATATACGAGTCGCTTCAACTTAATCTTTCCGGAACGTTACTGGCATAACCGATCCTGCGCCTATCTTCAGAATACCTGAATATTTTCATAAAATAGGGAAAAGAGAAAACACAAGAAATAACCTAAAATGAGTTGAAAACTCAGTAACTTCACTCCAGCCCGTAAAAACGGTTTTAGTTCGTAAACATTTTCACATATAAGCATATATAATAACACTTTAGTAATCATTAACGAGAGAACATTATCATTAGCCTTGAATAGTCTGCTTGGCAAGGACCATTTACGTGACTTTAGTTCATTGGCAAGTACGGTATTGGACATATCATAACTTTCATAATTCGTAACATTAACATCATCATATGACCTTTTTGGTCCGTATCGTTCATCATAACATAATTCCTCCACCTGTGACTTGCCCATTTACCGCATCAGTTCATGACTCCAAACCAGGAGAACCATCCACTTTTATTATCATAACTTATCAGACATCATATACTCTTAATTCGGAATCATCCATAAATCGTAAATAGAATCATAACAGGACATTTCATAACATACATAAGCATCGTCACATCATAACGTATCTTATCATGCCACATAACGGATTTTAACACATAATCATATCATCATAATCAACATCATATAATTGTATTCACGCATACACATATAAAACATCACATATAACATATACGGGCAATCACATAGGGTCTTTGGACATGAAAGGTTACACATAACACATACGGGCACGCATAGATGCTTGGACATGAACATTACCTTAAACGCAAATATATTTCCGAGAATACACTTCTTATAATATTTCCTTTGAGCTCCATAAACTAACGTCCGAAACCACAATATAAACAACAATGAGAATTAGAATCCACTCCCGGATCTTTGTACTCGAAAACTAGTCTAACTTACTCCTCTTAATATAATCCCATTCATGAATCTCACTTCATTGTTATTCCTTGAACATCTATTAATCAACATAAATCCCATAAGCTACCTCCAATTACTCCAACAATAATAACAAGTAACTATTCATAATTGAATCTCACTACTATTGCAAATAATTTCATAAGTAAACTTATTGTAGTCTAATTTAGGCTCATAACTATAGTTAATTAACAAGCTAAGCTAAAATGGTCCATAGTTAACAAGTTAATACTAAATCAACCTTTTTACTTAGTCTCTATTAACCCAAAGAAATGGAAATAACAACTTCAACTAAATGGTTGTAACTCAAATCGATTTGGTACCATACTTAAACAAACTCACAAGGCTAATTAACTTGGGCTTAATTTCTAAAATAAATTATTAAAGTTGCAATATGAGGTGTGATATACCTCTGCTTAGAGCGGGGAAGAACGCATGACAAGGGAGCTCGGAGCTCCGTGAAACCAGCTAGGTGTTCGGCGAGGCCGAGCAACGAGCAGGCGACAAGATTCCGGCGGCCGATCGTCGAGCAACAACTCGGAGCAGCAGCACAACACGCAACACGCAACAACAAAGACGCCCGGCAGCGGCGTCGCACGACGAGAGGAGAGAAAGCTCCGGCGAGCTTCGGGTTTCCGGCGAGACAGGGGGAACGAGAGAAAAACTGGGGTGCGGGGTCTTTGGGGGGTTTCTCACGGGGAGGAGAGAAAATATAAGGGGTTGGGGTCTTTGGGTGAGAAAAATGACAGAGAGAGAATGGGGTTTTGGGGTGTTTTTCCACCGTGAGAGAGAAAGAAATAAAGGGGGTTGGGGTTTCCTTTTGGGTGAGAGAAAATAACGAGAGAGAGATAGAGTTTTGAGTTGGGGTGGTTTTCCTTTTGGTGAGGAAAATCATGAGAGAGAATTAAAAATTCAATTGGGTTATTTAAAATCCAAAATACATTATTCTTAATAATAATTTCATAAAACAAAATATATTACAAATACTACAAATATTCCAAATTCAAATAAAATAAGAATTTTCAAAACATAATTAACTTTATAATTACAATTAACTCTAATTAAAACGCTCTTAAAAATCGGGGTATTACATCCTACCACCCTTATAAAAAAGTTTCGTCCTCGAAACTTGCAATAAGTTAATCGAGGAAACAATAAGCTAAATTCATTTAGACAAAACCAAGATCTCAAACTTTCATGGTTTCGCTAGGAATTCAGCCTCCATTCCGCCATCATCTTTTGTATCTCTACTTCAACTCGACTCGCGAAATCGAGGAGCAAAGAAAACAAAAGAGGCAAACTTGTTGGCAATGAATTCCAACTAACTCATTCAGTGAGATCTCGTTTGAAATTCAGTTGGTTTCTCAAATCATATAAGTTAAAATTAATCGAAAAACTATTAAAAATCACATAACGTCACGTACATCACAACAATCATATAATCATATAACTTAAGACCAACTAGATCCAGGATAAGCCACTTAAACTCCAAAAGGGCATCCATAATCCTATTTCTCATTTCTTAAATTCTATCAACCCAAATAGTCATCAAAATCAACCTCAAACTTTTTCGACATCTTAATTCCCAAAGGATCATACCTAGGCGATGCAAAGTCTAAGACTCCGCACTTCCGGCTAGGTTTCGGCTCTGATACCAACTCTGTAACGCCCCGGAAATTCATAACCTTAATTAAACACAATTGCTCGTACTTAACAGCGGAAATGGAACTTAAGCCTGTGGGTTAGGGCCCACTAATAATATAAATAGCCTATTAAACATACATATGCTCAACTTAAAGTAATAATTATTATCCTTAAATACAGAGTATTCTAAATATCCCAAATATACGAGTCGCTTCAACTTAATCTTTCCGGAACGTTGCGGCATAACCGATCCTGCGCCTATCTTCAGAATACCCGAATATTTTCATAAAATAGGGAAAAGAGAGAAAACACAGGAAATAACCTAAAATGAGTTGAAAACTCGGTAACTTCACTCCGGCCCGTAAAAACGGTTTTAGTTCGTAAACATTTTCACATATAAGCATATATAATAACACTTTAGTAATCATTAACGAGAGAACATTATCATTAGCCTTGAATAGTCTGGCACGGCAAGGACCATTTACGTGACTTTAAATCATTGGCAAGTACGAGGTTTTGGACATATCATAACTTTCATAATTCGTAACATTAACATCATCATATGACCTTTTTGGTCCGTATCGTTCATCGTAACATAATTCCTCCACCTGTGACTTGCCCATTTACCGCATCAGTTCATGACTCCAAACCAGGAGAACCATCCACTTTTATTATCATAACTTATCAGACATCATATACTCTTAATTCGGAATCATCCATAAATCGTAAATAGAATCATAACAGGACATTTCATAACATACATAAGTATCGTCACATCATAACGTATCTTATCATGCCACATAACAGATTTTAACACATAATCATATCATCATAATCAACATCATATAATTGTATTCACGCATACACATATAAAACATCACATATAACATATACGGGCAATCACATAGGGTCTTTGGACATGAAAGGTTACACATAACACATACGGGCACGCATAGATGCTGGACATGAACATTACCTTAAACGCAAATCCATTTCCGAGAATACACTTCTTATAATATTT
Organism: Beta lomatogona; assembly: GCA_947646795.1. Taxonomy (NCBI): domain Eukaryota; kingdom Viridiplantae; phylum Streptophyta; class Magnoliopsida; order Caryophyllales; family Amaranthaceae; genus Beta; species Beta lomatogona. The sequence continues at coordinate 524,947 of CANSNZ010000956.1, read as the reverse complement.
CCTTTGAGCTCCATAAACCAACGTCCGAAACCACAATATAAACAACAATGAGAATTAGAATCCACTCCCGGATCTTTGTACTCGAAAACTAGTCTAACTTACTCCTCTTAATATAATCCCATTCACGAATCTCACTTCATTGTTATTCCTTGAACATCTATTAATCAACATAAATCCCATAAGCTACCTCCAATTACTCCAACAATAATAACAGTAACTATTCTAAATTGAATCTCACTACTATTGCAAATAATTTCATAAGTAAACTTATTGTAGTCTAATTTAGGCTCATAACTATAGTTAATTAACAACCTAAGCTAAAATGGTCCATAGTTAACAAGTTAATACTAAATCAACCTTTTTACTTAGTCTCTATTAACCCAGCAAATGGAAATAACAACTTCAACTAAATGGTTGTAACTCAAATCTGATTTGGTACCATACTTAAACAAACTCACAAGGCTAATTGACTTGGGCTTAATTTCTAAAATAAATTATTAAAGTTGCAATATGAGGTGTGATATACCTCTGCTTAGAGCAGGGAAGAACGCATGACAAGGGAGCTCGGAGCTCCGGCGAAACCAGCTAGGTGTTCGGCGAGGCCGAGCAACGGCAGCGCGACAAGATTCCGGTGATCGATCGTCGAGCAACAACTCGAGCAGCAGAAGACAACACGCAACACGCAACAACAAAGACGCCCAGCGGCGTCGCACGACAGAGGAGAGAGAAAGCTCCGGCGAGCTTCGGGTTTCCGGCGAGACAGGGGGAACGAGAGAAAAACTGGGGTCTGGGGTCTGGGGTCTTTGGGGGTTTCTCACGGGGGAGGAGTGAAAATATAAGGGGTTGGGGTCTTTGGGTGAGAAAAATGACAGAGAGAGAATGGGGTTTTGGGGTGTTTTTCCACCGGGAGAGAGAAAGAAATAAAGGGGGTTGGGGTTTCCTTTTGGGTGAGAGAAAATAACAGAGAGAGAAAGAGTTTTGAGTTGGGGTGGTTTTCCTTTTGGTGAGGAAAATCATGAGAGAGAATTAAAAATTCAATTGGGTTATTTAAAATCCAAAATACATTATTCTTAATAATAATTTCATAAAACAAAATATATTACAAATACTACAAATATTCCAAATTCAAATAAAATAAGAATCTTCAAAACATAATTAACTTTATAATTACAATTAACGCTAATTAAAACGCTCTTAAAAATCGGGGTATTACACGTCCGGCGGCTTCCATCTTTTGCAGAACTTGCTTCAGGGGTTGGTCAGTATAGACAAGTATGATGTGCGCCAAGAAATAGGGCCTTAACTTTCTGCTGGCCATGACGAGGGCCAATCCAAATTTATCAACTGGAGTTTACCTATTTTCCGCATCCTTGAGCACATGACTCACAAAGTATATTGGGACTTGCACGGATTCTCTTTCAGCAAGCACAACAGCACACCAGCACTCACAGCCTGAGTGGACACAGCCAAGTATACAAACAGTTTCTCCCCCTCAGCTGGACTGACCAACCTAGGCAGCTGCCGAAGGTGATCTTTGACTTGTTGAAGCCCTTGCTCAGCCTCTGCTGTCCATTCAAACTTGGCTTTTTTCTTCATAGTGGCGAAGAAGTGGTGGCACTTGTCACCTGACTTGGACAAGAATCGTCCGAGGGCAGCCAAGCAACCAGTCAGTCGCTGAACTTCCGTTATCTTTGACGGGGATTTCGTGTCTAAAATAGCTTGGATCTTTTCTGGATTGGCTTCTATTCCCCTCTAATCCACCAAGAAGCCTAAGAACTTCCCAGACAAGACTCCAAATACGCATTTGCCGGGGTTCAATTTTAACTTGTATTTTCTGAGAGTCTCGAAAGTCTCTCTCAAATCACCAACATGACCTTCCTCTTGCCGACTCTTGACTATCATATCATCAATATAGGCCTCCATGTTTCTTCCCAACTGTGGCTGAAAGACGGTATTGATCAATCTTTGAAAGGTGGCCGGAGCATTGCATAGGCCGAATGACATTCTCAACCAGCCATACAATCCCTTTTCAGTAATGAAGGACGCTTTGTCCTAATCTTCTGACCACATGGGGATTTAATGAAAACTCGAATAGGCGTCCATGAAGCTTAACAAAGTATGGTCTCGGCTGTGGAGTCTACCGACGATCCAACTTAGGCAAAGGGAAACTGTCCTTAGGACAAGCCTTGTTGAGATCAGTATAGTCCACGCACATCCTCCAAGTGCCATTAGGCTTTGGCACCATGACCACGTTTTCTATCCATTCTGGATAATAGGTTTCTCTGATGAACTTTGATTCCAACAACTTCTGAACCTCTTGGTGAACCGCCTGATTTCTGGCCGGTCCTAAATGCCTTTTCTTCTAACGAACCGGTTTTAAATTTGGATCAACATTTAGCCGGTGGACGGCTATCTCTGGATCAATTCCAGGCATTTCTTCAACATAATAAGCGAACACGTCTTGAAATTCTTTCAACAAGCTTATTAGAAGGCCCTTCAATTCAGGAGAGAGGGAAGAACCAATCTTTAAGGTTCGCTCTGGACGAGCCTCATCCAAACAGACATCTTCTGGAACTTCCACCGCTCACGGACGTTCTATTGCTAGTCCCATGATGGCCATCACTTCGTCGACGAAGGAGGTTCTTCCTTGACGGGCTCATACTTTCTTTTCTTCTTTGGGGAGATGTTCGGACGTTTTCCTTGAGAGGGCGAGAGGCGTCGAGGACTCTCAATTGCCAGCTTCAACGAGGCCACTTGGTCCTTTACACTTTCAGACGTTTTCCTTTCGCCAGCAACCTTCGTCTTATCTTTTCCAATTTCAGAAGTTTTTCGTTCGCCACCGATCTTCGTCTGGTCTTTATTGCATGCTTTCCATGATGACGGCTTGAGGGTGGTTAGGTTACATTCCCTAGCCGCCTGCTGGTCTCCATACAAGGAGCCAATCTTGCCATCATCACACTCATACTTCATAAGCATCAAGTGAGTTACTATTACAGCTTTGACATGATTCAAAGTTGGTCGTCCGAGTATGACATTGTAGGCTGTCAAATCTCGGACAACCAAGAACTTGATGAACAAAGTCCGCGAGGCCTCCTTCTCTCCAACTCGGACGGGCAACGTGACTGTTCCCATGGGATGGATGACTCCTCCCCCAAACCCTATGATGGGTTGATGGACTGGAACCAAGTTCTTTTCATCAAATTTCAATCTGGACAAGCAATCAGCACTAATGATGTCCGTCGAGCTTCCGGTGTCAATCAAAATTCTTCTTACTCTTAAGTTTGCTATTTTCATCTCTACAACCAAAGGGTCATCATGGGGGGTCCTCAACTTTCCCTGATCTTGCTCACTAACCACCACTCTTGGGAAAGGCTTGGTCTTTACCGGATTAGTCAACAAGACTTAGCCGAGCTCCCTGAGGTAGTTTTTGTGCCCTCTATTGGTTGGCCCTCCAGCAGCAAATCCTCCTGAAATAACGAGGACGACATCTTCGTCAGTGCTTTCACTCTCCTTCTTCTTGCTTTGACGGTCATCTCTCCTCGGAAACTTCTTTCCCCCTTGGGGTAAGTATGAATTCATCTTTCCTTTTCGAGCTAGATCCTCTAAAGCTCTCTTAAGGTGTTTACATTCATTGGTTTCATGACCGCAAATCCTTGTGAAAATGACGATACTTGCTCTTGTGTGTCATTTTTCGTAAGGAGTCTTCATCTCAGTTGGAGCCTTCAGCTCGTATTGGTCATTTTATCTCCATGAGAATGGAGTACTGGTCCTTGCTGAATTCGATGGGGTTGGATGAAGAAGGCTCAGATTCTTTCCTCTTGCTTCTTCTGGACGAAGTGGTGGTAGAGGTTATGGCCCAAGTCTCGGCCTTTTTGGGGTTGCTTTTCTTTAGCTGAGCAACCTCTTCAGGCTTCTTGGACTCGGGATGCTTTGCCTCAGCACATACTTCAGTGGCATGTATAAAAGCTTCAGCTTCCTTTAATGCCTCGGCAAGAGTATTGATTTTCTTCTTCACAAGGTCAAACTTAAAACTCCCTGGCCTCAGACCCCTGATAAAGGCGTCAAAAGCCACTCCGGCATTGAGATCTTGAATTTGAAGGGCTTCCAGATTGAATCTCTTAACAAAACTCCTAAGAGCTTATTTTGGTCCTTGGACGACCTTGCTCAAGTGCATGCTTGTCTTTTGTTCTTAACGATTAGCAACGAAATGACTAGCATATAAAACACTGAGTTCGGTGAAATTGTTGACTGAATTGGGGGGTAGATTATTGAACCACTTCTGAGCTACACCCTTCAGGGTAACCGGGAAATTCTTACACCAAGTAGCATCATCTACTCCTTGGACGTACATCTGATGCTTGTAAGCGGACAGGTGATCATCAGGATCAGTTGTTCCATCAAAAGACTCTATTGCTGGGAGCTTTACCTTTGGGAAGGGGGGCGCCTCCATGATCCTGGCCGAGAATGGAGTAGGCCAATTGATCTGGAGGGCTCCCAGCTGTCCCTCGATGGGTATAAACTCCTTGCGATATTCCTTCAAAACTGGATTAGATGAAGTGCTTACTGGTATGGTCGCTTATAGACCATTGGTTGAACCACCGTCTTCTCTTGTCTCGGACGAACCATCGAAGGATCCAGACTTCTTCCCTCTGTTCTGGATGGTATCCTTAAAGGAGGATCTCTTAAGTACGGGGTAGAGCCAGTAGCCGACTGTTGCAATGCTACAGCTCTCTTTGCCTCTAAATAATCCCTGGCATCTGTTTCCATTCGGTGCCCACTCGGACGAGCTTGATCTTGGGTCCTAACTACCAAATTACAGTCCATCTTCCTTCGCTGCTCACTGCCTTCTGGCTGTTTTCCTTTTGCGGCCCTCCTAGAGGGTTCCTAACGAACAGGTCGACTAGGACCTGGACAATTTTCTTGAGAACGTCCTCTAGGAGGAGCTTGATTCTTGACGGCTGGCTCCGGGTTATGATCGACGAACAACATGTTGCTCCTAATCTGTTCTTGGACGACTACTGCCATCTTAGTCTGAAAATCATTCAGGACGTTGTCTAGATGGGCAGCCGTCACTGGACGTTCAAGATTTTCCTGAATGACCGGCTGCTGGCTTGGTCCAGGGACATGGATGATGGTTGGAGGTATATCCCTTCCTCGAGGCGGTCTCTCGTGTTCTACTATGTCTTCGACATTAACCTGAAGACTTCGGTTTCTGGCAATGTTGGACGATTGACAATCAATCATCGTTGCGTCTCCCCACAGACGGCGCTAAATGTTTTGTCCTCTTCTTGTCCAACAAGTAAGTTGAAGGATGAGCTTTCTTGTCTAGCAAGTAATCGAGTATTCCTTAGATGTTCTTCCATGGAGACTTGTGCAACAATGTCTGAATCAACTTAGTCCGAGCCGGAGCTTTTTTCCCGAACCTGCAAAAAGGGACCCACCCTGGAGGTTTGGGTGGTGGTTCCCCCTCCGAAGTTTAAGTTAGATATCAGGAGTTGTAAAGAGAAAAGTAGATCTAGAGAGAGAAAATGAGAGAGTATTTTTACATAGTAACTTTGCACTGTTTGCATCGAATGATCTTTTCTGCTGATTTCAGGAGTATTTATAGTGATAGCAAGATGACAGCTATCCTTAAAATCTGCCCTAGAGTAGTGGCCTCTGATTGGCTAAGGAATCAGATCATGACACGTGGCAGACCATGATTTGTGAAGGTTTATCAACCACTCACTTGCAGCCACCTCACAGGGCTGGGCTCTGACTATCTTCTGGGCCAGAAAAGTAACATTGTTATCCCAACTGAGTATAACCCAAAGTCTGAAACCTTTTTTCTCTATTAACTAGGAGAGGACACGTGTGCGGCCCTGATGAGCCCAAGTGTCTTCAAAGGAGCCGTAGATGGTAGGCTACAACAGAATGTATTACCATTTGGATATAAAAATGCCCCTGGACGATTCCAAGCACTTATGGATAAATATCTAAATCAATTACCAAATTGTGTAGTATATATTGATGACATACTAATATACTCCAAAACACAAGAAGAACATTATAAATTATTAGAACAATTTATAGAAATAATAAAGAATAGTGGAATAGTCTTAAGCAAAAAGAAAATAGAAATATATAAAACACAAATAGAATTTTTAGGATTCGAAACAGATAAAGCAGGAGTAAAAATGCAAGGAACATAAAACTGAAAAAATCATAGAATTTCAAAGAGAAATTAATACCCAGAAAGAATTACAAAAATTCTTAGGAATAGTGAATCAAGTCAGGAAATTCGTTCCAAAATTATCACAGTTTACAGAACCTCTTACTAAAAAGCTGGAAAAAAAATCATGATTTTAGGTGGACTGGTACCGATTCAAAAAATTTGGAAAAAATCAAAGAACTAGTTAGAAGATTACCAAAATTAAGTTTTCCTGATGAAGATAAGGAATTTGTGTGGATAGTAGAAACTAATGCTAGCGAAATTAATGGTTATGGTGCAGTATTGAAATACAGATACAATAATGATAAAAGAGAATATATATGTAGATACCATTCGGGAACATTCAAGGCAAATTAAATAAATTGGGATATTAATAAAAAGGAGCTAAAAGCAGTTAAATATGGTATTAAAAAGTTTGAACCTTAAATTGTTTACAAAAAGTTTATATTAAGAACAGATAACAGGACTGTTAAGTGTTAGCTGACAAATAAATTACAAGGAAGGAAATAAATAGGATTATAGCTGATATCAAACAATATGAGTTTACAGTTGAATTCTAAAAACTAATGAAATTTATTATGCAGATGATCTCTCTAGAGTTAGTTCAACAATTGATTCAAGAGAATCAAGAACAAAAACTATTGATAAATAAGTTATCACAAGAGCTTGATCTAGTGAAAAGAAGTAGAGAAAGCTCTAAAGATAATGGCAGTGGCCAGAGATATCAAGAACAAGATAATGGTGCTAACCAAAGATATCAGGCCAAAGGCAAAGCTATTATACGAAGAAGTTATGGATTCCCTTATTAAAAAAGAGATTTCCTAAACTATCAAATACAGACTTCTCCCAAAACATTTATCAATAACGAAGATTACCCCAGCTTAGTCCTAGATACTACTTCCTTTAAAAACAAATTAACCCTTGGAACAAAACAAACAATGAATCCCTTAGTTAGACATTATATATATCAAATTTCCTGACTATTGCCAACAAACTAAACACAGCTCCCCAAGTTACTATCCAAGATAAACATGGAGAAATAGAAAGAGGATATGTTACTAATTCTCTTTGAAAAACAAATGAGTTAATCGCATTACTAGGTTGTATTGCAAAGTTAATAAAAGCAGCTTATGATTACGGATTACTCAATTCCGTATACACGCTAACCGGAGAAGAGTTATCCTTAGCCTATACAAGGTAAACATAAATTATTTACAGATTGCAAAATCCAAAATGATTTTTGTACGGTGTTACACAGCTACTGAGGAAGTTACTTATCAAGAGATAAAACCAGCCATGAGGTTTGTGAAAATAGGATGTACATCTGCGTACATCATTCCTGAAGAAATAAAGGCCCAGCCAGAGATAAACTTTAATGAAGTGCAAGATATCCTTAGTGAAAAACGAGCTATAAAAATCAAAATTATTTGTGAAGCTCTATGTCATGCTATTACTACGCCTATATGGATTAATCATAAAGAGATAAATACATTAATAATAACTCAAAGTAGGGAATATAGCCACGACGCTGAAGAAACTATGAAAGCATGGGTATGGAGTCTCCTACATCCAGATGAGCCTCCTCAAACAAGATACATCCCAATCAATTTTATGCCAAAAGATACGTTGAACAAATATTGCAAGTGGATGCAACAAAATAATAAACACTTATGCCAGATGTGCAAAAACCAGCATACTGTTGTACCTATGATTGATGACTCGGAAGATAAGGAAGAATCCTCTAGCAGTACAACCCAGGCCCCACAAGTTGATATAACCGACTGTAGGATGTTGGAGTTACTTTAGAAGATAAGGATAAGAGATAAGGTGATAAGCCAAAGTCTATTGTAACCTTAGAAAAATAGCCAGCTGTATGGCTTAAATTAAAAGTAACTTTTTATGTACGTACTATGTAATATCGTTTGCCTATAAATAACCATGAAAAACCTTGGTATGGGATCATCAAGGAGTTCATCAAGGAATAGATACTCCGTTGGAATTAGAATTAGCAGATGATAGAATTAAAGAACCTATAGAGAAAGCTATATAGCTGAACTTAAAGGAAATCTAATTTACCAAAAGGTAAGGTTCATAATTAAACCAAATTATTCAATAAGCATAACTGATAAGAATATAGAAAAGGCATTGGTTCTATATTGGAAGCTAGATGGAATAAAGATGCTAAATGGATCTAAAATAATGACAGTACAATGTAAAAATGCTTACATACTAACTAACCAACACCAAGTTTATACTAAAAATAAATTAGGACCAATAACTATAGATACCCCGTTTATATAACTTTTATTACTAATGGATAAAGGATTAAAATTCTACTTTAAACCTAGCTATGGAGAACTAGATATAGTAAAAAGAAGAATGAGTTTTTCCAGATCTACAGAACAAAAAGATAATGATCAACCTATTCAATTGAGGTCACAAGATTACTATATTATAATACAAATTGAAGGAGAAAACTTAAAAGCACAAATAGATATAAATGTGGAAAATAATTCAATCTATATGGATAAATTATTAGGTAAAATAATGTACAATAAATTAAAACTTAAAGGAAAATTAATTATTACAACAAAAATTGCAACGCAAAATATAAATGTAGAATATGAAATAAGTCTAAGTGACAAAATTATATCAGGAAAATATTTTTTAAACAAAGTCAAACCCTGGAAAATAGAATCAGACTATTTTGAGTACACTTATAACCAAATTCAATTTAAAAGAAGGATAATCAATGAGTAATTTAACTTATATTCTTATAAAAATAATTTTTGAAGGATATAAAAGTAGATACTACACACCGATGGTAGATACAGGAGCTGCAACCACAATTATCAAAGAAAACATTTTACCAGAATGGAAGAAATTAGATACACCATTCAGGATAAATGGTTTTAATAATTATAGATGCAGAATTACCCTTTTATCAAACTAATGTACAAATACAAATTTGGAACAAAATATTAATTACACCTCGAGTATATTGCTTTGAATTAACAGGAAAATATATGATATTAGGAAATAATTTCCTTAACCAATATAAACCAATTAGCATAGGTAAAGATTTTCTTACATTATTTAACCCATGTAAACACAACTTGAAAGCTAGAATAGTAAAAAATAGAGAAAGAATATCTCAAGAATGGGAAAAATGTAAAAAGGGAGAAGAAGAAAAACTGGTTCAAAGAATGAAAACAAAGAAAGAAAACATCAATTTTGTAATAATAGATATTGGAATATTAGATTTAGATAAAATTACCCCTTTAAAAATAATATTAGAAGAACTATGAAATGAAAATCCATTAGCAAATTGGCACAAACACAAAACTGAAATGCAAATTACATTAAAAGATCAAAATAGTATAATATCTCAAAAACCCTTTAATAATACACAAAGAGATGAATAAGAATTTAAAATGCATATAACAGAATTATTAGCAGGAAAATTAATTAGGCCAAGTAATTCTAAACATAGCAGTAGTGCATTTATTTATAGTTAACAACCATTCAGAACAAAAAAGGGGAAAAACAAGAATAGTTATTGATTATAGAATTTTAAATGAGAAAACTATTACATACAATTATCCCATACCTAATAAAATACTAAAAATGAGACAAATACAAGGATATAATTACTTCTCAAAGTTTGATTGTAAAAGTGATTCCAAACAATTAACAGCATTCAAAGTACCTAATGGATTCTATGAATGGAACGTATTACCATTTGGATATAAAAAAGCCCCTGGATGATTCCAAGCATTTATGGATAAATATCTAAATCAATTACAAAAATATGAAGTATATATTGATGATATAATGATATAATCCAAAACACAAGAAGAACATTATAAATTAATAGAACAATTAATAGAAATAATAAAAAACTAGTGGAATAGTCTTAAGTAAAAAGAAAATGAAAATATTTAAAACACAAATAGAATGTTTTGGATTCGAAATAAATAAATCAAGAGTAAAAACGCAAGAACATATAGCTCAAAAATCATAGAATTTCAAAGAGAAATTAATACCAAGAAAGATTTACAAAAATTCTTAGGAATAGTAAATCAAGTCAGAGAATTTGTTCCAAAATTATCACAGTTTATAGATGCTCTTACTAAAAAGCTGAAAAAAGATCATGATTTTAGGTGGACTGACACCGATTCAAAAAAATTAGAAAAAAAAATCAAAGAACTAGTTAGAAGATTACCAAAATTAAGTTTTCCTGATGAAGGTAAGGAATTTGTGTGGATAGTAGAAACTGATGCTAGTAAAATTAATAATGGTTACGGTGCAGTATTGAAATACAGATACAATAATGATAAAAGAGAATATATGTGCAGATACCATTCAGGAACATTCAAGGCGATTGAAATAATTTGGGATATTAATAAAAATAAGCTAAAAGCAGTTAAATATTGTATTAAAAAGCTTGAACCTTATATTGTTTACAAAAAGTTTATATTAAGAACATATAACAGGACTGTTGAGTGTTGGTTGACACATAAATTACAAGATTCTATTACAAGGAAGGAAATAAATAGGATTATAGCTGATATCACTTTTCAGATTCTATGTAGAACAAATTGGTACAAAAAATCCGACTTCATTTTTTTCCCATTAGGACATGAGGAATCATTTGACCATGGAAAAATGCCACTTTAGGCGCAAGAATCAATCAGAAATGTTTTTCGAGATAAGAGTTATGGGTAAAATACTTTCGACGTTCAATTTACTCTTGTACGAAAATTTTTTCCACACTCTGATGTGACAGAGTTGTGGAGCATGGAAAAAACAACTTTAGGCACATGAATCGTTTATAAATATTTTTCGGGCTAACAATTATGCCAAAAACACTTTTCAGCTTCGTAACAGGGCAAACTGGTATAAAAAATCCGACTTGTTTTTTCCCATTCGGACTTGAGGAATCTGTTGACCATGGAAAAAGGCCACTTTAGGCGCAAGAATCAATCAGAAATGTTTTTCGAGATAAGAATTATGGGTAAAATACTTTTCACGTTCAATGTAGGGCACTACTTGTACGAAAAATCCAACTTCATTTTTTCCACAATCTGACGTGACTGAGCTGTGGAGCATGGAAAAAAACAACTTTAGCTAGGCACATGAATCGTGTATAAATGTTTTTCGGCGTAAGAGTTATGCCAAAAACACTTTTCAGTTCTATACAGGACAAATTAGTACGAAAAATCCGACTTTATTTTTTTCCCATTCGGACTTGAGGAATCTGTTGACTATGGAAAAATGCCACTTTAGGCGCAAGAATCAATGAAAAATGTTTTTCGAGATATAAGTTTTGGGTAAAATACTTTTCACATTCAATGTAGAGCACTACTTCTACGAAAAATCCAACTTCATTTTTTCCACATTATAACGTGACGGAGTTGTAGAGCATGGAAAAAAAAACAACTTTAGGCACATGAATCGTTTACAAATGTTTTTCGGGGTAAGGGTTATGCCAAAAAACACTATTCAGCTTCTATGCAGGACAAATTACTACGAAAAATCCGACTTCATTTTTTTCCCATTCAGACTTGAGGAATCTGTTGACCATGGAAAAATACCATTTTAGGCGTAAGAATCTACGAGAAATGTTTTTTCGAGATATGAGTTATGGGTAAAATACTTTTCACGTTCAATGTAGGGCACTACTTGTACGAAAAATCCAACTTCATTTTTTCCACAATCTGACGTGACTGAGCTGTGGAGCAAGGAAAAAACAACTTTAGCTAGGCACATGAATCGTGTATAAATGTTTTTTCGCGTAAGAGTTATGCCAAAAACACTTTTCAGCTTCTATGCAGGACAAATTAGTACGAAAAATCCGACATCATTTTTTTCCCATTCGGACTTGAGGAATCTGTTGACTATGGATAAATGCTACTTTAGGCGCAAGAATCAATCATAAATGTTTTTCGAGATATAAGTTTTGGGTAAAATACTTTTCACATTCAATGTAGAGCACTACTTCTACGAAAAATCCAACTTCATTTTTTCCACATTATAACGTGACGGAGCTGTGGAGCATGGAAAAAAAACAACTTTAGGCACATGAATCGTTTACAAATGTTTTTCGGGGTAAAGGTTATGCCAAAAAACACTTTTCAGCTTCTATGTAGGACAAATTACTACGAAAAATCCGACTTCATTTTTTTCCCATTCAGACTTGAGGAATCTGTTGACCATGGAAAAATGCCATTTTAGGCGTAAGAATCAACGAGAAATGTTTTCTCGAGATATGAGTTATAGGTAAAATACTTTCCACGTTCAATGTAGGGCACTATTTGTACGAAAAATCCAACTTCATTTTTTCCACATTCTGACGTGACGGAGTTGTGGAGCATGGAAAAAAACAACTTTAGGCACATCAATCGTTTAGAAATATTTTTCGGGCTAAGAGTTATGCCAAAAGCACTTTTCATCTTCGTTGCAGGGCAACTGGTAAGAAAAATCCGACTTCTTTTTTTTCGATTCGGACTTGAGGAATCTATTGACCGTGGAAAAATGCTACTTTAGGCGCAAGAATCAATCAGGAATGTTTTTCGAGATAAGAGTTATGGGTAAAATAATTTTCCACATTCTGACGTGACAAAGCTATGGAGCATGAAAAAAAAACAACTTTAGGCACATAAATCGTTTAGAAATGTTTTTCGGACTAAGAATTATGCCAAAAGCACTTCTCAGCTTATATGCAGAACAAATTGGCACGAAAAATCCGACTTCATTTTTTTCCCATTCCGACATGAGGAATCATTTGACCATGGAAAAATGCCACTTTTGGCGCAAGAATCAATCAGCAATGTTTTTCGAGATATGAGTTATGGGTAAAATACTTTCCACGTTCAATGTAGGGCACTACTTGTACGAAAAATCCAACTTCATTTTTTCCACATTATAACGTGACGGAGTTGTGGAGCATGGAAAAAAAACAACTTTAGGCACATGAATCGTTTACAAATGTTTTTCGGGGTAAGGGTTATGCCAAAAAACACTATTCAGCTTCTATGCAGGACAAATTACTACGAAAAATCCAACTTCATTTTTTTCCCATTCAGACTTGAGGAATCTGTTGACCATGGAAAAATGCCATTTTAGGCGTAAGAATCTACGAGAAATGTTTTTTCGAGATATGAGTTATGGGTAAAATACTTTTCACGTTCAATGTAGGGCACTACTTGTACGAAAAATCCAACTTCATTTTTTCCACAATCTGACGTGACTGAGCTGTGGAGCATGGAAAAAAACAACTTTAGCTAGGCACATGAATCGTGTATAAATGTTTTTTGGCGTAAGAGTTATGCCAAAAACACTTTTCAGCTTCTATGCAGGACAAATTAGTACGAAAAATCCGACTTCATTTTTTTCCCATTCGGACTTGAGGAATCTGTTGACTATGGATAAATGCTACTTTAGGCGCAAGAATCAATCATAAATGTTTTTCGAGATATAAGTTTTGGGTAAAATACTTTTCACATTCAATGTAGAGCACTATTTCTACGAAAAATCCAACTTCATTTTTTCCACATTATAACGTGACTGAGTCGTGGAGCATGGAAAAAAAACAACTTTAGGCACATGAATCGTTTACAAATGTTTTTCGGGGTAAAGGTTATGCCAAAAAACACTTTTCAGCCTTCTATGTAGGACAAATTACTACGAAAAATCCGACTTCATTTTTTTCCCATTCAGACTTGAGGAATCTGTTGACCATGGAAAAATGCCATTTTAGGCGTAAGAATCAACGAGAAATGTTTTCTCGAGATATGAGTTATAGGTAAAATACTTTCCACGTTCAATGTAGGGCACTACTTGTACGAAAAATCCAACTTCATTTTTTCCACATTCTGACGTGACGGAGTTGTGGAGCATGGAAAAAAACAACTTTAGGCACATCAATCGTTTAGAAATATTTTTCGGGCTAAGAGTTATGCCAAAAGCACTTTTCATCTTCGTTGCAGGGCAACTGGTAAGAAAAATCCGACTTCTTTTTTTTCGATTCGGACTTGAGGAATCTATTGACCGTGGAAAAATGCTACTTTAGGCGCAAGAATCAATCAGGAATGTTTTTCGAGATAAGAGTTATGGGTAAAATAATTTTCCACATTCTGACGTGACAAAGCTATGGAGCATGAAAAAAAAACAACTTTAGGCACATAAATCGTTTAGAAATGTTTTTCGGACTAAGAATTATGCCAAAAGCACTTCTCAGCTTATATGCAAAACAAATTGGCACGAAAAATCCGACTTCATTTTTTTCCCATTCGGACATGAGGAATCATTTGACCATGGAAAAATGCCACTTTTGGCGCAAGAATCAATCAGCAATGTTTTTCGAGATATGAGTTATGGGTAAAATACTTTCCACGTTCAATGTAGGGCACTACTTGTACGAAAAATCCAACTTCATTTTTTCCACATTCTGACGTGACGGAGCTGTGGAACATGGAAAAAAAAACAACTTTAAGCACATGAATCGTTCAGAAATATTTTTCGGGCTAAGAGTTATGCCAAAAATACTTTTCATGTTCGTTGCAGGGCCAACTAGTAAGAAAAATCCGACTTCTTTTTTTATCATTCGGACTTGAGGAATCTATTGACCATGGAAAAATGCTACTTTAGGCGCAATAATCAATCAGAAATATTTTTCGAGATAAGAGTTATGGGTAAAATATTTTTCACGTTCAATGTAGGGCACTACTTGTACAAAAAAACTACTCCATTTTTTCCACTTTCTGACGTGACGGAGCTATAGAGCATGCAAAAAAAACAACTTTAGGCACATAAATCGTTTAGAAATGTTTTTCTGGCTAAGAATTATGCCAAAAGCACTTCTCAGCTTATATGTAGAACAAATTGGCACTAAAAATCCTTTATTTTTTTTTTTTTCCATTCGGACATGAGGAATCATTTGACCAAGGAAAAATGTCACTTTTGGTGCAAGAATCAATTAGAAATGTTTGTCGAGATAAGAGTTATGGGTAAAATACTTTCCACGTTCAATTTAAGGCACTACTTGTAACACCCCTAGAATTTCAAAGCGGAAAAGTAAGAAATAATAATAGTATTAATTGGACGATGGCGGAAACATCGTCTTCTGGGAATGTCACAACTACAATAATAGTGTTTAAATAACTAAGTGATAAAAACAAACATAAGTAAATACTATAAGTAAATTAATTAATTAGATTAAAATCGAAATGAGACAACTATCTCAAACTAAATAGAAGTCTAGAACTAAAACCCCTAATAGATTATTTCTCGCAACTCAACCCGAGCCCAAAATCAAAGAAAATCCCCATCAACAAAACCTGCAAAATATACAACAAATATCCACAATCAGTGGGGAGTAACTAGCAGTCCTCCCAGAACAAAAGCAATCAAAGTAGGATTCAGACATAGATTAATAAGAAAGGAAATAATTAAGTCAAGTTAACTACAATATGCATCCACTTCCATATAACTCACAAATAATGCAAATGAATAATAAATAGCAAAAGAGTTGGATAAAAATAAATAAATCATCTCAAGAGTACTTTTAGAAAAATAAAAGTATAGGTAAAACAAGTGACTGAGACAGAAACCGAACGCTAGTGAATCGCAATTCACTTCCTAAGGTTTGTCGGATCGCAATCTCCAGGTCAGTCTATGAGCTTACGTTCCCCACTTCCTGTGTCTAAGAATGGCCAAACTCCCGATGCAGGGTAGAACACGCAGAACTCCCTGACCTCTCGGACGACAACAATTAACCCAGGCTTACCCCTAGTTCGCAAACCAGGTGGTTGGCATGTTCTTCACCGGGGACTACATCTATCCCACCGGATGTTCTTTTCTCAAAATAAAATCATAAATATCATCAAAGTATCAATCATCTCAAAAACATTCGCAAAAGGGATGACACCCGGCCTTATACCCATAATTCATCAAAAGTAATTTTTTTCAAAAATCTTCAAAGTAGTAACTTACAAATTTACAACAAATATCTCCAACCACAATACTTTAAACATCACTAAGCATCAACAATGATAGTGAAATAGTTTTTACAGCACTAACAACATCAATCAAAAATGCATCACCAATTAACTCCAAGGCTTATTAAATAAATGAATAGTACACAATTAATCATTTTTACATAAATCAAACATAAACATAATGATACCAATAATACTTACAGCAACCTACTAAACACCAGCATCCAAGAACATAAAAGATCACAAATTATTTTCTGATTAACAACCTCTCAAATAATTTAAAAGAGTATCCTCAATTTCACAACAAAAACCCAATAATAATTATTAAACTAATAAGTTCGAGCAGTAAATCACACAAAAATTATCATATGACCCTAATGGCTCTACTGACATGGTACAAATTTTATTTATAATTTTCGGACTCCAAAAGTAATTTTAAAAGTTAATAACCAGATTACTCAATAAATCCAAAATAATAATTAAAAATATAAAAAGACGCCCAAAAATTACCAAAAATTTACATAACATGCAAAAACTCACGGAAATACATAATATTCAAAGAAATGAATTTTTCTGCCTCCAGAAATAATTTTCATGATTTATATACTGACAGAAACGAAATTGCAAAAACAGATATATCAATTAAATAAACCAGTACACAGTAGGCAAAAATTATTCTAAGGCATGGACTACATACTACACATACAACATGATCTAAGAAAAATAATTTCAGCAATTTTAACGTCCGTTTAATAATTATTATGCAATTTAGCCAAAAACGCACAAAACACCAATTAAATCAAATAAATACCAAAAACAATACGAAAATTATTTTCCTCTACATAGTATTCAGATAGCATGCATCAAGTATATTCATGTCAAATTTCGTCAATAATTTCATTCAAAAAGTATTTTAAATAATTCCTAGCGTAAAAATCTAATACCGAATAATACCCTAATCACTATGGTTCTAAGATAACTACTAGTTACCTGGAACGTCGGGAGGAGAGCTGAGTCTAAAGGGATTTGAAAAATATGCGTGCAATTCAATTGCTCCATGAATGATAATTGTAGCAACAAATCACTAGGCGTTTTCTTCTTGAACGTTGAAAAAAAAAACTCATTTCACACTGCTCTGTTCCGACTATGATTCCCGGTCAGAGTGTAGAACAAGATGTTATAAATGCTCTGTCCAAATTTGAAGACGATCCAACGGTTAGATCTCCGGCTACGGTTATTTTCGTGAAGGTGTGACAGGAAAAACCGGGTTGAAACTTTCTATTCTTTTCCTCTTCCTTTTCCTCTTCCTTTTCTCTCTTTCTTTTCTTGAAAAAGGTGAGGGTTAAATGCAAATGATGCTGAACTTCTTTTAACAAAAATTGGAATTTTATGGCAAGGAAAAATGAAGGGTTTAGGAGAAATGATTAGGGGGGTTATGGGGGTTACAAACTACCAAGAGTCACCAATTAAAAGAAATGAAATAAAAGAGGAGAAACTTCTTCCTTCTCCCTCCCCATAGCCGGCTGTCCAAGCCCAAGTACACCAAGAAGATTTCGGCCTAAGTCATCAAAGGTCCATGCATCAAAAGTCCGTCACGCGATAAATCGATAAATTCCTAAATCGCACCTAAGCTTTGAAAATATTTAATAATGAAAATAACTCTAATAAATTATATTATAAATATAAATAATAAACACATTAACACGCCACATGCGATGCAACATTTCATCACCTAAGTCGGTCCAACAACGTTACAACAACGCTACGCGACAAAACTGTATCCTAAACGCCTAAACAAATAACGAAATTAATATAACCTTTAAAATATATAACTAACAACTTAAAATAAATATATATATAAATATATCACAACATATAAATATATATACACATTTTCACAACACGTTCCAAAATAATCTAAATAATAAATTATTTATTTTTACGAAAAAAATCATTTTAATGTAAACAAACACCAAAAATAAAGGGTGAAAATTATGGGGTGTTACACTACTTGTACAAAAAATCAAACTTCATTTTTTCCACATTCTGACGTGACAGAGCTATGGAGCATGGAAAAAAAACCTATAGGCACATGAATCGTTTAGAAATGCTTTTCGGGCTAAGAGTTATGCCAAAAACACTTTTCAGCTTCTATGTAGAACAAATTGGTTCGAAAAATCCGACTTCATTTTTTTTCCCATTCGGACATGAGGAATCTGTTGACAATGGAAAAATGCCACTTTAGGCGCAAGAATCAATCAGAATTATTTTTCGAGATAAGAGTTATGGGTAAAATACTTTCCACGTTCAATTTAGGGCACTACTTATACGAAAAATCCAACTTCATTTTTTCCACATTCTGACGTGACGGAGCTATGTGGAAGAAAAACAACTTTAGGCACATAAATCGTTTAGAAATGTTTTTCGGGCTAAGAATTATGCCAAAAGCACTTTTCACCTTATATGTAGAACAAATTGGCACGAAAAATCCGACTTCATTTTTTTCCCATTCGGACATGAGCAATCATTTGACCATGGAAAAATGCCACTTTTGGCGCAAGAATCAATCAAAAATGTTTTTCGAGATAAGAGTTATGGGTAAAATACTTTCCACGTTCAATTTAGGGCACTACTTGTACGAAAAATCCAACTTCATTTTTTCCACATTCTGACGTGACAGAGCTATGGAGCATGCAAAAAAACAACTTTAGGCACATGAATCGTTTAAAAATGCTTTTCGGGCTAACAGTTATGCCAAAAACGCTTTTCAGCTTCGATATAGAACAAATTGGTTCGAAAAATCCGATTTAATTTTTTTCCCATTCGGACATGAGGAATCTGTTGACAATGGAAAAATGCCACTTTAGGCGCAAGAATCAATCAGAAATGTTTTTCGAGATAAGAGTTATGGGTAAAATACTTTCCACGTTCAATTTAGGGCGCTACTTGTACGAAAAATCCAACTTCATTTTTCCACATTCTGACGTGACGGAACTGTGAAGCATGGAAAAAACAAATTTAGGCACATAAATCGTTTAGAAATGTTTTTCGGGCTTAGAGTTATGCCAAAAAAACTTTTCATCTTCTATGCAGAGCAAACTGGTACGAAAAATCCGACTTCATTTTCTTCCCATTCAGACTTGAGGAATCTGTTGACCATGGAAAATGGCCACTTTAAGCGCAGGAATAAATCAGAAAGGTTTTTCGAGATAAGAGTTATGGGTAAAATACTTTTCACATTCAACGTAAGCCACTATTTATACGAAAAATCCAACTTCATTTTTTTCCACAGTATGACGTGACAGAGCTGTGGAGCATGGAAAAAAACAACTTTAGGCACATCAATCGTTTAGAAATATTTTTTCCCATTCGGACTTGAGGAATCTGTTGACGATGGAAAAATGCTACTTTACGCGCAAGAATCCATTAGAATTGTTTTTCGAGATAAGATCGTTATGAGTAAAATACTTTCCACATTCAATGTAGAGCACTATTTCCACGAAAAATCCAACTTGATTTATTCCATATTCTGATGAGACGGAGCTGTGGAGCATGGGAAAAGCACTTTAGGAACAAAAATCATTTAGAAATGTTTTTGGGGGTAAGAGTTATGCCAAAAACATTTTTCAGCTTCTATGCAGGGCACAACTGGATCAAAAAATCCGACTTTGTTTTTTTCCCATTTGGACTTGAGGAATCCGTTGACCATGGAAAAATCCCACTTCAGGCGCAGGAATCAATCAGAAATGTTTTTCGAGATAAGTGTTATGGGTAAAATACTTTTCACGTTCTATGTAAGGCACTACTTGTACGAAAAATCCAACTTCATTTTTTCCACATTCTGACGTGGCGGAGCTATGGAGCATGGAAAAAAAAACAACTTTAGGGACATAAATCGTTTAGAAATGTTTTTCGGACTAAGAATTATGCCAAAACCACTTTTTAGCTTATATGTAGAACAAATTGGAACGAAAAATCCGATTTCATTTTTTTCCCATTCGGACATGAGGAATCATTTGACCATGGAAAAACGCCACTTTTGGCGCAAGAATCAATCAGAAATGTTTTTCGAGATAAGTGTTATGGGTAAAATACTTTCCACGTTCAATTTAAGGCACTACTTGTACGAAAAATCCAATTTCATTTTTTCCACATTATGACGTGACAGAGCTGTGGAGCAAGGGAAAAAAACAACTTTAGGCACATGAATCGTTTAGAAATGCTTTTCGGGCTAAGAGTTATGCCAAAAACACTTTTCAGCTTCTATGTAGAACAAATTGGTCAGAAAAATCCGACTTCATTTTTTTCCCATTCGGACATGAGGAATCTGTTGACAATGGAAAAATGCCACTTTAGGCGCAAGAATCAATCAAAAAAGTTTATCGAGATAAGAGTTATGGGTAAAATACTCTCCACGTTCAATGTAGGGCACTACTTGTACGAAAAATCCAACTTCATTTTTTGCACATTCTGACGTGACAGAGCAATGGAGCATGGAAAAAAACAACTTTTGGCACATGAATCGTTTAGAAATGCTTTTCGGGCTAACAGTTATGCCAAAAATACTTTTCAGCTTCGATATAGAACAAATTGGTTCGAAAAATCCGATTTCATTTTTTTCCCATTCGGACATGAGGAATCTGTTGACAATGGAAAAATGCCACTTTAGGCGCAAGAACCAATCAGAAATGTTTTTCGATATAAGAGTTATGGGTAAAATACTTTCCACGTTCAATTTAGGGCACTACTTGTACGAAAAAGCTAACTTCATTTTTTCCACACTCTGACGTGACAGAACTGTGGAGCATGGAAAAAACAACTTTAGGCACATAAATCGTTTTGAAATGTTTTTCGGGCTTAGAGTTATGCCAAAAACACTTTCCACCTTCTATGCAGAGCAAACTGGTACGAAAAATCCGACTTCATTTTCTTCCCATTCAGACTTGAGGAATCTGTTGACCATGGAAAATGGCCATTTTAGGCGCAGGAATAAATCAGAAAGGTTTTTCGAGATAAGAGTTATGGGTAAAATACTTTTCTTATTCAACGTAAGCCACAACTTATACGAAAAATCCAACTTCATTTTCTCCACATTATGACGTGACAGAGCTGTGGAGCATGGAAAAAAAACAACTTTTGGCACATGAATCGTTTAGAAATATTTTTTTCCCATTCGGACATGAGAAATCTGTTCACCATGGAAAGATACTACTTTACGCGCAAAAATCCATTAGAAATGTTTTTCGAGATAAGAGTTATGAGTAAAATACTTTCCACATTCAATGTAGAGCACTACTTCCAAGGAAAATCCAACTTGATTTATTTCCATATTCTGATGAGACGGAGCTGTGGAGCATGGGAAAAGCACTTTCGGAACAGTAATCATTTAGAAATGTTTTTGGGGGGTAAGAATTATGCCAAAACCACTTTTTAGCTTATATGTAGAACAAATTGGAACGAACAATCCAACTTCATTTTTTCCACATTCTGACGTGACGGAGATGTAGAGCATGGAAAAAAACAACTTTAGGCACATGAATCGTTTAGAATTGTTTTTCGGGCTATGAGTTATGCCAGACACACTTTTCAGCTTCTATGCAGGATAAATTGGTACGAAAAATCCGACTTTATTTTTTTCGCATTCGAACTTGAGGAATCTCTTGACCATGGAAAAATACCACTTTAGGCGGAAGAATCAATTAGAAATGTTTATCGAGATAAGAGTTATGGGTAAAATACTTTCCACGTTCAATGTAGGGCACTACTTGTACGAAAAATCCAACTTCATTTTTTCCACATTCTGACGTGACGGAGCTGTGGAGCATGGAAATAAACAACTTTAGGCACATGAATCGTTTAGAAATGTTTTTCGAGCTATGAGTTATGCCAAACACAATTTCCAGCTTCTATGCAGGACAAATTGGTACGAAAAATCATACTTCATATTTTTCGCATACGGACTTGAGGAATCTGTTGACCATGGAAAAATGCCTCTTTAGGCGCAAGAATCAATCAGAAATGTTTTTCGATATAATTGTTATGGGTAAAATACTTTCCACATTCATTGTCGGGCACTACTTTTACGAACAATCCAACTTCATTTTTTCCACATTCTGACGTGACGGAGCTGTGGAGCATGAAAAAAAACAACTTTAGGCACATGAATCGTTTAGAAATGTTTTTCGGGCTAAGAGTTATGCCAAACACACTTTTCAGCTTCTATGCAGGATAAATTGGTACGAAAAATCCGACTTTAATTTTTTCACATTCGAACTTGAGGAATCTCTTGACCATGGAAAAATACCACTTTAGGCGGAAGAATCAATTAGAAATGTTTATCGAGATAAGAGTTATGGGTAAAATACATTCTACGTTCAATATAGGGCACAACTTGTACGAAAAATCAAACTTCATTTTTTCCACATTCTGACGTAACGGAGCTGTGGAGAATGGAAATAAACAACTTTAGGCACATGAATCGTTTAGAAATGTTTTTCGAGCTATGAGTTATGCCAAACACAATTTCCAGCTTCTATGCAGGACAAATTGGTACGAAAAATCATACTTCATATTTTTCGCATACGGACTTGAGGAATCTGTTGACCATGGAAAAATGCCTCTTTAGGCGCAAGAATCAATCAGAAATGTTTTTCGATATAATTGTTATGGGTAAAATACTTTCCACATTCATTGTCGGGCACTACTTTTACGAACAATCCAACTTCATTTTTTCCACATTCTGACGTGACGGAGCTGTGGAGCATGAAAAAAAACAACTTTAGGCACATGAATCGTTTAGAAATGTTTTTCGGGCTAAGAGTTATGCCAAACACACTTTTCAGCTTCTATGCAGGATAAATTGGTACGAAAAATCCGACTTTAATTTTTTCACATTCGAACTTGAGGAATCTCTTGACCATGGAAAAATACCACTTTAGGCGGAAGAATCAATTAGAAATGTTTATCGAGATAAGAGTTATGGGTAAAATACATTCTACGTTCAATATAGGGCACAACTTGTACGAAAAATCAAACTTCATTTTTTCCACATTCTGACGTAACGGAGCTGTGGAGCATGGAAATAAACAACTTTAGGCACATGAATCGTTTAGAAATGTTTTTTGGGCAAAAGTTATGCAAAAAACACTTTTCAGGTTCTATGCAGAGCAAATTGGTACGAAAAATCCGACCTCATTTTTTTCCCATTCGGACTTGAGGAATCTGTTGACCATGGAAAAATGTCATTTTTAGGCGCAAGAATCAATCAGAAATGTTTTTCGAGATTAGAGTTATGGGTAAAATACTTTTCACGTTCAATGTAGGGCACTACTTGTACAAAAAATCGAACTTCATTTTTTCCATATTCTGACGTGACGGAGCTTTGGAGCATGGAAAAAAACAACTTTAGGCTCATGAATCGTTGAGAAATGTTTTTCGGGCTAAGAGTTATGCTAAACACACTTTTCAGCTTCTATGCAGGACAAATTGTTAAGAAAAATCCGACTTCATTTTTTTTGCTTTAGGACTTGAGGAATCTGCTGACCAGGGAAAAATACCACTTTAGGCGCCAGAATCAATCATAATGTTTTTAAAGATAAGAGTTATGGGTTAAATACTTTTCACGTTCAATGTAAGGCACTCCTTGTACGAAAAATCTAACTTCATTTTTTCAACTTTCTGACGTGACGGAACTGCGGAGCATAAAAAAAACAACTTTAGGCACATGAATCATTTAGACTTGTTTTTTGGGCTAAGAATTATGCCAAAAGCACTTTTCAGCTTATATGTAGAACAAATTGGCACTAAAAATCCCACTTCATTTTTTTCGCATTCGGACATGAGAAATCATTTGACCATGGAAAAATGCCACTTTTGGCGCAAGAATCAATCAGAAATGTTTTTCGATATAAGAGTTATGGGTAAAATACTTTCCACGTTCCATGTAGGGCACTACTTGTACGAAAAATCCAACTTCGTTTTTTCCACATTCTAATGTGACGGAGATGTGGAGCATGGAAAAAACAACTTTAGGCACATGAATCGTTTAGAAATATTTTATAGGCTAAGAGTTATGCCAAAAATATTTTTTCAGCTTCGTTGCAGGGCAAACTAGCACGAAAAATCCGACTTCTTTTTTCCCATTCGGACAAGAGGAATATGTTGACCATGGAAAAATGCCACTATAGGCGCAAGAATCAGTCAGAAATGTTTTTCGAGATAAGAGTTATGGGTAAAATAATTTTCACGTTCAATGTAGGGAATTGCTTGTACGAAAAATCCAACTTCATTTTTTCCACATCCTGACGTGACAGAGCTGTGGAGCATGGAAAAAAACAACTTTAGGCACATGAACCGTTTAGAAATGTTTTTCGGGCTAATAGTTATGCCAAAAACACTTTTCAGCTACTATGTAGAACAATTGGTAAGAAAAATCCGACTTCATTTTTTTCCCATTTGGACATGAGGAATCTATTGACCATGGAAAAAAGCCACTTTAGGCGCAAGAATCAATCAAAAATGTTTTTCGAGATAAGAGTTATTGGTAAAATACTTTCCACGTTCAATCTAGGGCACTACTTGTACGAAAAACCCAACTTCATTTTTTCCACATTCTTACGTGACAGAGTTGTGGAGCATGGAAAAAAACAACTTTAGGCACATGAATCGTTTAGAAATGTGTTTTGGGCTAAGAATTATGCCAAAAGCACTTTTCAGCTTCTATGCAGGGCAAACTGGTACAAGAATCTGACTTCATTTTTTCCCCTTCGGACATGAGTAATCTGTTGACCATGGAAAAATGCCACTTTAGGCGTAAGAATCAATAAAAAATGTTTTTCGAGATAAGAGTTTTGGGTAAAATACTTTTCGTATTAAATGTAGAGCTCTACTTCTACGAAAAATCCAACTTCATTTATTCCATATTGTGATGAGCATGGGAAAACCACTTTGGGAATAAGAATCATTTAGAAATTTTTTGGGGCTAAGAGTTATGCCAAAAACATTTTTCAGCTTCTATGCAGGGCACAACTGGTACGAAAAATCCGACTTCATTTTTTTCCCATTCGGACTTGAGGAATCTGTTGACCATGGAAAAATGTAATTTTTAGGCGCAAGAATCAATCATAAATGTTTTTCGAGGTAAAAGTTTAGGGTAAAAAACTTTTCACGTTCAATGTAGGGCACTACTTGTACAAAAAATCCAACTTCATTTTTTCCACATTATGATGTGACGGAGTTGTGGAGCATGGAAAAAACAACTTTAGGCACATGAATCGTTTAGAAATGTTTTTCGGGCTAAGAGTTATGCCAAACACAATTTCCAGCTTCTATGCAGGACAAATTGGTACGAAAAATCAGACTTCATATTTTTCGCATTCGGACTTGAGGAATCTGTTGACCATGGAAAAATGCCACTTTCGGCGCAAGAATCAATCAGAAATTTTTTTCGATATAATTGTTATGGGTAAAATACTTTCCACATTCAATGTAGGGCACTACTTTTACGAACAATCCAACTTCATTTTTTCCACATTCTGACGTGACGGAGATGTGCAGCATGGAAAAAAACAACTTTAGGCACATGAATCATTTAGAAATGTTTTTCGTGCTATGAGTTATGCCAAACACACTTTTCAGCTTCTATGCAGGATAAATTGGTACGAAAAATCCGACTTTATTTTTTTCGCATTCGAACTTGAGGAATCTCTTGACCATGGAAAAATACCACTTTAGGCGGAAGAATCAATTAGAAATGTTTATCGAGATAAGAGTTATGGGTAAAATACTTTCCACGTTCAATGTAGGGCACTACTTGTACGAAAAATCCAACTTCATTTTTTCCACATTCTGACGTGACGGAGCTGTGGAGCATGGAAATAAACAACTTTAGGCACATGAATCGTTTAGAAATGTTTTTCGGGCTATGAGTTATGCCAAACACAATTTCCAGCTTCTATGCAGGACAAATTGGTACGAAAAATCACACTTCATATTTCTTCGCATACGGACTTGTGGAATCTGTTGATCATGGAAAAATGCCTCTTTAAGCGCAAGAATCAATCAGAAATGTTTTTCGATATAATTGTTATGGGTAAAATACTTTCCACATTCATTGTAGGGCACTACTTTTACGAACAATCCAACTTCATTTTTTCCATATTCTGACGTGACGGAGCTGTGGAGCATGAAAAAAAACAACTTTAGGCACATGAATCTTTTAGAAATGTTTTTCGGGCTAAGAGTTATGCCAAACACACTTTTCAGCTTCTATGAAGGATAAATTGGTACGAAAAATCCGACTTTAATTTTTTCTCATTCGAACTTGAGGAATCTCTTGACCATGGAAAAATACCACTTTAGGCGGAAGAATCAATTAGAAATGTTTATCGAGATAAGAGTTATGGGTAAAATACATTCCACGTTCAAGGTAGGGCACTACTTGTAAGAGAAATCAAACTTCATTTTTTCCACATTCTGACGTGACGGAGCTGTGGAGCATGGAAATAAACAACTTTAGGCACATGAATCGTTTAGAAATGTTTTTCGGGCAAAAAGTTATGCAAAAAACAATATTCAGCTTCTATGCAGAGCAAATTGGTACGAAAAATCCGACTTCATTTTTTTTCCCATTCGGACTTGAGGAATCTATTGACCATGGAAAAATGTCATTTTTAGGCGCAAGAATCAATCAGAAATGTTTTTCGAGATTAGAGTTATGGGTAAAATATTTTTCACTTTCAATGTAGGGCACTACTGGTACAAAAAATCCAACTTCATTTTTTCCATATTCTGACGTGACGGAGCTTTGGAGCATGGAAAAAAAGAACTTTAGGCTCATGAATCGTTGAGAAATGTTTTTCGGGCTAAGAGTTATGCTAAACACACTTTTCAGCTTCTATGTAGGACAAATTGGTACGAAAAATCCGACTTCATTTTTTTCGCATTAGGACTTGAGGAATCTGCTGACCATGGAAAAATACCACTTTAGGCGCAAGAATCAATCAGAAATGTTTTTCGAGATAAGAGTTATGGGTTAAATACTTTTCACGTTCAATGTAAGGTACTCCTTGTACGAAAAATCCAACTTCATTTTTTCCATATTCTGACGTGACGGAGCTGTGGAGCATGAAAAAAATAACTTTAGGCACATGAATCATTTAGACTTGTTGTTCGGGCTAAGAATTATGCCAAAAGCACTTTTCAGCTTATATGCACGAAAAATCCGACTTCATTTTTTTCCCATTCGGGCATGAGGAATTATTTGACCATGGAAAAATACCACTTTTGGCGCAAGAATCAATCAGAAATGTTTTTCGAGATAAGAGTTATGGGTAAAATACTTTCCACGTTCAATGTAGGGCACTACTTGTACGAAAAATCCAACTTCGTTTTTTCCACATTCTAATGTGACGGAGATGTGGAGCATGGAAAAAACAACTTAAGGCACATGAATCGTTGATATGCCCAAGTTATCCGATCTTTTTGTGGTATTTTAGGTACACTTTGCTAAGGGATTTATTCATAATGGTTAATGTTTGCATATAAATCGACCTTAGCGGAAGTTCGGAATTTTGTATTTATTGTTGTTAAAGTTGTAAGTTCCGAGCTCTTGGAAGCATGAATGGTTGGAACAACTCCACAACATCGTCTCACCAACCAAACTCCACCATGCGCCTAAGCTAAGCATCACCGCAAGCTCGCCAAGCCAAACCAAGCTCGGCAGCACATCCGCG
This sequence comes from Beta lomatogona, assembly GCA_947646795.1. NCBI lineage: Eukaryota > Viridiplantae > Streptophyta > Magnoliopsida > Caryophyllales > Amaranthaceae > Beta > Beta lomatogona. The sequence continues at coordinate 497,003 of CANSNZ010000956.1, read as the reverse complement.
CCCGCCCAAATTTTGGCGCCGTTGCCGGGGAAACGGTGTTACTTGTTTGTATTTAGCGTGATTTTTGAATGGTATTGCTTGTGCTCTTTGTTTTTGGTTGGCCACTCATATAAAGAATTCCCTTTTTGTTTTAGTTTCTAGTTTTCATCTTCCTTTGAACTCTATGTATTTCACTTTTGTATTTTGGACAAGAAGCATGGAACTTGTTGCTTAAACTCTCTTGGGAATGGTTGATTGAAGCTTTTGACGGTTTATTGTAAGATTTACTCTTTCTCATACTCTATAACTTGGTTATTGTCTAGCTTTACACATTTATATTAATGGTCATGACTTGGATTAGCTAGGAGTACTACTAGTTGATGTTTGTTGTTGACTTAATGCTAGGTTTTGGATATAATCTGATGTTATATGCTCAACCATGTTGTAGTAAGCTAGGTATTAACGATGCATTGCAAGAGTTCTTCTCAATCAATTTTGCAGGTATTTGAAGTGGAGATTGACATGGAACCATCATTGTCACACATGGAGCACAACCCAATGATTAAGCTTAAGGTACTAAGTCGAGCTAACTACTTTAAACAACAACGCTTCTCGGGAGGCAACCCGAGACCCCTCTTATTTTCTTTCTTTTCCTTTATTTCTTATCAAATTTCCACCACCACAATAAATTTTCTTCCACCCACTCACCACCCACTCAAAAGAACCACAACAAATCTTAATCCACTTTGAGCCCAAGTCCACAAAAGAAAACCCGTTGGGAAGAGTTCAATAGCTAGGAGTTGGTAACACTAGAGGATTGAGATTATTAATGTATCCTTTCAATCTCTTAAGCTAGGTGCAAATCTCAAAAATTAACAACATTTGAATTTGTCATTTGTTTGAGTGATTCGAGGGAGAGGGTTGTGAGTTGGTTTATGAGATTTGAGTTGGTGTTGTTAAGAAATTTGAGTTTGACGGATTGTTTGTCATGAGTTTTGAGCATTCGATCTTCGATTTACCCGATTTTCAAATTTCCCCCCATTTTCAGTTTACTTTTTCTTCTAATTGTCGTAACATTGAGGACAATGTGTAGTTTAAGTAGGGGGGAAGGGTATTCTCATTCTCATGTATCTTTGTTGTATATTCTCATGTATCTATGTTGTATTTATTACTTTCAATTTGAAAATAAAAAAAAAAAAAAAGAAAAAGAATTGAAAAAAAAAATGATGAAATGAATCCCGCTGAGTTGAAAACCCGCAAGGGCGGGCGACTCGGGCAAAATTGGGGGCTCGGATAGGTCGAAAACCCGAAAGGGCGGCCTATGCAAAAAAGGGCTTATATTGAGCGGGTAAGATGGTGAGATGAAAAAAAAATGTGAAAAGCTAGGATGAAAACCCGAAAGGGCTCCTAGGCAAAATGAGAGATTAAGAGAGAATTATATACTTTGAAAACTCATTTGTCGGAGATGGTGTCATAAGGTAGAAAGCGTTTTCGGGTAAGGTTGGTGAATTCATCCTTGATTTTGTGAAGATTTATGTTGACTTTCACATTCTTTTGGTCAACTGTTTGTTTTTGGGAGTAAGCATGAAATTTATCCCTTTTTGTCTTTGTTTCATGGCTTGCTATTCTAAATTAGTTGTAGTAGTAGTAGTTTTAGTTTATCTTTTGAGGTTTTAGGCGAGCTGTCATTTTGATTGTGGCGTTGGAGTGAATTCAACTCCTTTGAGATCCTTCAGGATTTGAGCTCACATTTTGGTTGTCGTTTGGTGATTATTGTTGTCGCGTCTGTATTTCTGATAGTAGCTTGAAGCTAAGTGTGGGGGAATCATCGTCCCTTACATTTAGGTTATGAGCGGATGTTGTTAAGAGGTGATGATGATGATGTAGTTGATGGAGAGTGTAGGTTGGTGTCGATAGCTTGGGTGATGATTTATTTGGTGATTCTCATTTTTGAGTTTACTCGAGGTCGAGTAAAGTTCAAGTGTGGGGGTATTTGATATGCCCAAGTTATCCGATCTTTTTGTGGTATTTTAGGTACACTTTGCTAAGGGATTTATTCATAATGGTTAATGTTTGCATATAAATCGACCTTAGCGGAAGTTCGGAATTTTGTATTTATTGTTGTTAAAGTTGTAAGTTCTGAGCTCTTGGAAGCATGAATGGTTGGAACAACTCCACAACATCGTCTCACCAACCAAACTCCACCGTGCGCCTAAGCTAAGCATCACCGCAAGCTCGCCAAGCCAAACCAAGCTCGGCAGCACAGCAGCAAGGCACCGCACCAAGCAGCCAGCCTGCCCAGCAGCATCGCCCGCCAAGCTCTCGCGAGCATCGCATGCTCAGCAGCCTCGCCCAAGCAGCACCGCAAGCCCAGCGCTCGAAGCATCGTCGCCCAGCAGGTCGCACCTCGCGAGCTAGGTTGCACCTCGCGACCTGCTTGCTCGCAACTCGCGATCTGCTTCGCACCTCACGACCTGCTTTGCCCAGCCAAGTTTGCGGAAGACAGAGTACTCTTCGCACGGTGCGACCAGACTCGCACCTCGCGACCCCTAGGTCGGTGTAATTGTCGGCTGATTTTTGAGCTTTAGTATAAATACTAAACTCTATTTTTGGACCTAGGGGGCAGCAGCCACAAGGAGAGGGAGTCTCCAAAACTCCATTCTTCTCTTGTTGTCTTCTCTTTTTAGTTTTCATTTTCTAGTTTAGTTTTTGTAGATTTCAATTATGGGATTGGCTTATGCTATGCCGATTGTAGCTTGAACCGTTCTTGAACGAGATTAATATGGAGCTTCAAGCATTATTGTGAGATCTTTCCTCTCTATTTAGTTTCTTTGATTATGGTTTAATTTCTATGATTGCTTTCTATGGTTTTTGCATAATTATGCTAGGAACGTTACTAGTTTGATTGTGTAATTAATCTAATGCTAGATTTAAGAATAGAATCGGACTGTTTTATTCTTTTATCAATTGGTAGCAAACTAGGGAGTAACTTAGATGCAGATCGTCTTGGTTATTTCTTGGGGAAATTGAATCAACTGTTGAATGTTTATCGCATGTATGACGTTAGCAGGTCTATTGGTTCTCTGTGTTTATTGCTGCTATTGGATTGAACTTAGACACTATCGGACTAGGTTATCCTTTAGTTAGGGTTTTATAGTCACGCTGATCGTGCTATTCAACTAAGAATAAGGAGAATGCGAGATTAATTCTCAACAATAGATAATTATGGAAATAATTAGAGTCGAGGTTAAATGATCGACAATGAATTGAAGGTTAATCGGATTCAAGATCTTCCTATATTGATTTCTCATTTTGTTTATATGCTAGTTAGTTTTAGTTTGTTCGTAAATCTACTTGAAACCCCCCTTTTGTAATTAGGTTTCTCGGCCCTTAGCTTAATCTAGGTTTTGAATCACGCTGAATATTAAACTCGTCCCTGTTTCCCTGTGGATACGACCCTTACTTCCCTTCTTCATTTAATTGTAAAAGAGAGTAGGAGAAATTTTATCTTTGGCCGGGTGCGGTGCACAACGACACATCCGCGCCCTGCCAAATTTTGGTATTTGATATGCCCAAGTTATCCGATCTTTTTGTGGTATTTTAGGTACACTTTGCTAAGGGATTTATTCTTAATGGTTAATGTTTGCATATAAATCGACCTTAGCGGAAGTTCGGAATTTTGTATTTATTGTTGTTAAAGTTGTAAGTTCCGAGCTCTTGGAAGCATGAATGGTTGGAACAACTCCACAACATCGTCTCACCAACCAAACTCCACCGTGCGCCTAAGCTAAGCATCACCGCAAGCTCGCTAAGCCAAACCAAGCCAAGCTCGGCGGCACAGAAGACACGGCAGAAGGCACCGCACCAAGCGGCCCGGCCACGCCCAAAGAAGATCGCCCGCCAAGCTCTCGCGAGCATCGCATGCCCAGCAGCCTCGCCTAAGCAGCACCGCAAGCCCAGCGCTGGAAGCATCGTCGCCCAGCAGGTCACACCTCGCGAGCTAGGTCGCACCTCGCGACCTGCTTGCTCGCGACTCGCGATCTGCTTCGCACCTCGCGACCTGCTTTGCCCAGCCAAGTTTGCGGAAGACAGAGTACTCTTCGCACGGTGCGACCAGACTGGCACCTCGCGACCCCTAGGTCGGTGTAATTGTCGGCTGATTTTTGAGCTTTAGTATAAATACTAAACTCTATTTTTGGACCTAGGGGGCAGCAGCCACAAGGAGAGGGAGTCTCCAAAACTCCATTCTTCTCTTGTTGTCTTCTCTTTTTAGTTTTCATTTTCTAGTTTAGTTTTTGTAGATTTCAATTATGGGATTCGCTTATGCTATGCCAATTGTAGCTTGAACCGTTCTTGAACGAGATTAATATGGAGCTTCAAGCATTATTGTGAGATCTTTCCTCTCTATTTAGTTTCTTTGATTATGGTTTACTTTCTATGATTGCTTTCTATGGTTTTTGCATAATTATGCTAGGAACGTTACTAGTTTGATTGTGTAATTAATCTAATGCTAGATTTCTGAATAGAATCGGTTGTTTTATTCTTTTATCAATTGGTAGCAAACTAGGGAGTAACTTAGATGCAGATCGTCTTGGTTATTTCTTGGGGAAATTGAATCAACTGTTGAATGTTTATCGCTTGTATGACGTTAGCAGGTGTATTGGTTCTCTGTGTTTATTGCTGCTATTGGATTGAACTTAGACGCTATCGGACTAGGTTATCCTTTAGTTAGGGTTTTATAGTCACGCTGATCGTGCTATTCAACTAAGAATAAGAAGAATGCGAGATTAATTCTCGACCATAGATAATTATGGAAATAATTAGAGTGGAGGTTCAATGATCGATAGTGAATTGAGGTGGTTGTTAATCGGATTCAAGATCTTCCTATATTGATTTCTCATTTTGTTTATATGCTAGTTAGTTTTAGTTTGTTCGTAAATCTACTTGAAACCCCCCTTTTGTAATTAGGTTTCTCGGCCCTTAGCTTAATCTAGGTTTTGAATCACGCTGAGTATAAAACTCGTCCCTGTTTCCCTGTGGATACGACCCCTACTTCCATTCTACTTGCTTAGTGTAAAAGAGAGTAGGAGAAATTTTATCTTTGGCCGGGTGCGGTGCACAACGACACATCCGCGCCCGCCCAATCGTTTAGAAACGTTTTTCGAGGTAAGAGTTATGCCAAAAATATTTTTCAGTTTCTTTGGAGGACAAATTAGTACGAAAAATCCGACTTCATTTCTTTCCCAATCGGACTTGAGGAATCTGTTGACCATGGAAAAATGCCACTTTAAGCGCAAGAATCAATCAGAAATGTTTTTCGAGATATGAGTTATGGGTAAAATACTTTCTGCGTTCAATGTAGGGCACTACTTGTACGAAAAATCCAACTTCATTTTTTCCACATTCTGACGTGACGGAGCTGTGGAGCATGGAAAAAAACACCTTTAGGCACATGAATCGTTTAGAAATATTTTTTGGGCTAATAGTTATGCCAAAAACACTTTTCAGCTTCTATGTAGAACAATTGGTACGAAAAATCCGACTTCATTTTTTCCCATTTGGACATGAGGAATCTATTGACCATGGAAAAAAACCACTTTAGGCGCAAGAATCAATCATAAATGTTTTTCGAGATAAGAGTTATGGGTAAAATACTTTCCACGTTCAATTTAGGGCACTACTTGTACGAAAAATCCAACTTCATTTTTTCCACATTCTGATGTGACAGTGCTGTGGAGCATGGAAAAAAACAACTTTAGGAACATGAATCGTTTAGAAATGTTTTTCGGGCTAAGAATTATGCCAAAAACACTTTTCAGCTTCTATGCAGGGCAAACTGGTACAAAAATCCGATTTCATTTTTTCCCCCTCGGACATGAGTAATCTGTTGACAATGGGAAAATGCCACTTTAGGCGCAAGAATCAATAAAAAATGTTTTTCGAGATAAGAGTTTTGGGTAAAATACTTTTCACATTAAATGTAGAACTCTACTTCTACGAAAAATCCAACTTCATTTATTCCATATTGTGATGAGCATGGGAAAACCACTTTAGGAATAAGAATCATTTAGAATTTTTTTGGGGCTAAGAGTTATGCCAAAAACATTTTTCAGCTATGCAGGGCACAACTGGTACGAAAAATCCGACTGCATTTTTTTCCCATTCGGACTTGAGGAATCTGTTGACCATGGAAAAATGTAATTTTTAGGTGCAAGAATCAATCAGGAATGTTTTTCGGGGTAAAAGTTAAGGGTAAAATACTTTTCACGTTCAATGTGGGGCATTACTTGTACGAAAAATCCAACTTCATTTTTTCCACATTATGACATCACGGAGTTGTGGAGCATGGAAAAAACAACTTTAGGTACATGAATCGTTTAGAAATGTTTTTCAGGCTAAGAGTTATGCCAAACACAATTTTCAGCTTCTATGCAGGACAAATTGGTACGAAATATCCGACTTCATATTTTTCGCATTCGGACTTGAGGAATCTGTTGACCATGGAAAAATGCCACTTTAGGCGCAAGAATCAATCAGAATTGTTTTTCGATATAATTGTTATATGTAAAATACTTTCCACGTTCAATGTAGGGCATTACTTTTACGAACAATCCAACTTCATTTTTTCCACATTCTGACGTGACGGAGCTGTAGAGCATGGAAAAAAACAACTTTAGGCACATGAATCGTTTAGAAATATTTTTCGGGCTATAAGTTATGCCAAACACACTTTTCAGCTTCTATGCAGGATAAATTGGTACGAAAAATCAGACTTTATTTTTTTCGCATTCGGAATTGAGGAATCTATTGGCCATGGAAAAATAGCACTTTAGGCGGAAGAATCAATTAGAAATGTTAATCCAGATAAAAGTTATGGGTAAAATACTTTTCAAGTTCAATGTAAGGCACTGCTTGTACGAAAAATCCAACTTCATTTTTTCCACATTCTGACATGACGGAGCTGTGGAACATGGAAAAAAAACAACTTTAGGCACATGAATCATTTAGAAATGTTTTTCGGACTATGAGTTATGCCAAAAACATTTTTCAGCTTCTATGCAGGGCACAACTGGTACGAAACATCCGACTTTATTTTTTTTCCCATTTGGACTTGAGGAATCTGTTGACCAAGGAAAAATGTCACCTTAGGCGCAAGAATCAATCAGAAATGTTTTTCGAGATAAGAGTTATGGGTAAAATACTTTTAACGTTAATTGTAGGGCACTACTTGTACGAAAAATTCAACTTCATTTTTTCCACATTCTACAGTGACGGAGCTGTGGAGCATAGAAAAAAACAACTTTAGGCACACTAATCGTTTAGAAATGTTTTTTGGGGTAAGAGTTATGCCAAAAACACTTTTTACCTTCTATGCAAGACAAATTAGTACGAAAAAACCGACATAATTTTTTTTCCTATTCGAACTTGAGGAATATGTTGACCATGGAAAAATGCCACTTTGGGCGCAAGAATCAATCTGAAATGTTTTTCGAGATATGAGTTATGGGTAAAATACTTTCCACGTTCAATGTAGGGCACTACTTGTACGAAAAATCCAACTTCATTTTTTCCACATTCTGACTTGACTGAGCTGTCGAGCACGGAAAAAAACAACTTTAGGCACATGAATCGTTTAGAAATATTTTTTGGTCTAAGAGTTATGCCAAAAACACTTTTCAGCTTCGTTGCAGGGTAACCTAGTACGAAAAATCCAACTTCTTTTTTTTTCATTCGGACTTGAGGAATCTGTTGACCATGGAAAAATCCCACTTTAGGTGCAAGAATCAATCAAAAATGTTTTTCGAGATAAGAGTTATGGGTAAAATACTTTTCACGTTCAATGTAGGGCACTACTTGTACGAACAATCCAACTTCATTTTTTCCACATTCTGACGTGACGGAGCCGTGGAGCATGGAAAAAAACAACTTTAAGCATATGAATCGTTTAGAAATATTTTTCGGTCTAAGAGTTTGCCAAAAACATTTTTTTCCCATTTGGACTTGAGGAATCTGTTGACCATGGAAAAATTCTACTTTAGGCGCAAGAATCAATAAGAAACGTTTTTCGAGATAAAAGTTAAGGGTAAAATACTTTTCACGTTCAATGTACACTAGGGGAAAAAAACGAAAGGGCTCGGTGCATGGACTTCGTTTTTTGAAAAACGTAGCCCTTATTAGTGAAGGGTTGCGGTTAGCCCAAAAACAGATGCCCTTCGTTTACGAAGGGCTGCGGTCAATGCAAAAACCGCAGCCCTTTATAGGCTTTTTTTTCATTTTTCAAAAGAAATTAGCGTGCTCAACTTATTAGGGATCTCACGTACGCAACAAATCTCACCCTCCTCCCTTCTCTCATCTCTCTCACCCTCATCCCTTCTCTCTCAACCTCCTCCCACTCACCCTCTTCCCTTCTCCCTCCTTCCGGCAGCACCACGACGCAACAACAGCAACATCACGAAGACGACGACGACCATTTTCGTCTTCCATTTTCAACGACGCAACAACGAGACGACGACGACCGCCGACCATTTTCGTCTTCCATTATCAATTCGTCGCCGTCGGTCGAACTCCGATGATCTCTGACTTGAACAACGAGTCGTCAATTCGCCAAGCAACGACAACAACAAGTGAGAATTTTTCGTTTTTCAGATCTATAATTTCTGGATCTTTGTTTTGATTAATCTTCATGAAATTTCATATCTATAATATCTTCTCTCTTTTGTATTTTCATTCATAAAATTGTATTTTCGTTCTTTTTTTTTCGTTCGTTTTTTTTACTGTAGATTTCGTTCGTAAATTGTATTTTCCTTCGTTTTTTTAACTGTAATTTCAGATCTACAATTATTTCTCTTTTTTTTGTATTTTCGTTCTTATTTTTTGACTGTAAATTGTAATTATGCAGATAAGATATTAGATGAACAAAAAAGCATGACCATTCAACAGTTTGTACAATAATCTAATTGAGTGGCTGAGCAAGAGGCTTATATCGAACATCAAATTTCGATCATCCAAGAAAGCAAAAACTTGCCCGCGTGATTATGCTTTCAAATAACGAGGACAATGTAGTCAGCTGTTAATGATATGCCATCAGTTTGAAGTTATAAAACCTGACCATTTCTCAGTTCTTTCCTACAAGTAAACTGCTATATTCTTCATATATCAAGAAAAACTCCGCTTTTTTGTTCATCTAATATCTTATCTGTTGATTATTAATAAATAATTTCGTTTTATTTGTTTTTTGACTGTAAGTTTCGATTATGTTGTTGATTCGTTTTTTTTATTTTCCCTGTTGTAAATTTCTTGATATATTTAGGAGTAAAAAAATGCAAAAAAAAAAATTTATTTTTTTAATTTTTTTGGGTGAAAAGGGCTGCGGTTTTTGTCAAAACCGCAGCCCTTTGTACAAAGAAGGGCTGCGTTTTAGGCCCAAAACCGCAACCCTTCCATATTGGAAGGGCTGCGTTTTTGGGCCTCAACCGCAGCCCTTCGTTGTGAAGGGCTGCGGTTTAAAAACGCAACCCTTCACTTTAGTGAAGGGCTGCTGGCCAAAAACGCAGCCCTTTGGGATGTTTTAACCGCAGCCCTTCCGTTTTTTTCCACTAGTGGTAGGGCAGTACTTGTACGAAAAATCCAACTTCATTTTTTTCACATTCTGACATGACGGAGTTGTGGAGCATGGAAAAAAACAACTTTAGGCACATGAATCGTTTTGAAATGTTTTTCAGCCTAAGAGTTATGCCAAACACACTTTTCAGCTTCTATGCAGGACAAATTGGAATTAAAAATCCGACATTATTTTTTTCGCATTCGGACTTGAGGAATCTGTTGACCATGGGAAAATACCACATTAGGCGCAAGAATCAATCAGAAATGTTTATCGAGATAAGAGTTATGGGTAAAATATTTTTCACGTTCAATGTAAGGCACTGCTTGTACGAAAAATCCAACTTCACTTTTTCCACATTCTGACGTGACGGAGCTGTGGAGCATGGAAAAAAAATAACTTTAGGCACATGAATCGTTTAGAAATGTTTTTCGGACTAAGAGTTATGCCAAAAACATTTTTCAGCTTCTATGCAGGGCTTAACTGGTACGAAAAATCCGATTTCAATTTTTTCCCATTTGGACTTGAGGAATCTGTTGACCATGGAAAAATGCCACTTTAGGCGCAAGAATCAATCAGAAATGTTTTACGAAATAAGAGTTATGGGTAAAATACCTTCAACGTTCAATGTAGGGCACTACTTGTACGAAAAATTCAACTTCATTTTTTTCACATTCTAACATGACGGAGCTGTGGAGCATGGATAAAAACAACTTTAGGCATATGAATCGTTTAGAAATGTTTTTCGGGGTAAGAGTTATGCCAAAAACACTTTTCAGCTTCTATGCAGGACAAATTAGTACGAAAAAACGACTTCATTTTTTTCCTATTCGGACTTGAGGAATCTGTTGACCCTGGAAAAATGCCACTTTAGGCGCAAGAATCAATCATAAATGTTTTTCGAGATATGAGTTATGGGTAAAATACTTTCCACGTTCAATGTAGGGCACTACTTGTTCGAAAAATCCAACTTCAATATTTCCATATTCTGACGTGACGGAGCTATGGAGCACGGAAAAAAACAACTTTAGGCACTTGAATCGTTTAGAAATGTTTTTCGAGCTATGAGTTATGCCAAAAACACTTTTCAGCTTCTATGTAAAATAAATTGGTACGAAAAATCCGACTTCAATTTTTTCCCATTCGGATATGCGGAATCTGTTGACCATGGAAAAATGCCACATTAGGCGCAAGAATCAAGCATAAATTTTTTTCGAGATAAGAGTTATGGGTAAAATACTTTCCACGTTCAATTTAGGGCACTACTTGTACGAAAAATCCAACTTCATTTTTTCCACATTCTGACGTGACGGAGCTGTGGAGCATGGAAAAAAACAACTTTAGGCACATGAATAGTTAAGAAATGTTTTTCGAGCTAAGAGTTATGCCAAAAACACTTTTCAGCTTCTATGCAGGACAAACTGGTACGAAAATTCCGACTTCATTTTTTTCCCATTCGGACTTGAGTAATTTGTTGACCATGGAAAAATGTCACTTTAGGCGCAAGAATCAATCAGAAATGTTTTTCGAGATATGAGTTATGGGTAAAATACTTTCCACGTTCAATGTAGGGCACTATTTGTACGAAAAATCCAACTTCATTATTTCCACATTCTGACGTGACGGAGCTGTGGAGCATGGAAAAAAACAAGTTTAGGCACATGAATTGTTTAGAAATGTTTTTCGGGCTATGAGTTATGCCAAAAACACTTTTCAGCTTCGATGTAGAATAAATTGGTACGAAAAATATGACTTCATTTTTTTCCCATTCGGACATGAGGAATCTGTTGACCATAGAAAAATGCCACATTAGGCGCAAGAATCAATTATAAATGTTTTTCGAGATAAGAGTTATGGGTAAAATACTTTCCACGTTCAATTTAGGTCACTACTTGTACGAAAAATTCAACTTCATTTTTTCTACATTCTGACGTGACGGAGCGGTGGAGTATGGAAAAAAACAACTTTAGGCCCATGTATCGTTAAGAAATGTTTTTCGGGCTAAGAGTTATGCCAAAAACACTTTTCAGCTTCTATGCAGGGCAAACTGGTACGAAAAATCCGACTTCATTTTTTTCCCATTCGGACATGAGAAATCTGTTGACTATGGAAAAATGCCACATTAGGCGCAAGAATCAATCATAAATGTTTTTTGAGATAATAGTTATGGGTAAAATACTTTCCACGTTCAATTTAGGGCACTACTTGTACGAAAAATACAATTTCATTTTTTCCACATTCTGACGTGACGGAGCTGTTGAGCATGAAAAAAAATAACTTTAGGCACATGAATCGTTTAGAAATATTTTTTGCGCTAAGAGTAATGCAAAAACACTTTTCAACTTCGTTGCAGGGCAAACTAGTACGAAAAATCCGATTTCATTTTTTCCCATTCGAACTTGAGGAATCTGTTGACCATGGAAAAATGCCACTTTAGGCGCAAGAATCAATCAGAAATGTTTTTCGAGATATGAGGTATGGGTGAAATACTTTTCACGTTCAATGTAGGGCACTATTTGTACGAAAAATCCAACTTCATTTTCTCCACATTCTGACGTGACGGAGCTGTGGAGCATGGAAAAAAACAACTTTAGGCATATGAATCGTTAAGAAATGTTTTTCGAGCTATGAATTATGCCAAAAACACTTTTCAGCTTCTATGCAGGACAAACTGGTACGAAAATTCCGACTTCATTTTTTTCCCATTCGGACTTGAGTAATTTGTTGACCATGGAAAAATGTCACTTTAGGCGCAAGAATCAATCTGAAATGTTTTTCGAGATATGAGTTAAGGGTAAAAAACTTTCCACGTTCAATGTAGGGCACTACTTGTACGAAAAATCCAACTTCATTATTTCCACATTCTGACGTGACGGAGCTGTGGATCATGGAAAAAAACAAGTTTAGGCACGTGAATTGTTTAGAAATGTTTTTCGGGCTATGAGTTATGCCAAAAACACTTTTCAGCTTCGATGTAGAATAAATTGGTACGAAAAATCCGACTTCATTTTTTTCCCATTCGGACATGAGGAATCTGTTGACCATAGAAAAATGCCACATTAGGCGCAGGAATCAATCATAAATGTTTTTCGAGATAAGAGTTATGGGTAAAATACTTTTCACGTTCAATTTAGGGCACTACTTGTACGAAAAATTCAACTTCATTTTTTCCACATTCTGACGTGACGGAGCTGTGGAGCATGGATAAAAACAACTTTAGGCACATGTATCGTTAAGAAATGTTTTTCGGGCTAAGAATTATGGCAAAAAAACTTTTCAGCTTCTATGCAGGGCAAACTGGTACGAAAAATCCGACTTCATTTTTTTCCCATTCGGACATAACGAATCTGTTGACCATGGAAAAATGCCACATTAGGTGCAAGAATCAATCATAAATGTTTTTTTAGATAATAGTTATGGGTAAAATACTTTCCACGTTCAATTTAGGGCACTACTTGTACGAAAAATACAATTTCATTTTTTCCACATTCTGACGTGACGGAGCTGTTGAGCATGGAAAAAAATAACTTTAGGCACATGAATCGTTTAGAAATATTTTTTGGGCTAAGAGTAATGCAAAAACACTTTTCAACTTACTTGCAGGGCAAACTAGTACGAAAAATTCGATTTAATTTTTTTCCATTCGGACTTGAGGAATCTGTTGACCATGGAAAAATGCCACTTTAGGCGCAAGAATCAATCAGAAATGTTTTTCGAGATAAGAGTTATGGGTGAAATACTTTTCACGTTCAATGTAGGGCACTACTTGTACGAAAAATCCAACTTCATTTTTTCCACATTCTGACGTGACAGAGCTGTGGAGCACGGAAAAAAAACAACTTTAGGCACATGAATCGTTTAGAAATGTTTTTCGGGCTATGAGTTATGCCAAAAACACTTTTCAGCTTCTATGTAGAATAAATTGGTACGAATATATCCGACTTCATTTTTTTCCCATTCGGACATGAGGAATCTGTTGACGATAAAAAAATGACACTTTAGGCGCAAGAATCAATCAGAAATGTTTTTTGAGTTAAGAGTTATGGGTAAAATACTTTCCACGTTCAATTTAGGGCACTACTTGTAAGAAAAATCCAACTTCATTTTTTCCACATTCTGACGTGACGAAGCTGTGGATTATTGAAAAAAACAACTTTAGGCACATGAATCGCTAAGAAATGTTTTTCGGGGTAAGAGTTATGCCAAAAACACTTTTCAGCTTCTATGTAGGGCAAACTGGTACGAAAAATCCGACTTCATTTTTTTCCCATTCGGACATGAGAATCTGTTGACCATGGAAAAATGCCACATTAGGCGCAAGAATCAATCAGAAATGTTTTTCGAGATAAGAGTTTGGGTGAAATACTTTTCACGTTCAATGTTGGGCACTACTTGTACGAAAAATCCAACTTCATTTTTTCCACATTCTGACGTGACGGAGCTGTGGAGCACAGAAAAAAACAACTTTACGCACATGAATCGTTTAGAAATGTTTTTCGGGCTACGAGTTATGCCAAAAACACTTTTCAGCTTCTATGCAGGACAAACTGGTACGAAAATTCCGACTTCATTTTTTTCCCATTCGGACTTGAGTAATTTGTTTACCATGGAAAATGTCACTTTAGGCGCAAGAATCAATCAGAAATGTTTTTCGAGATATGAGTTATGGGTAAAATTCTTTCCACGTTCAATGTAGGGCACTACTTGTACGAAAAATCCAACTTCATTATTTCCACATTCTGACGTGACGGAGCTGTGGAGCATGGAAAAAAACAAGTTTAGGCACATGAATTGTTTAGAAATGTTTTTCGGGCTATGAGTTATGCCAAAAACACATTTCAGCTTCGATGTAGAATAAATTGGTACGAAAAATCCGACATCATTTTTTTCCCATTCGGACATGAGGAATCTGTTGACCATAGAAAAATGCCACATTAGGCGCAAGAATCAATCATAAATGTTTTTCGAGATAAGAGTTATGGGTAAAATACTTTCCACGTTCAATTTAGGGCACTACTTCTACGAAAAATTCAACTTCATTTTTTCTACATTCTGACGTGACGGAGCTGTGGAGCATGGAAAAAAACAACTTTAGGCACATGTATCGTTAAGAAATGTTTTTCGGGCTAAGAGTTATGCCAAAAACACTTTTCAGCTTCTATGCAGGGCAAACTGGTACGAAAAATCCGACTTCATTTTTTTCCCATTCGGACATGAGGAATCTGTTGACCATGGAAAAATGCCACATTAGGCGCAAGAATCAATCATAAATGTTTTTTGAGATAATAGTTATGGGTAAAATACTTTCCACGTTTAATTTAGGGCACTACTTGTACGAAAAATACAATTTCATTTTTTCCACATTCTGACGTGACGGAGCTGTTGAGCATGGAAAAAAATAACTTTAGGTACATGAATCGTTTAGAAATATTTTTTGGGCTAAGAGTAATGCAAAAACACTTTTCAACTTCATTGCAGGGCAAACTAGTACGAAAAATTCGATTTCATTTTTTTCCATTCGGACGTGAGGAATTTGTTGACCATGGAAAAATGCCACTTTAGGCGCAAGAATCAATCTGAAATGTTTTTCGAGATATGAGTTATGGGTAAAAAACTTTCCACGTTCAATGTAGGGCACTACTTGTACGAAAAATCCAACTTCATTATTTCCACATTCTGACGTGACGGAGCTGTGGAGCATGGAAAAAAACAAGTTTAGGCACGTGAATTGTTTAGAAATGTTTTTCGGGCTATGAGTTATGCCAAAAACACTTTTCAGCTTCAATGTAGAATAAATTGGTACGAAAAAACGACTTCATTTTTTTCCTATTCGGACTTGAGGAATCTATTGACCCTGTAAAAAAGCCACTTTAGGCGCAAGAGTCAATCATAAATGTTTTTCGAGATATGAGTTATGGGTAAAATACTTTCCACGTTCAATGTAGGGCACTACTTGTTCGAAAAATCCAACTTCAATATTTCCATATTCTGACGTGACGGAGCTATGGAGCACGGAAAAAAACAACTTTAGGCACTTGAATCGTTTAGAAATGTTTTTCGAGCTACGAGTTATGCCAAAAACACTTTTCAGCTTCTATGTAGAATAAATTGGTTCGAAAAATCCGACTTCAATATTTTCCCATTCGGACATGCGGAATCTGTTGACCATGGAAAAATGCCACATTAGGCGCAAGAATCAACCATAAATTTTTTTCGAGATAAGAATTATGGGTAAAATACTTTCCACGTTCAATTTAGGGTACTACTTGTACGAAAAATACAACTTCTTTTGTTCCACATTCTGACGTGACGGAGCTGTGGAGCATGGAAAAAAACAACTTTAGGCACTTGAATAGTTAAGAAATGTTTTTCGAGCTAAGAGGTATGCCAAAAACACTTTTCAGCTTCTATGTAGGACAAACTGGTACGAAAATTCCGACTTCATTTTTTTCCCATTCGGACTTGAGTAATTTGTTGACTATGGAAAAATGTCACTTTAGGCGCAAGAATCAATCAGAAATGTTTTTCGAGATATGAGTTATGGGTAATATACTTTCCACGTTCAATGTAGGGCGCCACTTGTACGAAAAATCCAACATCATTATTTCCACATTCTGACGTGACGGAGCTGTGGAGTATGGAAAAAAACAACTTTAGGCACATGTATCGTTAAGAAATGTTTTTCGGGCTAAGAGTTATGCCAAAAACACTTTTCAGCTTCTATGCAGGGCAAACTGGTACGAAAAATCCGACTTCATTTTTTTCCCATTCGGACATGAGGAATCTGTTGACCATGGAAAAATGCCACATTAGGTGCAAGAATCAATCATAAATGTTTTTTGAGATAATAGTTATGGGTAAAATACTTTCCACGTTCAATTTAGGGCACTACTTGTACGAAAAATACAATTTCATTTTTTCCACATTCTGACGTGACGGAGCTGTTGAGCATGGAAAAAAATAACTTTAGGCACATGAATCGTTTAGAAATATTTTTTGGGCTAAGAGTAATGCAAAAACACTTTTCAACTTCGTTGCAGGGCAAACTAGTACGAAAAATCCGATTTCATTTTTTCCCATTCGAACTTGAGGAATCTGTTGACCATAGAAAAATGCCACTTTGGGCGCAAGAATCAATCAGAAATGTTTTTCGAGATAAGAGTTATGGGTGAAATACTTTTCACGTTCAATGTAGGGCACTACTTGTACGAAAAATCCAACTTCATTTTTTCCACATTCTGACGTGACGGAGCTGTGGAGCATGGAAAAAAACAACATTAGGCACATAAATCGTTAAGAAATATTTTTCCGGCTAAGAGTTATGCCAAAAACACTTTTCAGCTTCTGTGCAGGGCAAACTAGTACGAAAAATTCCGACTTCATTTTTTTCCCATTCGGACCTGAGTAATTTGTTGACCATGGAAAAATGTTACTTTAGGGGCATGAATCAATCAGAAATATTTTTCGAGATATGAGTTATGGGTAAAATACTTTCCACGTTCAATGTAGGGCACTACTTGTACGAAAAATCCAACTTCATTTTTTCCACTTTCTGATGTGATGGAGCTGTGGAGCACGGAAAAAAAAAACCACTTTAGGCACATGAATCGTTTAGAAATATTTTTTGGGCTAAGAGTTATGCCAAAAACACTTTTCAGCTTCGTTGCAAGGCAAACTAGTACGAAAAATCCGACTTTTTTTTTTCCATTCGAACTTGAGTAATCTGTTGACCATGAAAAAATGCCACTTAAGGCGCAAGAATCAATCAGAATTTTTTTTCGAGATATGAGTTATGGGTAAAATACTTTCCACGTTCAATGTAGGGCACTACTTGTACGAAAAATCCAACTTCATTATTTCCACATTCTGACGTGACGGAGTTGTGGAGCACGGAAAAAAACAACTTTAGGCACATGAATCGTTTAGAAATGATTTTCGGGCTATGAGTTATGCCAAAAACACTATTCAGCTTCTATGTAGAATAAATTGGTACGAAAAATCCGACTTCATTTTTTTCCCATTCAGACATGAGGAATTTGTTGACCATGGAAAAATACAACATTAGACGCAAGAATCAATCAGAAATGTTTTTCGAGATAAGAGTTACGGGTAAAATACTTTCCACGTTCAATTTAGGGCACTACTTGTACGAAAATACAACTTCATTATTTCCACATTCTGACGTGACGGAGTTGTGGAGCATGGAAAAAAACAAATTTAGGCACATAAATCGTTCATAAATGTTTTTCGGGCTAAGAGTTATGCCAAAAACACTTTTCAGCTTCTATGCGGCGCAAAATAGTACGCAAATTCCGACTTCATTTTTTTCCCATTCGGACTTGAGTAATTTGTTGACCATGGAAAAATGTCACTTTAGGCGCAAGATTCAACCAGAAATCTTTTTCGAGATAAGAGTTATGGGTAAAATACTTTCCACGTTTAATTTAGGGCACTACTTGTACGAAAGATCCAACTTCATTTTTTCCACATTCTGACGTGACAGAGCTGTTGAGCATGGAAAAAACAACTTTAGGCACATGAATCGTTTAGAAATATTTTTTGGGCTAAGAGTAATGCAAAAACACTTTTCAACATCGTTGCAGGGCAAACTAGTACGAAAAATCCGGTTTCATTTTTTTCCATTCGGACTTGAGGAATCTGTTGACCATGGAAAAATTCCACTTTAGGTGCAAGAATCAATCAGAAATGTTTTTCGAGATATGAGTTATGGGTAAAATACTTTTCACGTTCAATGTAGGGCACTACTTGTACGAAAAATCCAACTTCATTTTTTCCACATTCGACGTGACGGAGCTGTGGAGCATGGAAAAAAACGACATTAGGCACATAAATCGTTAAGAAATATTTTTCCGGCTAAGAGTTATGCCAAAAACACTTTTCAGCTTCACGTGCGGGGCAAACTAGTACGAAAATTCCGACTTCATTTTTTTCCCATTCGGACTCGAGTAATTTGATGACCATGGAAAAATGTTACTTTAGGCGCATGAATCAATCGAAATATTTTTCGAGATATGAGTTATGGGTAAAATACTTTCCACGTTCAATGTAGGGCACTACTTGTACGAAAAATCCAACTTCATTTTTTCCACTTTCTGATGTGATGGAGCTGTGGAGCACGGAAAAAAAACCATTTTAGGCACATGAATCGTTTAGAAATATTTTTTGGGCTAAGAGTTACACCAAAAACACTTTTCAGCTTCGTTGCAAGGCAAACTAGTACGAAAAATCCGACTTTTTTTTTTCCATTCGAACTTGAGTAATCCGTTGACCATGAAAAAATGCCACTTTAGGCGCAAGAATCAATCGAATTATTTTTCGAGATATGAGTTATGGGTAAAATATTTTCCACGTTCAATGTAGGGCACTACTTGTACGAAAAATCCAACTTCATTATTTCCACATTCGACGTGACGGAGCTGTGGAGCACGGAAAAAAAACAACTTTAGGCACATGAATCGTTTAGAAATGTTTTTCGGGCTATGAATTATGCCAAAAACACTATTCAGCTTCTATGTAGAATAAATTGGTACGAAAAATCCGACTTCATTTTTTTCCCATTCCTACATGAGGAATTTGTTGACCATGGAAAAATACCACATTAGGCGCAAGAATCAATCAGAAATGTTTTTCGAGATAAGAGTTACGGGTAAAATACTTTCCACGTTCAATTTAGGGCACTACTTGTACGAAAAATCCAACTTCATTTTTTCCACATTCTTACGTGACGGAGCTGTTGAGCATGGAAAAAAACAACCTTAGGCACATGACTGGTTTAGAACTATTTTTTGGGCTAAGAGTAATGCAAAAAAAGTTTTCAATTTCGTTGCAGGGCAAACTAGTACGAAAAATCTGATTTCATTTTTTTCCATTCGGACTTGAGGAATCAGTTGACCATGGAAAAATGCAACTTTAGGTGTAAGAATCAATCACAAATGTTTTTCGAGATAAGAGTTATGGGTAAAATACTTTTCACGTTCAATGTAGGGCACTACTTGTACGAAAAATCTAACTTCATTTTTTCCACATTCTGACGTGACGGAGCTGTAGAGCATGGAAAAAAACGACATTAGGCACATAAATCGTTAATAAATATTTTTCCGGCTAAGAGTTATGCCAAAAACACTTTTCAGCTTCTGTGCAGGGCAAACTAGTACGAAAAGTCCGACTTCATTTTTTTCCCATTCGGACCTGAGTTATTTGTTGACCATGGAAAAATGTTACTTTAGGCGCATGAATAAATCAGAAATATTTTTCGAGATATGAGTTATGGGTAAAATACTTTCCACGTTCAATGTAGGGCACTACTTGTACGAAAAATCCAACTTCATTTTTTCCACTTTCTGACGTGATGGAGCTGTGGAGCACGGAAAAAAAACCACTTTAGGCACATGAATCGTTTAGAAATATTTTTTGGGCTAAGAGTTATGCCAAAAACACTTTTCAGCTTCGTTGCAAGGCAAACTAGTACGAAAAATCCGACTTTTTTTTTTCCATTCGAACTTGAGTAATCTGTTGACCATGAAAAAATGCCACTTTAGACGTAAGAATCAATCACAAATGTTTTTCGAGATAAGAGTTATGGGTAAAATACTTTTCACGTTCAATGTTGGGCACTACTTGTACGAAAAATCCAACTTCATTATTTCCACATTCTGACGTGACGGAGTTGTGGAGCATGGAAAAAAACAAATTTAGGCACATAAATCGTTCATAAATGTTTTTCGGGCTAAGAGTTATGCCAAAAAGACTTTTCAGCTTCTATGCAGGGCAAACTGGTACGAAAATTCCGACTTCATTTTTTTCCCATTCGGACTTGAGTAATTTGTTGACCATGGAAAAATGTCACTTTAGGCGCAAGAATCAACCAGAAATGTTTTTCGAATTAAGAGTTATGGGTAAAATACGTTCCACGTTCAATTTAGGGCACTACTTGTACGAAAGATCCAACTTCATTTTTTCCACATTCTGACGTGACAGAGCTGTTGAGCATGGAAAAAAACAACTTTAGGCACATGAATCGTTTAGAAATATTTTTTGGGCTAAGAGTAATGCAAAAACACTTTTCAACTTCGTTGCAGGGCAAACTAGTACGAAAAATCCGCTTTCATTTTTTTCCATTCGGACTTGAGGAATCTGTTGACCATGGAAAAATTCCACTTTAGGCGCAAGAATCAATCAGAAATGTTTTTCGAGATAAGAGTTACGGGTAAAATACTTTTCACGTTCAATGTAGGGCACTACTTGTACGAAAAATCCAACTTCATTATTTCCACATTCTGACGTGACGGAGCTGTGGAGCACGGAAGAAAACAACTTTAGTCACATGAATCGTTTAGAAATGTTTTTCGGGCTATGAGTTATGCCAAAAATACTATTCAGCTTCTATGTAGAATAAATTGGTACGAAAAATCCGACTTCATTTTTTTCCCATTCAGACATGAGGAATTTGTTGACCATGGAAAAATACCACATTAGGCGCAAGAATCAATCAGAAATGTTTTTCGAGATAAGAGTTACGGGTAAAATACTTTCCACGTTCAATTTAGGGCACTACTTGTACGAAAAATACAACTTCATTATTTCCACATTCTGACGTGACGGAGTTGTGGAGCATGGAAAAAAAACAAATTTAGGCACATAAATCGTTCATAAATGTTTTTCGAGCTAAGAGTTATGCCAAAAACACTTTTCAGCTTCTATGCAGCGCAAAATAGTACGAAAATTCCGACTTCATTTTTTTCCCATTCGGACTTGAGTAATTTGTTGACCATGGAAAAATGTCACTTTAGGCGCAAGATTCAACCAGAAATCTTTTTCGAGATAAGAGTTATGGGTAAAATACTTTCCACGTTCAATTTAGGGCACTACTTGTACGAAAGATCCAACTTCATTTTTTCCACATTCTGACGTGACGGAGCTATTGAGCATGGTAAAAAACAAGGCACATGAATCGTTTAGAAATATTTTTTGGGCTAAGAGTAATGCAAAAACACTTTTCAACATCGTTGCAGGGCAAACTAGTACGAAAAATCCGGTTTCATTTTTTTCCATTCGGACTTGAGGAATCTGTTGACCATGGAAAAATTCCACTTTAGGTGCAAGAATCAATCAGAAATGTTTTTCGAGATAAGAGTTATGGGTAAAATACTTTTCACGTTCAATGTAGGGCACTACTTGTACGAAAAATCCAACTTCATTTTTTCCACATTCTGACGTGACGGAGCTGTGGAGCATGGAAAAAAACGACATTAGGCACATAAATCGTTAAGAAATATTTTTCCGGCTACGAGTTATGCCAAAAACACTTTTCAGCTTCTGTGCAAGGCAAACTAGTACGAAAATTCCGACTTCATTTTTTTCCCTTCGGACTTTAGTAATTTGTTGACCATGGAAAAATGTCACTTTAGGCGTAAGAATCAACCAGAAATGTTTTTCGAGATAAGAGTTATGGGTAAAATACTTTCCACCTTCAATTTAGGGCACGACTTGTACGAAAGACCCAACTTCATTTTTTCCACATTCTGACGTGACGGAGCTGTTGAGCATGGAAAAAAACAACTTTAGGCACATGAATCGTTTAGAAATATTTTTTGGGCTAAGAGTAATGCAAAAACACTTTTCAACTTCGTTGCAGGGCAAAGTAGTACGAAAAATCCGGTTTCATTTTTTTCCATTCGGACTTGAGGAATCTGTTGACCATGGAAAAATTCCACTTTAGGTGCAAGAATCAATCAGAAATGTTTTTCGAGATAAGAGTTATGGGTAAAATACGTTTCACGTTCAATGTAGGGCACTACTTGTACGAAAAATCCAACTTCATTTTTTCCACATTCTGACGTGACGGAGCTGTGGAGCATGGAAAAAAACAACATTAGGCACATAAATCGTTAAGAAATATTTTTTTCGGCTACGAGTTATGCCAAAAACACTTTTCAGCTTCTGTGCAAGGCAAACTAGTACGAAAATTCCGACTTCATTTTTTTCCCTTCGGACTTGAGTAATTTGTTGACCATGGAAAAATGTCACTTTAGGCGTAAGAATCAACCAGAAATGTTTTTCGAGATAAGAGTTATGGGTAAAATACTTTCCACCTTCAATTTAGGGCACCACTTGTACGAAAGACCCAACTTCATTTTTTCCACATTCTGACGTGACGGAGCTGTTGAGCATGGAAAAAAACAACTTTAGGCACATGAATCGTTTAGAAATATTTTTTGGGCTAAGAGTAATGCAAAAACACTTTTCAACTTCGTTGCAGGGCAAACTAGTACGAAAAATCCGATTTCATTTTTTTCCATTCGGACTTGAGGAATCTGTTGACCATGGAAAAATTCCACTTTAGGCGCAAGAATCAATCAGAAATGTCTTTCGAGATAAGAGTTATAGGTAAAATACTTTCCACGTTCAATTTAGGGCACTACTTGTACGAAAAATCCAACTTCATTTTTTCCACATTCGACGTGACGGAGCCGTGGAGCATGGAAAAAAACAACTTTAAGCACATGAATCGTTAAGAAATGTTTTTCAGGCCAAGAGTCATGCCAAAAAACACTTTTCTGCTTCTATGCAGGACAAATTAGTACGAAAAATCCGACTTCATTTTTTTCGCATTCGGACTTGAGGAATCTGTTGACCATGGAAAAATACCACATTAGGCGCAAGAATCAATCGAAATGCTTATCGAGATAAGTGTTATGGGTAAAATACTTTTCATGTTCAATGTAAGGCATTGCTTGTACGAAAAAATCCAACTTCATTTTTTCCACATTCGACGTGGTGGAGCTGTGGAGAATGGAAAAAAAACAACTTTATGCACATGAATCGTTTAGAAATATTTTTCAGACTAAGAGTTATGCCAAAAACATTTTTCAGCTTCAATGCAGGGCATAACTGGTACGAAAAATCCGATTTCGATTTTTTAACGTTCAATGCAGGGCACTACTTGTACGAAAAATTAAACTTAATTTTTTCCACATTCTAACGTGACGGAGTTGTGGAGCATGGATAAAAACAACTTTAGGCACATGAATCGTTTAGAAATGTTTTTCGGGGTAAGAGTTATGCCGAAACACTTTTCAGCTTTTATGCGGGACAAATTAGTACGAAAAAAACGACTTCACTTTTTTCCTATTCGAACTTGAGGAATCCGTTGACCATGGAAAAATGCCACTTTAGGCGCAAGAATCAATCAGAAATGTTTTTCGAGATTAGAGTTATGGGTAAAATATTTTTCACTTTCAATGTAGGGCACTGCTGGTACAAAAAATCCAACTTCATTTTTTCCATATTCTGACGTGACGGAGCTTTGGAGCATGGAAAAAAAGAACTTTAGGCTCATGAATCGTTGAGAAATGTTTTTCGGGCTAAGAGTTATGCTAAACACACTTTTCAGCTTCTATGTAGGACAAATTGGTACGAAAAATCCGACTTCATTTTTTTCGCATTAGGACTTGAGGAATCTGCTGACCATGGAAAAATACCACTTTAGGCGCAAGAATCAATCAGAAATGTTTTTCGAGATAAGAGTTATGGGTTAAATACTTTTCACGTTCAATGTAAGGTACTCCTTGTACGAAAAATCCAACTTCATTTTTTCCATATTCGACGTGACGGAGTCGTGGAGCATGAAAAAAATAACTTTAGGCACATGAATCATTTAGACTTGTTGTTCGGGCTAAGAATTATGCCAAAAGCACTTTTCAGCTTATATGCACGAAAAATCCGACTTCATTTTTTTCCCATTCGGGCATGAGGAATTATTTGACCATGGAAAAATACCACTTTTGGCGCAAGAATCAATCAGAAATGTTTTTCGAGATAAGAGTTACGGGTAAAATACTTTCCACGTTCAATTTAGGGCACTACTTGTACGAAAATACAACTTCATTATTTCCACATTCTGACGTGACGGAGTTGTGGAGCATGGAAAAAAACAAATTTAGGCACATAAATCGTTCATAAATGTTTTTCGGGCTAAGAGTTATGCCAAAAACACTTTTCAGCTTCTATGCAGCGCAAAATAGTACGCAAATTCCGACTTCATTTTTTTCCCATTCGGACTTGAGTAATTTGTTGACCATGGAAAAATGTCACTTTAGGCGCAAGATTCAACCAGAAATCTTTTTCGAGATAAGAGTTATGGGTAAAATACTTTCCACGTTTAATTTAGGGCACTACTTGTACGAAAGATCCAACTTCATTTTTTCCACATTCTGACGTGACAGAGCTGTTGAGCATGGAAAAAAACAACTTTAGGCACATGAATCGTTTAGAAATATTTTTTGGGCTAAGAGTAATGCAAAAACACTTTTCAACATCGTTGCAGGGCAAACTAGTACGAAAAATCCGGTTTCATTTTTTTCCATTCGGACTTGAGGAATCTGTTGACCATGGAAAAATTCCACTTTAGGTGCAAGAATCAATCAGAAATGTTTTTCGAGATATGAGTTATGGGTAAAATACTTTTCACGTTCAATGTAGGGCACTACTTGTACGAAAAATCCAACTTCATTTTTTCCACATTCTGACGTGACGGAGCTGTGGAGCATGGAAAAAAACGACATTAGGCACATAAATCGTTAAGAAATATTTTTCCGGCTAAGAGTTATGCCAAAAACACTTTTCAGCTTCTGTGCAGGGCAAACTAGTACGAAAATTCCGACTTCATTTTTTTCCCATTCGGACCTGAGTAATTTGATGACCATGGAAAAATGTTACTTTAGGCGCATGAATCAATCAGAAATATTTTTCGAGATATGAGTTATGGGTAAAATACTTTCCACGTTCAATGTAGGGCACTACTTGTACGAAAAATCCAACTTCATTTTTTCCACTTTCGATGTGATGGAGCTGTGGAGCACGGAAAAAAAAACCATTTTAGGCACATGAATCGTTTAGAAATATTTTTTGGGCTAAGAGTTACACAAAAAACACTTTTCAGCTTCGTTGCAAGGCAAACTAGTACGAAAAATCCGACTTTTTTTTTTCCATTCGAACTTGAGTAATCTGTTGACCATGAAAAAATGCCACTTTAGGCGCAAGAATCAATCAGAATTATTTTTCGAGATATGAGTTATGGGTAAAATATTTTCCACGTTCAATGTAGGGCACTACTTGTACGAAAAATCCAACTTCATTATTTCCACATTCTGACGTGACGGAGCTGTGGAGCACGGAAAAAAACAACTTTAGGCACATGAATCGTTTAGAAATGTTTTTCGGGCTATGAATTATGCCAAAAACACTATTCAGCTTCTATGTAGAATAAATTGGTACGAAAAATCCGACTTCATTTTTTTCCCATTCCTACATGAGGAATTTGTTGACCATGGAAAAATACCACATTAGGCGCAAGAATCAATCAGAAATGTTTTTCGAGATAAGAGTTACGGGTAAAATACTTTCCACGTTCAATTTAGGGCACTACTTGTACGAAAAATCCAACTTCATTTTTTCCACATTCTTACGTGACGGAGCTGTTGAGCATGGAAAAAAACAACCTTAGGCACATGACTGGTTTAGAACTATTTTTTGGGCTAAGAGTAATGCAAAAAAAGTTTTCAATTTCGTTGCAGGGCAAACTAGTACGAAAAATCTGATTTCATTTTTTTCCATTCGGACTTGAGGAATCAGTTGACCATGGAAAAATGCAACTTTAGGTGTAAGAATCAATCACAAATGTTTTTCGAGATAAGAGTTATGGGTAAAATACTTTTCACGTTCAATGTAGGGCACTACTTGTACGAAAAATCTAACTTCATTTTTTCCACATTCTGACGTGACGGAGCTGTGGAGCATGGAAAAAAACAACTTTAAGCACATGAATCGTTAAGAAATGTTTTTCGGGCCAAGAGTCATGCCAAAAAAACACTTTTCTCGCTTCTATGCGGGACAAATTAGTACGAAAAATCCGACTTCATTTTTTTCGCATTCGGACTTGAGGAATCTGTTGACCATGGAAAAATACCACATTAGGCGCAAGAATCAATCAGAAATGCTTATCGAGATAAGTGTTATGGGTAAAATACTTTTCATGTTCAATGTAAGGCATTGCTTGTACGAAAAATCCAACTTCATTTTTTCCACATTCTGACGTGGTGGAGCTGTGGAGAATGGAAAAAAAACAACTTTATGCACATGAATCGTTTAGAAATATTTTTCAGACTAAGAGTTATGCCAAAAACATTTTTCGGCTTCAATGCGGGGGCATAACCGGTACGAAAAATCCGATTTCGATTTTTTAACGTTCAATGCAGGGCACTACTTGTACGAAAAATTAAACTTAATTTTTTCCACATTCTAACGTGACGGAGTTGTGGAGCATGGATAAAAACAACTTTAGGCACATGAATCGTTTAGAAATGTTTTTCGGGGTAAGAGTTATGCCAGAAACACTTTTCAGCTTTTATGCAGGACAAATTAGTACGAAAAAACGACTTCACTTTTTTCCTATTCGAACTTGAGGAATCTGTTGACCATGGAAAAATGCCACTTTAGGCGCAAGAATCAATCAGAAATGTTTTTCGAGATTAGAGTTATGGGTAAAATATTTTTCACTTTCAATGTAGGGCACTGCTGGTACAAAAAATCCAACTTCATTTTTTCCATATTCTGACGTGACGGAGCTTTGGAGCATGGAAAAAAAGAACTTTAGGCTCATGAATCGTTGAGAAATGTTTTTCGGGCTAAGAGTTATGGTAAACACACTTTTCAGCTTCTATGTAGGACAAATTGGTACGAAAAATCCGACTTCATTTTTTTCGCATTAGGACTTGAGGAATCTGCTGACCATGGAAAAATACCACTTTAGGCGCAAGAATCAATCAGAAATGTTTTTCGAGATAAGAGTTATGGGTTAAATACTTTTCACGTTCAATGTAAGGTACTCCTTGTACGAAAAATCCAACTTCATTTTTTCCATATTCTGACGTGACGGAGCTGTGGAGCATGAAAAAAATAACTTTAGGCACATGAATCATTTAGACTTGTTGTTCGGGCTAAGAATTATGCCAAAAGCACTTTTCAGCTTATATGCACGAAAAATCCGACTTCATTTTTTTCCCATTCGGGCATGAGGAATTATTTGACCATGGAAAAATACCACTTTTGGCGCAAGAATCAATCGAAATGTTTTTCGAGATAAGAGTTACGGGTAAAATACTTTCCACGTTCAATTTAGGGCACTACTTGTACGAAAATACAACTTCATTATTTCCACATTCGACGTGACGGAGTTGTGGAGCATGGAAAAAAACAAATTTAGGCACATAAATCGTTCATAAATGTTTTTCGGGCTAAGAGTTATGCCAAAAACACTTTTCAGCTTCTATGCGGCGCAAAATAGTACGCAAATTCCGACTTCATTTTTTTCCCATTCGGACTTGAGTAATTTGTTGACCATGGAAAAATGTCACTTTAGGCGCAAGATTCAACCAGAAATCTTTTTCGAGATAAGAGTTATGGGTAAAATACTTTCCACGTTTAATTTAGGGCACTACTTGTACGAAAGATCCAACTTCATTTTTTCCACATTCCGACGTGACGAGAGCTGTTGAGCATGGAAAAAAAACAACTTTAGGCACATGAATCGTTTAGAAATATTTTTTGGGCTAAGAGTAATGCAAAAACACTTTTCAACATCGTTGCGGGGCAAACTAGTACGAAAAATCCGGTTTCATTTTTTTCCATTCGGACTTGAGGAATCCGTTGACCATGGAAAAATTCCACTTTAGGTGCAAGAATCAATCGAAATGTTTTTCGAGATATGAGTTATGGGTAAAATACTTTTCACGTTCAATGTAGGGCACTACTTGTACGAAAAATCCAACTTCATTTTTTCCACATTCGACGTGACGGAGCGTGGAGCATGGAAAAAAACGACATTAGGCACATAAATCGTTAAGAAATATTTTTCCGGCTAAGAGTTATGCCAAAAACACTTTTCAGCTTCTGTGCAGGGCAAACTAGTACGAAAATTCCGACTTCATTTTTTTCCCATTCGGACCTGAGTAATTTGATGACCATGGAAAAATGTTACTTTAGGCGCATGAATCAATCAGAAATATTTTTCGAGATATGAGTTATGGGTAAAATACTTTCCACGTTCAATGTAGGGCACTACTTGTACGAAAAATCCAACTTCATTTTTTCCACTTTCGATGTGATGGAGCTGTGGAGCACGGAAAAAAAAAACCATTTTAGGCACATGAATCGTTTAGAAATATTTTTTGGGCTAAGAGTTACACCAAAAACACTTTTCAGCTTCGTTGCAAGGCAAACTAGTACGAAAAATCCGACTTTTTTTTTTTCCATTCGAACTTGAGTAATCTGTTGACCATGAAAAAATGCCACTTTAGGCGCAAGAATCAATCAGAATTATTTTTCGAGATATGAGTTATGGGTAAAATATTTTCCACGTTCAATGTAGGGCACTACTTGTACGAAAAATCCAACTTCATTATTTCCACATTCTGACGTGACGGAGCTGTGGAGCACGGAAAAAAACAACTTTAGGCACATGAATCGTTTAGAAATGTTTTTCGGGCTATGAATTATGCCAAAAACACTATTCAGCTTCTATGTAGAATAAATTGGTACGAAAAATCCGACTTCATTTTTTTCCCATTCCTACATGAGGAATTTGTTGACCATGGAAAAATCCCACATTAGGCGCAAGAATCAATCAGAAATGTTTTTCGAGATAAGAGTTAGGGGTAAAATACTTTCCACGTTCAATTTAGGGCACTACTTGTACGAAAAATCCAACTTCATTTTTTCCACATTCTTACGTGACGGAGCTGTTGAGCATGGAAAAAAACAACCTTAGGCACATGACTGGTTTAGAACTATTTTTTGGGCTAAGAGTAATGCAAAAAAAGTTTTCAATTTCGTTGCAGGGCAAACTAGTACGAAAAATCCGATTTCATTTTTTTCCATTCGGACTTGAGGAATCGATTGACCATGGAAAAATGCAACTTTAGGTGTAAGAATCAATCACAAATGTTTTTCGAGATAAGAGTTATGGGTAAAATACTTTTCACGTTCAATGTAGGGCACTACTTGTACGAAAAATCTAACTTCATTTTTTCCACATTCTGACGTGACGGAGCTGTAGAGCATGGATAAAAACGACATTAGGCACATAAATCGTTAATAAATATTTTTCCGGCTAAGAGTTATGCCAAAAACACTTTTCGACTTCGTGCGGGGCAAACTAGTACGAAAATTCCGACTTCATTTTTTTCCCATTCGGACCTGAGTTATTTGTTGACCATGGAAAAATGTTACTTTAGGCGCATGAATAAATCAGAAATATTTTTCGAGATATGAGTTATGGGTAAAATACTTTCCACGTTCAATGTAGGGCACTACTTGTACGAAAAATCCAACTTCATTTTTTCCACTTTCCGACGTGATGGAGCCGTGGAGCACGGAAAAAAAAACCACTTTAGGCACATGAATCGTTTAGAAATATTTTTTGGGCTAAGAGTTATGCCAAAAACACTTTTCGGCTTCGTTGCAAGGCAAACTAGTACGAAAAATCCGACTTTTTTTTTCCATTCGAACTTGAGTAATCTGTTGACCATGAAAAAATGCCACTTTAGACGTAAGAATCAATCACAAATGTTTTTCGAGATAAGAGTTATGGGTAAAATACTTTTCACGTTCAATGTTGGGCACTACTTGTACGAAAAATCCAACTTCATTATTTCCACATTCGACGTGACGGAGTTGTGGAGCATGGAAAAAAAACAAATTTAGGCACATAAATCGTTCATAAATGTTTTTCGGGCTAAGAGTTATGCCAAAAAGACTTTTCAGCTTCTATGCAGGGCAAACTGGTACGAAAATTCCGACTTCATTTTTTTCCCATTCGGACTTGAGTAATTTGTTGACCATGGAAAAATGTCACTTTAGGCGCAAGAATCAACCAGAAATGTTTTTCGAATTAAGAGTTATGGGTAAAATACGTTCCACGTTCAATTTAGGGCACTACTTGTACGAAAGATCCAACTTCATTTTTTCCACATTCGACGTGACAGAGCTGTTGAGCATGGAAAAAAACAACTTTAGGCACATGAATCGTTTAGAAATATTTTTTGGGCTAAGAGTAATGCAAAAACACTTTTCAACTTCGTTGCAGGGCAAACTAGTACGAAAAATCCGCTTTCATTTTTTTCCATTCGGACTTGAGGAATCTGTTGACCATGGAAAAATTCCACTTTAGGCGCAAGAATCAATCAGAAATGTTTTTCGAGATAAGAGTTACGGGTAAAATACTTTCCACGTTCAATTTAGGGCACTACTTGTACGAAAAATACAACTTCATTATTTCCACATTCTGACGTGACGGAGTTGTGGAGCATGGAAAAAAACAAATTTAGGCACATAAATCGTTCATAAATGTTTTTCGAGCTAAGAGTTATGCCAAAAACACTTTTCAGCTTCTATGCAGCGCAAAATAGTACGAAAATTCCGACTTCATTTTTTTCCCATTCGGACTTGAGTAATTTGTTGACCATGGAAAAATGTCACTTTAGGCGCAAGATTCAACCAGAAATCTTTTTCGAGATAAGAGTTATGGGTAAAATACTTTCCACGTTCAATTTAGGGCACTACTTGTACGAAAGATCCAACTTCATTTTTTCC
This sequence comes from Beta lomatogona, assembly GCA_947646795.1. Lineage (NCBI taxonomy): Eukaryota > Viridiplantae > Streptophyta > Magnoliopsida > Caryophyllales > Amaranthaceae > Beta > Beta lomatogona. The sequence continues at coordinate 465,754 of CANSNZ010000956.1, read as the reverse complement.
ACATTCTGACGTGACGGAGCTATTGAGCATGGTAAAAAACAAGGCACATGAATCGTTTAGAAATATTTTTTGGGCTAAGAGTAATGCAAAAACACTTTTCAACATCGTTGCGGGGCAAACTAGTACGAAAAATCCGGTTTCATTTTTTTCCATTCGGACTTGAGGAATCATTGACCATGGAAAAATTCCACTTTAGGTGCAAGAATCAATCGAAATGTTTTTCGAGATAAGAGTTATGGGTAAAATACTTTTCACGTTCAATGTAGGGCACTACTTGTACGAAAAATCCAACTTCATTTTTTCCACATTCGACGTGACGGAGCTGTGGAGCATGGAAAAAACGACATTAGGCACATAAATCGTTAAGAAATATTTTTCCGGCTACGAGTTATGCCAAAAACACTTTTCAGCTTCTGTGCAAGGCAAACTAGTACGAAAATTCCGACTTCATTTTTTTCCTTCGGACTTTAGTAATTTGTTGACCATGGAAAAATGTCACTTTAGGCGTAAGAATCAACCAGAAATGTTTTTCGAGATAAGAGTTATGGGTAAAATACTTTCCACCTTCAATTTAGGGCACCACTTGTACGAAAGACCCAACTTCATTTTTTCCACATTCGACGTGACGGAGCTGTTGAGCATGGAAAAAAACAACTTTAGGCACATGAATCGTTTAGAAATATTTTTTGGGCTAAGAGTAATGCAAAAACACTTTTCAACTTCGTTGCAGGGCAAACTAGTACGAAAAATCCGGTTTCATTTTTTTCCATTCGGACTTGAGGAATCCGTTGACCATGGAAAAATTCCACTTTAGGTGCAAGAATCAATCGAAATGTTTTTCGAGATAAGAGTTATGGGTAAAATACGTTTCACGTTCAATGTAGGGCACTACTTGTACGAAAAATCCAACTTCATTTTTTCCACATTCTGACGTGACGGAGCTGTGGAGCATGGAAAAAAACAACATTAGGCACATAAATCGTTAAGAAATATTTTTTTCGGCTACGAGTTATGCCAAAAACACTTTTCAGCTTCACGTGCAAGGCAAACTAGTACGAAAATTCCGGCTTCATTTTTTTCCCTTCGGACTTGAGTAATTTGTTGACCATGGAAAAATGTCACTTTAGGCGTAAGAATCAACCAGAAATGTTTTTCGAGATAAGAGTTATGGGTAAAATACTTTCCACCTTCAATTTAGGGCACCACTTGTACGAAAGACCCAACTTCATTTTTTCCACATTCTGACGTGACGGAGCTGTTGAGCATGGAAAAAAACAACTTTAGGCACATGAATCGTTTAGAAATATTTTTTGGGCCAAGAGTAATGCAAAAACACTTTTCAACTTCGTTGCAGGGCAAACTAGTACGAAAAATCCGGTTTCATTTTTTTCCATTCGGACTTGAGGAATCTGTTGACCATGGAAAAATTCCACTTTAGGCGCAAGAATCAATCAGAAATGTCTTTCGAGATAAGAGTTATAGGTAAAATACTTTCCACGTTCAATTTAGGGCACTACTTGTACGAAAAATCCAACTTCATTTTTTCCACATTCTGACGTGACGGAGCTGTGGAGCATGGAAAAAAACAACTTTAAGCACATGAATCGTTAAGAAATGTTTTTCAGGCCAAGAGTCATGCCAAAAAAACACTTTTCTCGCTTCTATGCGGGACAAATTAGTACGAAAAATCCGACTTCATTTTTTTCGCATTCGGACTTGAGGAATCTGTTGACCATGGAAAAATACCACATTAGGCGCAAGAATCAATCAGAAATGCTTATCGAGATAAGTGTTATGGGTAAAATACTTTTCATGTTCAATGTAAGGCATTGCTTGTACGAAAAATCCAACTTCATTTTTTCCACATTCTGACGTGGCGGAGCTGTGGAGAATGGAAAAAAAACAACTTTATGCACATGAATCGTTTAGAAATATTTTTCAGACTAAGAGTTATGCCAAAAACATTTTTCAGCTTCAATGCAGGGCATAACTGGTACGAAAAATCCGATTTCGATTTTTTAACGTTCAATGCAGGGCACTACTTGTACGAAAAATTAAACTTAATTTTTTCCACATTCTAACGTGACGGAGTTGTGGAGCATGGATAAAAACAACTTTAGGCACATGAATCGTTTAGAAATGTTTTTCGGGGTAAGAGTTAAGCCAGAAACACTTTTCAGCTTTTATGCAGGACAAATTAGTACGAAAAAACGACTTCACTTTTTTCCTATTCGAACTTGAGGAATCTGTTGACCATGGAAAAATGCCACTTTAGGCGCAAGAATCAATCAGAAATGTTTTTCGAGATATGAGTTATGTGTAAAATACTTTCCACGTTCAATGTAGGGCACTAATTGTACGAAAAATACAACTTCATTATTTCCACATTATGACGTGACGGAGTTGTGGAGCATGGAAGAAAACAAATTTAGGCACATAAATCGTTCGTAAATGTTTTTCGGGCTAAGAGTTATGCCAAAAACACTTTCGGCTTCTATGCGGGGGCAAACTAGTACGAAAATTCCGACTTTATTTTTTTTCCCATTCGGACTTGAGTAATTTGTTGATCATGGAAAAACGTCACTTTAGACGCAAGAATCAACCAGAAATGTTTTTCGAGATAAGAGTTATGGGTAAAATACTTTCCACGTTCAATTTAGGGCACTACATGTACGAAGGATCCAACTTCATTTTTTCCACATTCTGACGTGACGGAGCTGTTGAGCATGGAAAAAAACAACTTTAGGCACATGAATCGTTTGGAAATATTTTTTGGGCTAAGAGTAATGCAAAAACACTTTTCAACATCGTTGCAGGGCAAACTAGTACGAAAAATACGGTTTCATTTTTTTTTTCATTCGGACATGAGGAATCATTGACCATGGAAAAATTCCACTTTAGGCGCAAGAATCAATCAGAAATGTTTTTCGAGATAAGATTTATGGGTAAAATACTTTTCACGTTCAATGTAGGGCACTACTTGTACGAAAAATCCAACTTCATTTTTTCCACATTCTGACGTGACGGAGCTGTGGAGCATGGAAAAAAACAACATTAGGCACATAAATCGTTAAGAAATATTTTTCCGGCTAAGAGTTATGCCAAAAACACTTTTCGGCTTCTATGCGGGGCAAACCGGCGGTACGAAAATTCCGACTTCATTTTTTTTCCCATTCGGACTCGAGTAATTTGGTGACCATGGAAAAATGTTACTTTAGGCGCATGAATCAATCAGAAATATTTTTCGAGATATGAGTTATGGGTAAAATACTTTCCACGTTCAATGTAGGGCACTACTTGTACGAAAAATCCAACTTCATTTTTTCCACATTCTGACGTGACGGAGCTGTGGAGCATGGAAAAAAACAACATTAGGCACATAAATCGTTAAGAAATATTTTTCCGGCTAAGAGCTATGCCAAAAACACTTTTCAGCTTCTATGCAGGGCAAACTGGTACGAAAATTCCGACTTCATTTTTTTCCCATTCGGACCTGAGTAATTTGGTGACCATGGAAAAATGTTACTTTAGGCGCATGAATCAATCAGAAATATTTTTCGAGATATGAGTTATGGGTAAAATACTTTCCACGTTCAATGTAGGGCACTACTTGTACGAAAAATCCAACTTCATTTTTTCCACATTCTGACGTGATGGAGCTGTGGAGCACGGAAAAAAAACCACTTTAGGCACATGAATCGTTTAGAAATATTTTTTGGGCTAAGAGTTATGCCAAAAACACTTTTCGGCTTCGTTCGAAGGCAAACTAGTACGAAAAATCCGACTTTTTTTTTTTTCCATTCGAACTTGAGTAATCTGTTGACCATGAAAAAATGCCACTTTAGGCGTAAGAATCAATCACAAATGTTTTTCGAGATAAGAGTTATGGGTAAAATACTTTTCACGTTCAATGTAGGGCACTACTTGTACGAAAAATCCAACTTCATTATTTCCACATTCTGACGTGACGGAGTTGTGGAGCATGGAAAAAAACAAATTTAGGCACATAAATCGTTCATAAATGTTTTTCGGGCTAAGAGTTATGCCAAAAAGACTTTTCAGCTTCTATGCGGGGCAAACAGTACGAAAATTCCGACTTCATTGTTTTCCCATTCGGACTTGAGTAATTTGTTGACCATGGAAAAATGTCACTTTAGGCGCAAGAATCAACCAGAAATGTTTTTCGAATTAAGAGTTATGGGTAAAATACATTCCACGTTCAATTTAGGGCACTACTTGTACGAAAGATCCAACTTCATTTTTTCCACATTCCGACATGACAGAGTTGAGCATGGAAAAAAAACAACTTTAGGCACATGAATCGTTTAGAAATATTTTTTGGGCTAAGAGTAATGCAAAAACACTTTTCAACTTCGTTGCGGGGCAAACTAGTACGAAAAATCCGGTTTCATTTTTTTCCATCCGGACTTGAGGAATCCGTTGACCATGGAAAAATTCCACTTTAGGCGCAAGAATCAATCGAAATGTCTTTCGAGATAAGAGTTATGGGTAAAATACTTTCCACGTTCAATTTAGGGCACTACTTGTACGAAAAATCCAACTTCATTTTTTCCACATTCGACGTGACGGAGCTGTGGAGCATGGAAAAAAACAACTTTAAGCACATGAATCGTTAAGAAATGTTTTTCTCGGCCAAGAGTCATGCCAAAAAACACTTTTCAGCTTCTATGCGGGACAAATTAGTACGAAAAATCCGATTTCATTTTTTTTCGCATTCGGACTTGAGGAATCCGTTGACCATGGAAAAATACCACATTAGGCGCAAGAATCAATCAGAAATGTTTATCGAGATAAGAGTTATGGGTAAAATACTTTTCATGTTCAATGTAAGGCACTGCTTGTACGAAAAATCCAACTTCATTTTTTCCACATTCTGACGTGGCGGAGCTGTGGAGAATGGAAAAAAAAACATCTTTAGGCACATGAATCGTTTAGAAATGTTTTTCGGACTAAGAGTTATGCCAAAAACTTTTTCAGCTTCTATGCAGGGCATAACTGCGGTACGAAAAATCCGATTTCGATTTTTTAACGTTCAATGTAGGGCACTACTTGTACGAAAAATTAAACTTAATTTTTTCCACATTCTAACGTGACGGAGTTGTGGAGCATGGATAAAAACAACTTTAGGCACATGAATCGTTTAGAAATGTTTTTCGGGGTAAGAGTTATGCCGAAACACTTTTCGGCTTTTATGCGGGACAAATTAGTACGAAAAAACGACTTCACTTTTTTCCTATTCGAACTTGAGGAATCTGTGACCATGGAAAAATGCCACTTTAGGCGCAAGAATCAATCAGAAATGTCTTTCGAGATAAGAGTTATAGGTAAAATACTTTCCACGTTCAATGTAGGGCACTACTTGTACGAAAAATCCAACTTCATTTTTTCCACATTCTGACGTGACGGAGCTGTGGAGCATGGAAAAAAACAACTTTAAGCACATGAATCGTTAAGAAATGTTTTTCAGGCCAAGAGTCATGCCAAAAAACACTTTTCTGCTTCTATGCAGGACAAATTAGTACGAAAAATCCGACTTCATTTTTTTCGCATTCGGACTTGAGGAATCTGTTGACCATGGAAAAATACCACATTAGGCGCAAGAATCAATCAGAAATGCTTATCGAGATAAGTGTTATGGGTAAAATACTTTTCATGTTCAATGTAAGGCATTGCTTGTACGAAAAATCCAACTTCATTTTTTCCACATTCTGACGTGGCGGAGCTGTGGAGAATGGAAAAAAAACAACTTTATGCACATGAATCGTTTAGAAATATTTTTCAGACTAAGAGTTATGCCAAAAACATTTTTCAGCTTCAATGCAGGGCATAACTGGTACGAAAAATCCGATTTCGATTTTTTAACGTTCAATGCAGGGCACTACTTGTACGAAAAATTAAACTTAATTTTTTCCACATTCTAACGTGACGGAGTTGTGGAGCATGGATAAAAACAACTTTAGGCACATGAATCGTTTAGAAATGTTTTTCGGGGTAAGAGTTAAGCCAGAAACACTTTTCAGCTTTTATGCAGGACAAATTAGTACGAAAAAACGACTTCACTTTTTTCCTATTCGAACTTGAGGAATCTGTTGACCATGGAAAAATGCCACTTTAGGCGCAAGAATCAATCAGAAATGTTTTTCGAGATATGAGTTATGTGTAAAATACTTTCCACGTTCAATGTAGGGCACTAATTGTACGAAAAATACAACTTCATTATTTCCACATTATGACGTGACGGAGTTGTGGAGCATGGAAGAAAACAAATTTAGGCACATAAATCGTTCAGAAATGTTTTTCGGGCTAAGAGTTATGCCAAAAACACTTTCAGCTTCTATGCAGGGCAAACTAGTACGAAAATTCCGACTTTATTTTTTTCCCATTCGGACTTGAGTAATTTGTTGATCATGGAAAAACGTCACTTTAGACGCAAGAATCAACCAGAAATGTTTTTCGAGATAAGAGTTATGGGTAAAATACTTTCCACGTTCAATTTAGGGCACTACATGTACGAAGGATCCAACTTCATTTTTTCCACATTCTGACGTGACGGAGCTGTTGAGCATGGAAAAAAACAACTTTAGGCACATGAATCGTTTGGAAATATTTTTTGGGCTAAGAGTAATGCAAAAACACTTTTCAACATCGTTGCAGGGCAAACTAGTACGAAAAATACGGTTTCATTTTTTTTCATTCGGACATGAGGAATCTGTTGACCATGGAAAAATTCCACTTTAGGCGCAAGAATCAATCAGAAATGTTTTTCGAGATAAGATTTATGGGTAAAATACTTTTCACGTTCAATGTAGGGCACTACTTGTACGAAAAATCCAACTTCATTTTTTCCACATTCTGACGTGACGGAGCTGTGGAGCATGGAAAAAAACAACATTAGGCACATAAATCGTTAAGAAATATTTTTCCGGCTAAGAGCTATGCCAAAAACACTTTTCAGCTTCTATGCGGGGGCAACCGGGTACGAAAATTCCGACTTCATTTTTTTTCCCATTCGGACTCGAGTAATTTGGTGACCATGGAAAAATGTTACTTTAGGCGCATGAATCAATCAGAAATATTTTTCGAGATATGAGTTATGGGTAAAATACTTTCCACGTTCAATGTAGGGCACTACTTGTACGAAAAATCCAACTTCATTTTTTCCACATTCTGACGTGATGGAGCTGTGGAGCACGGAAAAAAAACCACTTTAGGCACATGAATCGTTTAGAAATATTTTTTGGGCTAAGAGTTATGCCAAAAACACTTTTCAGCTTCGTTGCAAGGCAAACTAGTACGAAAAATCCGACTTTTTTTTTTTCCATTCGAACTTGAGTAATACTGTGACCATGAAAAAATGCCACTTTAGGCGTAAGAATCAATCACAAATGTTTTTCGAGATAAGAGTTATGGGTAAAATACTTTTCACGTTCAATGTAGGGCACTACTTGTACGAAAAATCCAACTTCATTATTTCCACATTCTGACGTGACGGAGTTGTGGAGCATGGAAAAAAACAAATTTAGGCACATAAATCGTTCATAAATGTTTTTCGGGCTAAGAGTTATGCCAAAAAGACTTTTCAGCTTCTATGCAGGGCAAACAGGTACGAAAATTCCGACTTCATTGTTTTCCCATTCGGACTTGAGTAATTTGTTGACCATGGAAAAATGTCACTTTAGGCGCAAGAATCAACCAGAAATGTTTTTCGAATTAAGAGTTATGGGTAAAATACATTCCACGTTCAATTTAGGGCACTACTTGTACGAAAGATCCAACTTCATTTTTTCCACATTCTGACATGACAGAGCTGTTGAGCATGGAAAAAAACAACTTTAGGCACATGAATCGTTTAGAAATATTTTTTGGGCTAAGAGTAATGCAAAAACACTTTTCAACTTCGTTGCAGGGCAAACTAGTACGAAAAATCCGGTTTCATTTTTTTCCATCCGGACTTGAGGAATCTGTTGACCATGGAAAAATTCCACTTTAGGCGCAAGAATCAATCAGAAATGTCTTTCGAGATAAGAGTTATGGGTAAAATACTTTCCACGTTCAATTTAGGGCACTACTTGTACGAAAAATCCAACTTCATTTTTTCCACATTCTGACGTGACGGAGCTGTGGAGCATGGAAAAAAACAACTTTAAGCACATGAATCGTTAAGAAATGTTTTTCTGGCCAAGAGTCATGCCAAAAAACACTTTTCAGCTTCTATGCAGGACAAATTAGTACGAAAAATCCGATTTCATTTTTTTCGCATTCGGACTTGAGGAATCTGTTGACCATGGAAAAATACCACATTAGGCGCAAGAATCAATCAGAAATGTTTATCGAGATAAGAGTTATGGGTAAAATACTTTTCATGTTCAATGTAAGGCACTGCTTGTACGAAAAATCCAACTTCATTTTTTCCACATTCTGACGTGGCGGAGCTGTGGAGAATGGAAAAAAAACAACTTTAGGCACATGAATCGTTTAGAAATGTTTTTCAGACTAAGAGTTATGCCAAAAACTTTTTTCAGCTTCTATGCAGGGCATAACTGGTACGAAAAATCCGATTTCGATTTTTTAACGTTCAATGTAGGGCACTACTTGTACGAAAAATTAAACTTAATTTTTTCCACATTCTAACGTGACGGAGTTGTGGAGCATGGATAAAAACAACTTTAGGCACATGAATCGTTTAGAAATGTTTTTCGGGGTAAGAGTTATGCCAAAAACACTTTTCAGCTTTTATGCAGGACAAATTAGTACGAAAAAACGACTTCACTTTTTTCCTATTCGAACTTGAGGAATCTGTTGACCATGGAAAAATGCCACTTTAGGCGCAAGAATCAATCAGAAATGTTTTTCGAGATATGAGTTATGTGTAAAATACTTTCCACGTTCAATGTAGGGCACTAATTGTACGAAAAATACAACTTCATTATTTCCACATTATGACGTGACGGAGTTGTGGAGCATGGAAGAAAACAAATTTAGGCACATAAATCGTTCAGAAATGTTTTTCGGGCTAAGAGTTATGCCAAAAACACTTTCAGCTTCTATGCATGGCAAACTAGTACGAAAATTCCGACATTATTTTTTTCCCATTCGGACTTGAGTAATTTGTTGACCATGGAAAAACGTCACTTTAGACGCAAGAATCAACCAGAAATGTTTTTCGAGATAAGAGTTATGGGTAAAATACTTTCCACGTTCAATTTAGGGCACTACTTGTACGAAGGATCCAACTTCGTTTTTTCCACATTCTGACGTGACGGAGCTGTTGAGCATGGAAAAAAACAACTTTAGGCACATGAATCGTTTGGAAATATTTTTTGGGCTAAGAGTAATGCAAAAACACTTTTCAACATCGTTGCAGGGCAAACTAGTACGAAAAATCCGGTTTCATTTTTTTCCATTCGGACTTGAGGAATCTGTTGACCATGAAAAAATGCCACTTTAGGCGCAAGAATCAATCAGAATAGTTTTTCGAGATATGAGTTATGGGTAAAATACTTTCCACGTTCAATGTAGGGCACTAATTGTACGAAAAATACAACTTCATTATTTCCACATTATGACGTGACGGAGTTGTGGAGCATGGAAGAAAACAAATTTAGGCACATAAATCGTTCAGAAATGTTTTTCGGGCTAAGAGTTATGCCAAAAACACTTTCAGCTTCTATGCATGGCAAACTAGTACGAAAATTCCGACTTTATTTTTTTCCCATTCGGACTTGAGTAATTTGTTGACCATGGAAAAACGTCACTTTAGACGCAAGAATCAACCAGAAATGTTTTTCGAGATAAGAGTTATGGGTAAAATACTTTCCACGTTCAATTTAGGGCACTACTTGTACGAAGGATCCAACTTCGTTTTTTCCACATTCTGACGTGACGGAGCTGTTGAGCATGGAAAAAAACAACTTTAGGCACATGAATCGTTTGGAAATATTTTTTGGGCTAAGAGTAATGCAAAAACACTTTTCAACATCGTTGCAGGGCAAACTAGTACGAAAAATCCGGTTTCATTTTTTTCCATTCGGACTTGAGGAATCTGTTGACCATGAAAAAATGCCACTTTAGGCGCAAGAATCAATCAGAATTGTTTTTCGAGATATGAGTTATGGGTAAAATACTTTTCACGTTCAATGTAGGGCACTACTTGTACGAAAAATCCAACTTCATTTTTTCCACATTCTGACGTGACGGAGCTGTGGAGCATGCAAAAAAACAACATTAGGCACATAAATCGTTAAGAAATATTTTTCCGGCTAAGAGTTATGTCGAAAACACTTTTCAGCTTCTATGCAGGGCAAACTGGTACGAAAATTCCGACTTCATTTTTTTCCCATTCGGACCTGAGTAATTTGGTGACCATGGAAAAATGTTACTTTAGGCGCATGAATCAATCAGAAATATTTTTCGAGATATGAGTTATGGGTAAAATACTTTCCACGTTCAATGTAGGGCACTACTTGTACGAAAAATCCAACTTCATTTTTTCCACTTTCTGACGTGATGGAGCTGTGGAGCACGAAAAAAAAACCACTTTAGGCACATGAATCGTTTAGAAATATTCTTTGGGCTAAGAGTTATCCCAAAAACACTTTTCAGCTTCGTTGCAAGGCAAACAAGTACGAAAAATCCGACTTTTTTTTTTCCATTCGAACTTGAGTAATCTGTTGACCATTAAAAAATGCCACTTTAGGCGCAAGAATCAATCAGAATTGTTTTTCGAGATATGAGTTATGGGTAAAATACTTTTCACGTTCAATATAGGGCACTACTTGTACGAAAAATCCAACTTCATTATTTCCACATTCTGACGTGACGGAGTTGTGGAGCATGGAAAAAAACAAATTTAGGCACATAAATCGTTCATAAATGTTTTTCGGGCTAAGAGTTATGCCAAAAAGACTTTTCAGCTTCTATGCAGGGCAAACAGGTACGAAAATTCCGACTTCATTTTCTTCCCATTCGGACTTGAGTAATTTGTTGACCATGGAAAAATGTCACTTTAGGCGCAAGAATCAACTAGAAATGTTTTTCGAATTAAGAGTTATGGGTAAAATACATTCCACGTTCAATTTAGGGCACTACTTGTACGAAAGATCCAACTTCATTTTTTCCACATTCTGACGTGACAGAGCTGTCGAGCATGGAAAAAAACAACTTCATTTTTTCCACATTCTGACGTGGCTTTTTTCCATGCTCCACAGCTCCGTCACGTCAGAATGTGGAAAAAAATGAAGTTGGATTTTTCGTACAAGTAATGCCCTACATTGAACCTTAAAGGTAATCTGTCCATAGCTTTTATCTCAGAAAACATTTCTGGTTGATTCTTGCGCCTAAACTGGCATTTTTTCATGGTCAACAGATTCCACAAGTCCGAGTGGGAAAAAAATAAAGTTGGATTTTTCGTAACAGTTATGCTCTACATAGAAGCTGAAAAGTGTTTTTGGCATAACTGTTACCCCGAGAAATATTTCTAAATCATTCTTGTGCCCAAAGTGGTTTTTTTCCATTCTCCACAGCTCCGTCACGTCAGAATGTTAAAAAAATGAAGTTTGTTTTTTCGTACACGTAGTGCTGTACATTGAACGAGAAATATATTTTGCAAATAACTTTTATCTCGGAAAACATTTTTGATTGATTGTTGCGCCTAAAGTCGCATTTTTCAATAGGCATTAGATTCCTCAAGTCCAAATGGGAAAAAAATGAAGTCGCATTTTTTGCACCAGTTGTGCTCTACAAAGAAGCTAAAAAGTGTTTTTTGGCATAACTTTTAGCCCGAATAACATTTATAAATGAATTCTTGTGCCCAGATTTGTTTTTTTCCATGTTCCACAACTCCGTCGCGTCAGAATGTGGAAAAAATGATGTTGGATTTTTCGTACAAGTAGTGCCCTACATTGAACCTGAAAGGTATTTTGTCCATAACTTTTATCTCGTAAAACATTTCTGAATGATTCTTGCGCCTAAAATGGCATTTCTCCATGCTCAACAAATTACTCATGTACGAATGGGAAAAAAATGAAGTCGGATTTTTTGTTCTAGTTAAGCTCTACATAGAAAGTGGAATGTGTTTTTGGCTTAAATGTTAGCCCAGAAAATAATTATAAACGATTCTTGTGCCTAAAGTGGTTTTTTTCATGTTCGACAGTTCCGTCAAGTCAGAATGTGAAAAAAATGAAGTTTAATTTTTCGTACACGTTGTGCCCTACATTGAACGTGAAAAATATTTTGACCATTACTCTTATCTTGCAAAACATTTCTGATTAGTTCTTGTGCCTAAAGTGGTTTTTTTTCATGTTCCACAACTTTGTCACGTCAGAATGTGGAAAAAATGAAGTTGGATTTTTCGTATAAGTAGTGCTCTACATTGAACGTGAATAGTATTTTTTGCCCACAACTTTTAACTCGTAAAATTATTTCTAATTGATTCTTGCGCCTAAAGTGGCATTTTCCCATGTTCAACAGATTCCTCAAGTCTGAATGGGAAAAAAGTGAAGTTGGATTTTTCGTACCAGTTGTGCCCTATGTAGAAGCCGAAAAGTGTTTTTGGCATAACTATTAGCTCGAAAAAGATTTCTAAAAGATTCTTGTGCCTAAAGTGGTTTTTTTCCATGCTCCACAATTCTGTCACGTCAGAACGTGAAAAAAATGAAGTTGGATTTTTTGTACAAGTAGTGCCCTACATTGAACCTGAAAGGTATTTTGTCCTTAACTTTTATCTCGGAAAACATTTCTGAATGATTCTTGCGCCTAAAATGACTTTTTTCCACGCTCGACAAATTACTCAAGTATGAATGGGAAAAAAATAAAGTCGGATTTTTCGTACCAGTTGTGCTCTGCATAGAAAGTGAAAAGTGTTTTTGGCTTAATTGTTAGCCTGAAAAATAATTCTAAACGATTCTTATGCCTAAAGTGGTTTTTTTCCAGGCTCCACAGCCTCGTCACGTCATAATGTGGAAAAAACGAAGTAGGATTTTTCGTACAAGTAGTGCCTTACATTGAACGTTAAAAGTATTTTGCCCATAACTTTTAACTCGGAAAACATTTATGATTAATTCTTGCGCCTAAAATGGCATTTTCCCATGTTCAACAGATTCCTCAAGTCCGAATGGGAAAAAAAATGAAGTTGGATTTTTCGTACCTGTTGAGCCCTACATAGAAGCTGAAAAGTGTTTTCGCCTAAACTGTTAGCTCGAAAAATATTTATAACCGATTCTTGTGCCTTAAGTGGTTTTTTTCCATGCTGCACAGCTCAGTCACGTCAGAATGTGGAAAAAATGAAAGTTAATTTTTCGTATACGTAGTGCTGTACATTGAACGTGAAATGTATTTTCCAAATAACTTTTGTCTTAGAAAACATTTTTGATTGATTGTAGCGCCTAAAGTGGCATTTTTCCATGGTCATTAGATCCCTCAAGTCCAAATGGGAAAAAAATGAAGTCGCATTTTTCGTACCAGTCGTGCTCTACATAGAAGCTGAAAAGTGTTTTTTGCATAACTTTTAGCCTGAATAACATTTCTAAATGAATTATTGTGCCTAAAGTGGCTTTTTTCCATGCTCCACAACTCCGTCACGTCAGAATGTGGAAAAAAATGAAGTTGGATTTTTCGTACAAGTAATGCCCTACATTGAACCTAAAAGGTAATCTGTCCATGACTTTTATCTCAGAAAACATTTCTGGTTGATTCTTGTGCCTAAACTGACATTTTTTCATGGTCAACAGATTCCCCAAGTCCGAGTGGGAAAAAAATAAAGTTGAATTTTTCGTAACAGTTGTGCTCTACATAGAAGCTGAAAAGTCTTTTTGGCATAACTGTTAGCCCGAGAAATATTTCTAAATCATTCTTGTGCCTAAAGTGTTTTTTTTAATACTCCACAGCTCCGTCACGTCCGAATGTGGAAAAAATGAAGTTTTTTTTTTTTCGTACACGTAGCGCTGTACATTGAACGAGAAATGTATTTTGCAAATAACTTTTATCTCGGAAAACATTTTTGATTGATTGTTGCGCCTAAAGTGGCATTTTTCCATAGGCATTTGATTCCTCAAGTCCAAATGGGAAAAAAATGAAGTCGCATTTTTCGCACCAGTTGTGCTCCACAAGGAAGCTAAAAAGTTCTTTTTGGCATAACTTTTAGCCCGAATAACATTTATAAATGAATTCTTGTGCCTATATTGGTTTTTTTCCATGCTCCACAACTCCGTCATGTTAGAATGTGGAAAAATGAAGTTGGATTTTTCGTACAAGTAGTGCCCCACATTGAACCTGAATGGTATTTTATCCATAACTTTTATCTCGGAAAATATTTCTGAATGATTCTTGCGCCTAAAATGGCATTTTTGCATGCTCAACAAATTACTCAACTACGAATGGGAAAAAAATGAAGTCGGATTTTTCGTACCACCTTTGCTCTGCATAGAAAGTGAAAAATGTTTTTTTCTTAACTGATAGCCCGAAAAATAATTCTAAGCGATTCTTGTGCCTAAAGTGGTTTATTTCCTTGTTCCACAGCTTCGTCACGTTAGAATGTGAAAAAAATGAAGATGAATTTTTTGTACACGTTGTGCCCTACATTGAACGTGAAAAGTATTTTGACCATAACTCTTAACTTGCAAAACATTTATGATTGATTGTTGCGATTAAAGTGGCATTGTTCCATGGTTATTAGATTCCTCAAGCACGAATGGGAAAAAAAAGAAGTCCGGTTTTTCGTACTAGTAGTACTCTACATAGAAGCTGAAAAGTTTTTTCGCATAACTATTAGCTCGAAAAAAATTTCTAAACGATTCTTGTGCCCAATTTTTTCCATATTCCACAGCTCCGTCACATCAGAATGTGGAAAAATGAAGTTCAATTTTTCATACACGTTGTGCCTTACATTGAACGTGAAAAGTATTTTGACCATAACTCTTATCTTGGAAAACATTTCTGATTGATTGTTGCGCTTAAAGTGGCATTATTTCATGGTCATTAGATTCCTCAAGTCTGATTGGGAAAAAAATGAAGTTGGATTTTTCGTACCAGTTGTGCTCTACATAGAAGCTGAAAAGTATTTTTGGCATAAATGTTAGCCCGAGAAATATTTCTAAACAATTCTTGTGCCTAAATTGGTTTTTTTCCATGCTCCACAGCTCCGTCACGTCATAATATGGAAAAAATAAAGTTGCATTTTTCGTACACGTTGTGCCCTACATTGGACGTGAAAAGTATTTTGACCATAACTCTTATCTTGGAAAATATTTCTGATTGATTGTTGCGCCTAAAGTGGCATTATTCCATGGTCATTAGATTCCTCAAGTCCGAATGGGAAAAAAATGCAGTTGGATTTTTCGTACCAGTTGTGCTTTACATAGGAGCTGAAAAGTGTTTTTAGCATAAATGTTAGCACGAAAAATATTTCTAAACGAATCTTGTGCCTAAAGTGGTTTTTTTCTATGCTCCACAGCTCCGTCACGCCAGAATTTGGAAAAAATAAATTCAGATTTTTCGTATATGTAGTGTTGTACATTGAACGTGAAATGTATTTTGCCAATAACTTTTATCTCGGAAAACATTTTTGATTGATTGTTGCGCCTAAAGTGGTATTTTTCCATGGTAATTAGATTCCACAAGTCCAAATGGGAAAAAAATGAAGTCGCATTTTTCGAACCAGTTGTGGTCTACATTGAAGCAAAAAAGTGTTTTTTGCATAACTCTTATCCCGAATAACATTTCTAAATGAATTTTTGCGCCTTAAGATGTTTTTTTCCATGCTCCACAGCTCCGTCACGTCAGAATGTAGAAAAAATGAAGTTTGATTTTTCGTACAAGTAGTGCCCTACATTTAATCTGAAAGGAAAGGTATTTTGTCTATAACTTTTATCTTTGAAAACATTTCTGAATGATTCTTGCGCCTTAAATGGCATTTTTCCATGCTCAACAGATTACTCAAATCTGAATGGCAAAAAAAATGAAGTCGTATTTTTCGTACCAGTTGTGCCCTACGTAGAAGCTCAAAAGTGTTTTTGACATAACTGTTAGCTCAAAAAAGATTTCTAAACGATTCTTGTGCCTAATGTGGTTTTTTTCCATGCTCCATAGCTTCGTCACGTCAAAATGTAGAAAAAATGAAGTTGGATTTTTTGTACAAGTAATTCCCTACATTGAATGTGAAAAGTATTTTGCTCAGATGTTTTAACTCGGACAACATTTCTGATTGATTCTTGCGCCTAAAGTGGCATTTTTCCATGTTCAACGGATTCCTCAAGTTTGAATGGGAAAAAAAATGAAGTTGGATTTTTCGTACCAGTGTGCTCTACATTGAAGCTGAAAAGTATTATTGGCATTACTGTTAGCACGAAATAGATTTCTAGACGATTCTTGTGTCTAAAGTGATTGTTTTCCATGCTCCACAGCTCCGTCTCGTCAGAATGCGGAAGAAATGAAGTTTGATTTTTCGTACACGTTGTGCTGTACATTGAACTTGAAATGTATTTTGCCAATAACTTTTATCTCGAAAATCATTTCTGATTGATTGTTGCGCCTAAATCGGCATTTTTCGATGGTCATTTGATTCCTCAAGTCCTAATTGGAAAAAAATGAAGTCGGATTTTTCGTACCAGTTGTGCTCTACATAGAAGCTGAAAAGTGTTTTTGGCATAACTCTTAGCCCGAATAATATTTCTATATGATTCTTGTGGCTAAAGTGGTTTTTTTTCCAGGCTCCACAGCTCCGTCACGTCAGAATGTGGAAAAAATAAAGTTGAATTTTTCGTATAAGTAGTGCCATACATTGAACCTGAAAAGTATTTTGTCCATAACTTTTATCTCGGAAAACATTTTTGATTGATTCTTGCTCCTACAATGGCATTTTTCCTTGCTCAACAAATTAATCAAGTACGAATGGGAAAAATATGAAGTCGGATTTTTCGTACCAGTTGTGCTTTGCATAGAAGCTGAAAAGTGTTTTTGGCATATCTGGTAGCCAGAAAAACAATTCTAAACGATTCTTTGCCTAAAGTGGTTTTTTTCCATGTTCCACAGCTCCGTCACGTAAGAATGTGGAAAAAATGAAGTTGGATTTTTCGTACCTGTTGTGCTCTATATAGAAGCTGAAATGTGTTTTTGGCATAACTGTTAGCCCGAGAAATATTTCTAAAGATTCTTGTGCCTAAAGTGGTTTTTTCTATGCTCCACAGCTCCGTCACGTCAGAATGTGGAAAAAATGAAGTTTGATTTTTCGTATACGTAGTGCTGTACATTGAACGTGAAATGTATTTTGCCAATAACTTTTATCTCGGAAAACGTTTCTGATTTATTGTTGCGCCTAAAGTGGCATTTTTCCATGGTAATTAGATTCCTCAAGTCCAAATGGGAAAAAAATGAAGTCCCTCTTTTCGTACCATTTGTACTCCACATAGAAGCTGCAAAAGTGTTTTTGACATAACTATTAGCCCGAATAACGTCAGAATGTGGAAAAATTTAAGTTGAATTTTTCGAACACGTTGTGCCCTACATTGAATCTGAAAGGTACTTTGTCAATAACGTTTATCTAGGAAGACATTTCTGAATGATTCTTGCGCCTAAAATGGCATTTTTCCATGCTCAACAAATTACTCAAGTACGAATGGGAAAAAATAATTTGTATTTTTCGTACCAGTTGTGCTCTGCATAGAAAGTGAAAAGTGTTTTTGGCTTAACTATTAGCCTGAAAAATAATTCTAAACGATTCTTGTGCCTAAAGTGGTTTTTTTCCATGTTCCACAGCTCCGTCACGTCAAAATGTGAAAAATATGAAGTTGGATTTTTCGTACAAGTAGTGCTCTACATTGAACGTGAAAAATATTTTTTGCCCATAACTTTTAACTCGGAAAACATTTCTGATTGATTCTTGCGCCTAAAGTGGCATTTTCCCATGTTCAACAGATTCCTCATGTCTGAATAGGAAAAAAGTAAAGTTGGATTTTTCGTACCAGTTGTGCCCTATGTAGAAGCTGAAAAGTGTTTTTGGCATAACAATTAGCTTGAAAAAGATTTCGAAACGATTCTTGTGCCTAAAGTGGTTTTTTTCCATGCTCCACAGCTCCGTCACGTCAGAACGTGAAAAAAATGAAGTTGGATTTATTGTACAAGTAGTGCCCTACATTGAACCTGAAAGGTATTTTGTCCATAACGTTTATCTCAGAAAACATTTCTAAATGATTCTTGCGCCTAAAATGACATTTTTCCACGCTCGACAAATTACTCAAGTACGAATGGGAAAAAAATGAAGTCGGATTTTTCGTACCAGTTGTGCTCTGCATAGAAAGTGAAAAGTGTTTTTGGCTTAACTGTTAGCCTGAAAAATAATTTTAAACGATTCTTATGCCTAAAGTGGTCTTTTTCCATGCTCCACAGCCCCGTCACGTCATAATGTAGAAAAAATGAAGTTGGATTTTTCGTACAAGTAGTGCCTTACATTGAATGTTAAAAGTATTTTGCCCATAACTTTTAACTTGGAAAACCTTTTTGATTAATTCTTGCGCCTAAAATGACATTTTCCCATGTTCAACAGATTCCTCAAGTCCGAATGGGAAAAAAATGAAGTTGGATTTTTCGTACCCATTGAGCCCTACATAGAAGCTGAAAAGTGTTTTTGGCATAACTGTTAACTCGAAAAAGATTTCTTACCGATTCTTGTGCCTAAAATAGTTTTTTTCCATGCTCCATAGCTCTGTCACGTCAGAATGTGGAAAAAATGAAGTTTGATTTTTCGGACACGTAGCGTTGTACATTGAACGTGAAATGTATTTTGCAAATAACTTTTATCTAGGAAAACATTTCTGATTGATTGTTGCGCCTAGAGTGGCATTTTTCCATAGTCATTAGATTCCTCAAGTCCAAATGGGAAAAAAATTAAGTCGCATTTTTCGTACCAGTTGTGCTCTACATAAAAGCTAAAGTGTTTTTTGGCATAACTCTTAGCCCGAATAACATTTCTAGATGAACTCTTGTGCCTAAAGTGGTTTTTTTCCATGCTCCACAACTCTGTCACGTCAGAACGTGGAAAAAATGAAGTTGGATTTTTTGTACAAGTAGTGCCCTACATTGAACCTGTAAGGTATTTTGTCCATAACTTTTATCTCGGAAAACATTTCTGAATGAGTCTTGCGCCTAAAATGGCATTTTTCCATGCTCAACAAATTACTCAAGTACGAATGGGAAAAAAGTAAAGTCGGATTTTTCGTACTAGTTGTGCTCTGCATAGAAAGTGAAAAGTGTTTTTGGCTTAACTGTTAGCCTGAAAAATAATTCTAAACTATTCTTATGCCTAAAGTGGTTTTTTATCCATTCTCCACAGCTCCGTCACGTCAGAATGTGTTAAAAAATAAAGTTGGATTTTTTGTACAAGTAATGCCCACATTGTACCTCAAAGGTATTTTGTCCATAACCTTTATCTCGGAAAGCATTTCAGATTGATTCTTGCACCTAAAATGACATTTTTCCACGCTCATCAAATTACTCAAGTACGAATGGGAAAAAAATGAAGTCCGATTTTTCGTACTAGTTGACTCTACATAGAGCTGAAAAGTGTTTTTCGCATAACTGTTAGCCCGAAAAAAAATTCTAAACGATTTTTGTGCCTAAAGTGGTTTTTTTCCAAATTCCACTGCTCCGTCACGTTAGAATGTTGAAAAACGAAGTTGAATTTTTCGTACACGTTGTGCCTTACATTGAACGTGAAATGTATTTTGCCAATAACTTTTATCTTGGAAAACATTTCAGATTGATTGTTGCACCTAAAGTGGCATTATTCCATGGTCATTAGATTCCTCAACTCCGAATGGGAAAAAAATGAAGTTGGATTTTTCGTACCTGTTGTGCTCTGCATAGAAAGTGAAAAGTGTTTTTGGCTTAACTGGTAGCCTGAAAAATAATTCTAAACGATTCTTATGCCTAAAGTGGTTTTTTTCCATGCTCTACAACTCCGTCACGTCAGAATGCGCAAAAAATGAAGTTGAATTTTTCGTACAAGTAGTGCCATACATTGAACCTGAAAGGTATTTTTTCCATAACTTTTATCTTCAAAAACATTTTTGGTTGATTCTTGCGCCTAAACTGCATGGTCAATAGATTCCTTAAGTCCGAATGGGAATAAAATGAAGCTGGATTTTTCGTACCAGTTGTGCTCTACATAGAAGCTGAAAATGTTTTTGGCATAACTGTTATCCCGAGAAATATTTCTAAATAATTCTTGTGCCTAAAGTGATTTTTTTCCATGCTCCACAGCTCCGTCACGTCAAAATGTGGGAAAAATAAAGTTGGATTTTTCGTACACGTTGTGCTCTACAGTGAACCTGAAAGGCATTTTGTCCAAAACTTTTATCTCGTAAAACATTTCTGATTGATTGTTGCACCTAAAGTGGCAGCTTTCCATAGTCATTAGATTCCTCATGTCCAAATGGGAAAAAAATGAAGACGCATTTTTCGTACCAGTTGTGCTTTACATAGAAGTTGAAAAGTGTTTTTTGGCACAACTTTTAGCCAGAATAACATTTCTAAATGAATTCTTGTCCCTAAAGTGGTTTTTTTCCATGCTCTACAGCTCCGTCACTTTAGAATGTGGAAAAAAGGAAGTTGGATTTTTCGTACAAGCAGTGCCCTACATTGAACCTGAAAGGTATTTTGTCCATAACTTTTATCTCGGCAAACATTTCGGATTGATTCTTGCAAATAAAATGGCATTTTACCATGCTCAACATATTACTCAAGTACGAATTGGAAAAAAATGAAGTCGGATTTTTCGTACTAGTTGTGCTCTGCATAGAAGCTGAAAAGTGTTTTTGACATAACCATTCGCCCGAAAAATAATTCTAAACGATTTTTGTGCCTAAAGTGGCATTATTCCATGGTCATTAGATTCCTCAAATCCGAATGGGAAAAAAATGAAGTAGAATTTTTCGTATTAGTTGTGCTCTGCATAGAAGCTGAAAAGTGTTTTTCGCATAACTGTTAGCCCGACAAATAATTCAAAACGATTCTTGTGCCTAAAGTGGTTTTTTCCATGTTCCACAGCTCCGTCACGTCAGAATGTGCAAAAAATGAAGTTGAATTTTCCGAAAAAGTAGTGCCATACATTGAACCTGAAAGGTATTTTGTTCACAACTATTATCTCGGAAAACATTTCTGATTGATTATTGCGCCTAAAGTGGCATTTTTCCATGCTCAACAGATTACTCAAGTCCGAATGTGAAAAAAATGAAGTCGGATTTTTCGTACCAGTTGTGCCCTGTATAGGAGCCGAAAAGTGTTTTTGGCATAACTGTTAGCCGAGAAACATTTGAAAACGGTTCTTGTGCCAAAAGTGGTTTTTTTCCATGTTCTACAGCTCCGTCACGTCTGAATGTGGAAAAAATGAAGTTGGATTTTTCGTACATATAGTGCGCTACATTGAGCGTAAAAAGTATTTTGCCCATAACTCATATCTCGGGAAACATTTTTGATTGATTGTTGCGCCTCAAGTGGCATTTTTCCATGGTTGTTAGATTCCTCAAGTCCGAATGGGAAAAATTAAAGTCAAATTTTTTGTGCCAGTTGTGCTCTACATAGAAGTTGAAAAGTGTTTTTGGCATAACTCTAAGCCCGAATGACATTTCTAAATAATTCTTGTTCCTAAAGAGGTTTTTTTCCATTCTCCACAGCTCTGTCACATCAAAATGTGGAAAAAAATGAAGTTGAATTTTTCGTACAAGTAGTGCCCTACATTGAACCTGAAAGGTATTTTATCGATAACTTTTATTTCGGAAAACATTTCTGATTGATTCTTGCCCCTAAATTGGCATTTTTCCATGCTCAACAGATTCCTCAAGTCCGAATGGGAAAAAAATGAAGTTGAATTTTTCGCACACGTTGTGCCCTACATTAAACGTGAAAAGTATTTTGACCATAACTCTTATCTTGGAAAACATTTATGATTAATTGTTGCACCTAAAGTGGCATTATTCCATGGTCATTAGATTCCTCAAGTACGAATGGGAAAAAAATGAAGTTGGATTTTTCGTACCAATTGTGCTCTACATAGAAGCTGAAAAGTGTTTTTGGCATAACTGTTAGGTCGAAAAAGATTTCTAAATGATTCTTGTGCCTAAAGTGGTTTTTTCCATGTTGCACAGCTCCGTCACGTCAGAATGTGCAAAAAATGAAGTTGAATTTTCCTAAAAAGTAGTGCCATACATTGAACCTGAAAGGTATTTTGTTCATAACTATTATCTCGGATAACATTTCTGATTGATTCTTGCGCCTAAAGTGGCATTTTTCCATGCTCAACAGATTACTCAAGTCCGAATGTGAAAAAAATGAAGTCGGATTTTTCGTACCAGTTGTGCCCTGTATAGGAGCCGAAAAGTGTTTTTGGCATAACTGTTAGCCGAGAACCATTTGAAAACAGTTCTTATGCCAAAAGTGTTTTTTTTCCATGTTCCATAGCTCCATCACGTCTGAATGTAGAAAAGTTAAAGTTGGATTTTTCGTACATATAGTGCGCTACATTGAACGTAAAAAGTATTTTGCCCATAACTCATATCTCGGGAAACATTTTTGATTTATTGTTGCACCTCAAGTGGCATTTTTATCCATGGTCATTAGATTCCTCAAGTCCGAATGGGAAAAATTAAAGTCAGATTTTCGTGCCAGTTGTGCTCTACATAGACGTTGAAAAGTGTTTTTGGCATAACTCTAAGCCCGAATAACATTTCTAAATGATTCTTGTTCCTAAAGAGGTTTTTATCCATACTCCACAGCTCCGTCACATCAAAATGTGGAAAAAAATGAAGTTGAATTTTTCGTACAAGTAGTGCCCTACATTGAACCTGAAAGGTATTTTGTCGATAACCTTTATTTCGGAAAACATTTCTGATTGATTCTTACCCCTAAATTGGCATTTTCCCATGCTCAACAGATTCCACAAGGCCGACTGGGAAAAAAAATGAAGTTGGATTTTTCGCACACGTTGTGCCCTACATTAAACGTGAAAAGTATTTTGACCGTAACTCTTATCTTGGAAAATATTTATGATTGATTGTTGCACCTAAAGTGGCATTATTCCATGGTCATTAGATTCCTCAAGTACGAATGGGAAAAAATGAAGTTGGATTTTTCGTACCAGTTGTGTTCTACATATGTTGAAAAGTTTTTTTTGGCATAACTGTTAGGTCGAAAAAGCTTTCTAAACGATTCTTGTGCCTAAAGTTGTTTTTTTCCATACTCCACAGCTTCGTCACGTCAGAATGTGGAAAAATTGAAGTTTGATTATTTTTACACGTAGTGCTGTACATTGAACGTGAATTGTATTTTGCCAATAACTTTTATCTCGGAAAATATTCCTGATTGATGCTTCTGCCTAAAGTGGTTTTTTTCCATGCTCCACAGATCTGTCACGTTAGAATGTGAAAATAATGAAGTTTGATTTTTCCTACACGTAGTGCCGTACATTGAACGTGAAATGTATTTTGCCAAACATTTCTAATTGATTGTTGCGCCTAAACTGGCATTTTTCCATGGTCATTAGATTCCTCAAGTCCGAATTGGAAAAAATTAAATTCGGATTTTTTGTACCAGTTGTGCTCTACATAGAAGCTGAAAAGTGTTTTTGGCAAAACTGTTTGCCCGAGAAACATTTATACACGATTATTGTGCCTAAAGTAGTTTTTTTCCATGCTCTATAGCTCCGCCACATCTGAAAGTAGAAAAAATGAAGTTGGATTTTTCGTACAAGTATTTTGCCCATAACTTTTAACTCAGAAAACATTTCTGATTGATTGTTGCGCCTAAAGTTGCATTTATCCATGTTCAACAGATTACTCAAGTCCGAATGGGAAAAAAATGAAGTCGGATTTTTCGTAACAATTGTGCCCTACATAGAAGCTGAACAGTGTTGTTGGCATAACTGTTAGGTCGAAAAAGATTTCTAAACGATTCTTGTGCCTAAAGTTGTTTTTTCCATGCTACACAGCTTCGTCACGTCAGAATGTGTAAAAAATGAAGTTTGATTTTTTTACATGTAGTGCTGTACATTGAACGTGAATTGTATTTTGCCAATAACTTTTATCTCGGAAAATATTCCTGATTGATTCTTGTGCCTAAAGTGGTTTTTTTCCATGCTCCACAGATCTGTCACGTCAGAATGTGGAAATAATGAAGTTTGATTTTTCCTACACGTAGTGCCGTACATTGAACGTGAAATGTATTTTGCCAAACATTTCTGATTGATTGTTGCGCCTAAACTGGCATTTTTCCATGGTCATTAGATTCCTCAAGTCCGAATGTGGAAATAATGAACTTGGATTTTTCGTACAAGTAACTCCCTACATTGAACGTGAAAAGTATTTTGTCCAAAACTTTTATCTCGTAAAACATTTCTGATTGATTCTAGCGCCTAAAATGGCATTTTTTTTATGCGCAACAGATTACTCATGTACGAATGGGAAAAAAATGAAGTTAGATTTTTCGTACCAGTTTTACTTTGCATAGAAGTTGAAAAAGTGTTTTTTTGAATAACTGTTAGCCCGAAAAATAATTCTAAATGATTCTTGTGTCTAAATTGGTTTTTTCCAAGTTCCACAGCTCCGTCATGTCAGAATGTGGAAAAAATGAAGTAGACTTTTTCGTACATGTTGTGCCCTACATTGAATGTTAAAAGTATTTTGACCATAACACTCTTATCTCGGAAAACATATATGATTGATTGTTGCGCCTAAAGTTGCTTTTTTCCTATGGTCATTAGGGCATCCTTAGTGGTGAAAAAAAAACTAAGATTATGTACATAATCTTAAAATGGCATCCTTAATGGTGAAAAAAAATAAGATTGTGGGTTGATTGGAAAAAAAATTTGGTATGGGACGAGTGAAATGAGGATCAGGCGTGGGAGTGGGACCCACTGCCTGATCCGAGTTTTTTAAATTTTTTTTGCCTCTCCAAGAAAAATTCAGCTGGACTGACACAAGCAGCTGACACGCGCATGAATGTTAGGCAGTAGCAGCGTGACAAATGTCACGCCTTTCCACGTGGCCTGCTCCTATTGGTCATGAAAAATATAACTATTGTATATTTTGCAATGGTTATATTTTAAAAAATACAAATCAAAAAAATATAAAAAAAATACCAACGGCTCTATTTTTTCGAGCTCTATAAATAGAGATCCATTTTGCTATATTTTGGACATATATAATTTTCTCCATTTTCACTAATTTCTTCTACTTGTTCTAATTTATCTCAATTAATTAATAAAAACGCTAATTACGTAGGCTAGGTAATTAATAAAAGCTAATTATATAGATAAATTAATTATTAAAATGATAATTATAATTTTAAAATTTTTAATTTAATTAATTAGTAATAAAATAGCAATTAATAATGAATATTTCATGTCATTAAAAATTAAATAATAAAAATATTGTATAATGGTGGTTGGATGATGAGAGAGAAAAAGTAGTTGGGTAGGGTCAAAAAGTAAGAGAGAGAGGAAAAAGTAGTTGGGATGATCTTTTTTTTGGTTCACCATTAAGAAGAAAGTGGGAAAAGATTGTGGGATGTAATTTTTTAGAGAGAGAAAGTTAGAAAGAGAGTGGGATGATCTTTTTTTTCATTCACCATTAATGGTGCTCTTAGATTCCTCAAGTCCGAATGGCAAAACAATGAAGTGGGATTTTTCGTACTAGTTATGCTCTATATAGAAGCTGCAAAAGTGTTTTTGGCATAACTGTTAGCCCGAGAAACATTTCTAAACGATTCTTGTGCCTAAAGTAGTTTTTTTCCATGTTCCACAGCTCCGCCACGTCTGAATGTACAAAAAATAAAGCTGGATTTTCGTACAAGTAGTGCCCTCCATTGAACGTGAAAAGTATTTTGCCCAAAACTTTTAACTTGGAAAACATTTATGATTGATTATTGCGCCTAAAGTTGCATTTTTCCATGTTAAACAGATTCCTCAAGTCCGAATGGGAAAAAAATGAAGTTGGATTTTTCGTACCAGTTGTGCTCTACATAGAAGCTGAAAAGTGTTTTTGGCATACTTGTTAGGTCGAAAAAGATTTCTAAACGATTCTTGTGCCTAAAGTGGTTTTTTTCCATGCTCCACAGATTCGTCACGTCAGAATTTGGAAAAAAACGAAGTTTGATTTTTACAACACGTAGTGCCGTACATTGAACGTGAAATGTATTTTGCCAAACATTTATGATTGTTTGTTGCGCTTAAACTGGCATTTTTCCATGGTCATTTTATTCCTAAAGTCCGAATGGGAAAAAATGAAGTCGGATTTTTCGTACCAGTTGTGCTCTACATAGAAGCTGAAAAGTGTTTTTGGCATAACTTTTAACCCGAGAAACATTTATAAACGATTGTTGTGCCTAAAGTAGTTTTTTTCCATGCTACACAACTCCGCCACGTTTGAATGTAGAAAAAATAAAGTTAGATTTTTCGTACAAGTAGTGCCCTACATTGAACGTGAAAAGTATTTTGCCCATAACTTTTAACTCGGAAAACATTTCTGATTGATTCTTGCGCCTAAAGTTGCATTTTATCATGTTCAACAGTTTCCTCATGTCCGAATGGGAAAAAAATGAAGTTGAATTTTACGTACCAGTTGTGCCCTACATAGAAGCGGAAAAGTGTTTTTGGCATAACTGTTAGGTCGAAAAAGATTTCTAAACGATTCTTGTGCCTAAAGTGGTTTTTTTCCTTGCTCCACAGCTTTGTCACGTTAGTATGTGGAAAAAATGAAGTTTGATTTTTCTTACACGTAGTGCCGTACATTCAACGTGAAATGCATTTTGCCAAACATTTCTGATTGATTGTTGCGCCTAACACTAGGGGAAAAAAAAGGAAGGGCTGCGCAAGAAGGGCTGCGTTTTATTAAAAACGCAGCCCTTCTTATATGAATGGCTACGGTTTCCAAGGAAACCGCAGCCCTTTTTGTGAAGGGCTGCGGTTAGACTTGAAACGCAGCCCTTCATGGAGTATGAAGGGCTGCGGTTTTAAGGCTAACCGCAACCCTTTATGTGAAGGGCTGCGGTTAGCCAAGAAACCGCAGCCCTTCATACACGAAGGGCTGCGTTTTCTAGGATAAGCGCAGCCCTTCCTATCCCATTTCAACCTGTGAGTTTTGCGCGCAACACACAGTAGCACTCACTCGCAAATTTCCCTCGCACACTCAGCTCACCCCTCTCCCTCTCCCTCACACTCACTCGCACACTCACTCCTCTCCCTCACACTAACTCGCACTGCCATCACCGGAGCACCGACACATCGCCGGAGCGCCGTCCCATAGCCGGTGCACACTTCTTCTTCTCTTCTCTCAGCGTTGCCTGAGCTCTTTCTTCTTCTCTTCTCTCAGCGCGCCTTGACGCCACCACCACCACCACTACTGCATTGTCGGTAATTCCTCTCTCACTCTCTCTCCTCTTTGTTTTATTTAATTTCTCTTCTATTTTGTGTTGTAAAATGTGATTGTAGGGGTGGGGGGAGGGCTTGTGGAGGGTGGGTAGGGGGTGGGGGGTCTTGGGCGGGATGAGGGATGGGCTGGGGAAGCTGGACATGGGGTGGGGGGAGGGCAAGGGATGCTTGGAAAGGGGGAGGGCTGGGGAGGCTGGGCATGGGGTGGGGGGAGGGTGGGCATGGGGTGGGGGGGAGGGTGGGCATGGGGTGGGGGAGGGCGGGGGATGCTTGGAAAGGGGGTGGGGGAGGGTGGGGAGGCTGGGCATGGGGTGGGGGGAGGGCGGGGGGATGCTTGACGGGTGGTGGGGGAGGGCTGGGGGAGGGTGGATAGGGGTGGGTGAGGCATTGTTGTGAAGGCATTGTTGTAAGTTGTAACACATGTT
This sequence comes from Beta lomatogona, assembly GCA_947646795.1. Classification (NCBI taxonomy): domain Eukaryota; kingdom Viridiplantae; phylum Streptophyta; class Magnoliopsida; order Caryophyllales; family Amaranthaceae; genus Beta; species Beta lomatogona. The sequence goes on along the minus strand of CANSNZ010000956.1, from coordinate 437,899 downwards.
TGGTATCACTACTATCTTTCATTTTCTTTTTTGTTTTATAATGTAACTATGTAGATTTTTAGGCTTCGGAAACGAAAATTAAAGGTCATTTTACGCCTACATGGCAATGAGGGAGTGTAGTGGGGGGCAGTAGTGGCGGTGGTGGTGGGACTGTGTTACAAATGTGGAGAGTGAGGTAACATGGCAATGGAATGCTCTCCACATTTGTAACACTTCTCACTACCTCCGCCGCTACCAGCTGATGGGCATTTCATTGCCATGTGACCTGATTCTCGGGTAATTTTAGGCCTAATTTAGCCTTTTCGCTTCCGAATCGTACTTATCGAGTCATTTAACCCCAAATTCTTTGTGAACATGATTATATGAGGTATAATGTAACTATTGTGTAGAGTTTTAGGCTTGCATTTGTTCTTGGTTGAATTTCGGAAACGAAAAGGGCATTTTAGGCCTATTTTAGCCTTTTCGCTTCCAAATCGTACTTATCGAGTCATTTAACCCCAAATTATTTTTGAACATGATTATATGAGATATAATGTAACTATTGTGTAGATTGTTAGGCTTGCATTTGTTCTTGGTTGCATTTCGGGAACGAAAAGGTCATTTTAGGCCAAATTTTGCCTTTTCGCGTCCAATTCGTACTTATCGAGTCATTTAACCCCAAATTATTTTTGAACATGATTATATGAGGTATAATGTAACTATTGTGTAGATTTTTAGGTTTGCAATAGTTGTAGGTTGAATTTTGGGAACGAAAAGGGCATTTTAGGCCTATTTTAGCCTTTTCGCTTCCGAATCGTACTTATCGAGTCATTTAACCCCAAATTCTTTGTGAACATGATTATATGAGATATAATGTAACTATTGTGTAGATTTTTGGGCTTGCATTTGTTCTTGGTTGCATTTCGGGAACGAAAAGGTCATTTTAGGCTAAATTTTGCCTTTTCGGGTCCAATTCGTACTTATCGAGTCATTTAACCCCAAATTCTTTTTGAACATGATTATATGAGGTATAATGTAACTATTGTGTAGATTTTTAGGTTTGCAATTGTTGTAGGTTGAATTTTTGGAACGAAAAGGGCATTTTAGGCCTATTTTAGCCTTTTCGCTTCCGAATCGTATTTACCGAGTCATTTAACCCCAAATTCTTTTGAACATGATTATATGAGGTATAATGTAACTATTGTGTAGATTTTTAGGTTTGCAATTGTTGTAGGTTGAATTTTGGGAACGAAAAGGGCATTTTAGGCCTATTTTAGCCTTTTCGCTTCCAAATCGTACTTACCGAGTCATTTAACCCCAAATTATTTTTGAACATGATTATATGAGGTATAATGTAACTATTGTGTAGATTTTTAGGTTTGCAATTGTTGTAGGTTGAATTTTGGGAACGAAAAGGGCATTTTAGGCCTATTTTAGTCTTTTCGCTTCCGAATCGTACTTATCGAGTCATTTAACCCCAAATTCTTTTTGAACATGATTATATGAGATATAATGTAACTATTGTGTAGATTTTTAGGCTTGCATTTGTTCTTGGTTGCATTTCGGGAACGAAAAGTTCATTTTAGGCCAAATTTTACCTTTTCGCGTCCAATTCGTACTTATCGAGTCATTTAACCCCAAATTCTTTTTGAACATGATTATATGAGGTATAATGTAACTATTGTGTAGATTTTTAGGTTTGCAATTGTTGTAGGTTGAATTTTGGGAACGAAAAGGGCATTTTAGGCCTATTTTAGCCTTTTCGCTTCCGAATCGTACTTACCGAGTTATTTAACCCCAAATTCTTTTGAACATGATTATATGAGGTATAATGTAACTATTGTGTAGATTTTTAGGTTTGCAATTGTTGTAGGTTGAATTTTGGGAACGAAAAGGGCATTTTAGGCCTATTTTAGCCTTTTCGCTTCCAAATCGTACTTATCGAGTCATTTAACCCCAAATTCTTTTTGAACATGATTATATGAGATATAATGTAACTATTGTGTAGATGTTTAGGCTTGCATTTGTTCTTGGATGCATTTCGGGAACGAAAAGGTCATTTTAGGCCAAATTTTGCCTTTTCGCGTCCAATTCGTACTTATCGAGTCATTTAACCCCAAATTCTTTTTGAACATGATTATATAAGGTATAATGTAACTATTGCGTAGATTTTTAGGTTTGCAATTGTTGTAGGTTGAATTTTGGGAACGAAAAGGGCATTTTAGGCCTATTTTAGCCTTTTCACTTCCGAATCGTACTTACCGAGTCATTTAACCCCAAATTCTTTTGAACATGATTATATGAGGTATAATGTAACTATTGTGTAGATTTTTAGGTTTGCAATTGTTGTAGGTTGAATTTTGGGAACGAAAAGGGCATTTTAGGCCTATTTTAGCCTTTTCGCTTCCAAATCGTACTTATCGAGTCATTTAACCCCAAATTATTTTTGAACATGATTATATGAGATATAATGTAACTATTTTGTAGATTTTTAGGCTTGCATTTGTTCTTGGTTGCATTTCGGGAACGAAAAGGTCATTTTAGGCCAAATTTTGCGTTTTCGCGTCCAATTCGTACTTATCGAGTCATTTAACCCCAAATTCTTTTTGAACATGATTATATGAGGTATAATGTAACTATTGTGTAGATTTTTAGGTTTGCAATTGTTGTAGGTTGAATTTTGGGAACGAAAAGGGCATTTTAGGCCTATTTTAGCCTTTTCCGTTCCGAATCGTACTTACCGGGTCATTTAACCCCAAATTCTTTTGAACATGATTATATGAGGTATAATGTAACTATTGTGTAGATTTTTAGGTTTACAATTGTTGTAGGTTAAATTTTGGGAACGAAAAGGGCATTTTAGGCCTATTTTAGCCTTTTCGCTTCCAAATCCTCCCCTCCCCCACCGCACAGCCCCTCCCCTCCCCCCCCCACCGCACACCCCCTCCCCTCCCCCCCCCCCACCGCACGCCCCCTCCCCTCCCCCCTGCTGCCCTCCCCCCTCTCCCCGACCGCACACCCCCTCCCATCCCCCCCCACCGCACGTCCCATCCCCTCCCCCCCTGCCCCTCCCCTCCCCTCACCCCCACTACACACCCCCTCCCTCCCCCCCCGCTGCCCCTCCCCTCCCCCCTACACAACCCCTCCCCCCTACCGCACCGCCCCCCCTCCCCCTCTCCCCCCACCGCACGACCCCTCCCCCCCTTGCCGCTCCCTCCCCCCCCCGCACGCCCCTCCCCCCACTTCACACCCCCCCTCCCCCCCCACTGCACACCCTCCCTCCCCCCCACCTGCACCCCCTCCCCCCCACTACACAGCCCCCCCCCTCCCCCCTCTTGCCCCTCCCCTCCCCCTACTTGCACAGCCCCCCCTCCCCCCCTGCTGCTCCTCCCCCCCCCCACACTGCCTGACCCCTCCCCCCCCACCGCACAGACCCTCCCCTCCCCCCCACTGCACACCCCTCCCCTCCCCCCCCACCGCACAGCCCCCTCTCCTCCCCCCCCCTGCCCCCCCTCCCCCCACTGCACAGTCCCTCCCCTCCCCCCCCTGCACCTGCTGCCCTCCTCCCTCCCCTCCCCTGCACCGCTTTGCCCCTCCCCTCCCCTCCCCTGCACCTGCCCCTTGCACACAGAACCCCCTCCCCACACCCCACCCCCTTGGTGGCAATGTTAATTTTAATTTTTTGTTATATTAATGCATTATTTGTACAATTTCAGGGAGATGGCAGATGTGCATACGGATAACACCACAAGTGGTGCTGAACACACTATCGAGGATGAGTCTTTCGATGCGAGAAAGGAACAGGGTAAATTGTCTCGATTTCGCCGTGAAGAGATAAATGCACAAATGCCTAGGAAGTCATTGGCGATGAAAAAGAGAAAAGGAAGGGGACCTATAAAGTCACTAGGGAAACACACAAATATGACTTTGGAGTACGATAACATGGGTCAACCTTGTGGGAAGTGGCGTCAAAAGTATGGCATGCAAGTTGGCATTTGCATGCATAAACTCTCCATTTTGCACTCATGGAAAGAGGTGCCCGAGGGATTGAAGCGGTGTTTATGGGAAGATACCATGGTAAGCTTCAAGTACAATAACGTTTTGTTTCTTAATTATTTAGTTAAATATATGTGTAATATTACTTATAGCATATAAATTACAACATTTGCGAAAACTAATTTGTGAGCTGCGTTTTTTGTAAAATCAATTCAATATCGAAGATGATGAAGCCAAGAAGAATGTATTTCTATCCGTGGTTGCCCAGAGATTCAGAGATTTCAAGGCTAAGTTAGTGTCTGGGTGGATCACGAAGCGGAGGAAAGTAGTAGGTACAAAGAAGAAAAACATCTACGGCGGAGAAACACAAGCCGATCCTGAGGCTTCACCGGAAACATCATCTGCACCATCCAAATTACCATTTCAAATATGGAAAACTATCAAACCTGAAGAGTGGGAAGCATTTGTTGCCAAGAAAACAACCCCACAAGCTATTGTAAGAATATTTTATTAAGATTTAATAAACTTAGATCCAGTATTATTGTATAGCACCGTACGTAGCTAACCTTTGTTTATAATTGTGTGTTTTAGGCAAGTCGTGAGAAAAGTAGCTCGAGTGCAAAAGCTAGGAAGTATTATCATCATTTGGGTGCTCATTCGTACAATGAGGCGAGAGAGAAGTGGATGTTCAGCCATTACCCCACAATAGGGTCGACAACGGCAACGGGGAGTGGCTCAATGAGGACAGTTGCACAGCCTCGGCAACCAGATAGAGTCCTCGATTGGTGGTGTTCGATGCATGGGGTTGATGCAAAGGGAAAAAGAGTCTTGCCTGACCCCGGAATACAACAGATAGCCAACGCCATTGTAAGTACAGATTATATGGTTATATAAGGTATATATAATATAACTTTTGCGCTCACAAGCATTTCTCTCTTATACTTATGTAGATTGGCTTGAAGGAAAAAGAGGCAACTGGTGAGTTCACTCCTAAAGGACACATTGATGCATTGCACGAAACTTTAGGACCGGACCACAGTGGACGCGTGAGGGGCGTAGGAGGTGTCCGCCTCGGTTTGAGAAAGGTATATGGTGATCAATACACTACAGCGACAAAATCAAGTGTAAGTAGTGTGAATTCGGCGAATCGGTAGATGTGGAGGCTATGAAAGCTGCAATTCGGGAGGAGCTAAGGGAGGAGATGACCCATAACTTCAACGCCATTTTGGAGCAAATGGGTTTACCGACTTTTGCTGCATTCAAGAAGGGTAGTGATACTACACCTAGCCAGCCTGATCCACCTGTAGGACCCGAGTTGAAGGTAATCACTTAATCCCTTTGCTTTGTTAAACAACTATTGTTACGTTCTTAAATGCATGAAATTCTTACTATATATATATGTTGTTTCATAGACTAACTATAAATAGAGTTTTTTTTTACAGGAAGAGACACCATGTGAACTATTAGCTCGAGGAGATGGTTATGATAGTTTCATCCTCGTAGCTCATGGCCATGCACAACCCCCTAGTGACCGAGTACGATTGCATAACTAGTTAGTGGATCATAATCACTATGTGGTCACCCTCAATGAAATTGTGTCAGGTTTCGAAGAATTACCTCTTCCGCTGCCGAAGCCGAAGTTGGTCTACGGTTACTAAATGATGCCCTTGGCGCTTATGTTCGTGGCCGCGTGCATTGGTGCGGTTTTCAGATGAGGTACAATGATTAACATTCATATATATATATATATATATATATATATATATATATATATGCGTGTTTTCTTTTATAGTTCCTATGATAGTCAGTAATATCTTTACTTTTAACTAAATACTAGGTTTGGGGGAAGGCCAACTCACATGCCAGGAAGAGAAAGAAGGCATGTTCACCTTATAAGAAAGCAAGTTTACGTGATGAAGGTGAACGAAATGTGGTGACGGGAAATGTTTCTAAGACAAAAAATCCACTTATTATCGATCTAGAGGTGGTGCAGAGCCTTACTACGCCATGCATTTGGTTACATGAGTGCGCTAGCGATTTACCCGATGAAAGCGCAATTGAGGTTGCTTTGGGGGAGCAACAATTCCACTACCTTGAGGACTCATCGACATTCATTTCAAAGGTTGATATTAAAGAATTCTTATGTGGGGTAGAGTTGAATGTTTCCATGATACAAACATTCATGAGGTAATACATAAGTATATAAATTAAATATACATATACATATATATGCCTTAAGTAGTTTTCAAATCCATAATAAGTAATTGTTGGTTTACTTTTAATATAATCAATATAATTTCTCAGGTTATTATACAATGAATTGCTTGCAACATCCAGTGCAATGTTTGGTTGGTTATGTCCAAACATAATACGAGATGACAATTGCTTACAAAACAAAGCCGAAGTGAAAGAGTATCTCGACATGAGTTTCAAAGCATCATCTCGTTTTGGATATCATCAGATCATTCTTGTTCCTTATATTGAAAAGTATGCTTGTTAAACTCGCTTTACTTTTATTATTCGATACTTAAATTGACCTATTAATTGTTCTACGATTAATAACAACTATATTTTCTTGTTGTAGGGCTCATTGGACACTGCTTGTTATATGTTTGTCACGTAACGAAGTCTACCACTTTGATTCTTTGCGTCGACAACCACCACGGACCTTACTAATCAAATCATTGTTAAATAGGTAGCCTAATCGAAACTCAATATATGCGCACTTATTAATATTACACATTATTCATCATCTTTAAATATATATAAACAGTTAGTACATCTAATCTTATAATAATGTTGTTGATGTAGTGTGATGAAGCATATTAGTGCAACAGGACTTCGAGCACCAAAAGCTCCTGTTTGGATATCAGTCGAGGTAACATGACTAATTTATTTGTCCTTATATAGAAACACTTTTAGCCACATACTACACATCTAATTAACATGAATGTCATTGGATGCATCCTTTGGTGAACATTTAGTGTCCGCAACAAGAAGATGGACTTGGATGTGGCTATTACGTGCTGAGGTACATGTTCGATATCGTCAACCAGTGCACTAACGCCGATGATCTTCAAAAGGTATGTAACTTATTAGTATATGTTAGTTTAGATTAGATCGATTGGTAATAGGTATTAATTGGTTTAGAAACCAAAGTAGCGCCTGCATATATTTGGGAACGAAAATGTCATTTCTAGGCCTATTTTTGCCTTTTACGCTTCCAAATCGTATTTACCGAGCCATTTAACCCCAAATTCATTTTTAACATGATAATATGGGGCATAATGTAACTATTGTGTAGATTTTTAGGTTTGCAATTGTTGTAGGTTGAATTTTGGGAACGAAAAGGGCATTTTAGGCCTATTTTTGCCTTTTCGCGTCTAATTCGTACTTATCGCTTCATTTAACTCCATTTTCTTTTTCAATATGATAATATAAGGTATAATATAACTAGTGTGTAGAGTTTTAGGCTTGCATTTGTTTTTGATTGAATTTCGGGAAGGTATATGTCATTTTTAGAACTACTAACTACGGTACGTAAATGATTGAATTCTTATATTATGTGTTTATTCCTTGGTTGTTTTGCAAGGTTTATATGAATAACACACCACGTTTTAGGGCCTTCACCACAGACGAATTACATGAAGTTCGGGATAAGTTGGCGTCCCACATTTGCGATGATTGCTTATGATACATCTACTAGTTTGTATTAATTCTATGTACATTTTTCACATTATTAAATATATACATATTTAGAGTTAATTATTATATTACGTTCAAAAACTTGTCATATATTATTATTGCAATTTAATCGGTTTTTTTTTGTGTCAAAGGGAGGTTTTGGGTGGGGGGGCCGCCATGGTGGGTCAGCTTTGGGCAGGGCTATGGGGCTGGTTGGGTCTTTGGGGTGGCTAGCAAGCAATGGGTGGAGGAGGTGGCGAGAGGGTGGCCCTGGGGTGGGGGTGCGGGGGGGGTGGGGTGGGGGGGGGGGGGGGGGGGGCGGGGTAGGGGGAGTGCGGGGGGTGGGCGGGTGTGGGGTGGGGGGGGGGGGTCTGGGGGTGGGTGGGCGGGGGGTGGGGGTGAGTGGGCTAGCGGGGGGTGGGCGGGGGGTGGGGTGTCTTTGGGGTTGGCGGGGGTGTGGGGTCTTTGGGGTGGGCGGGGGGTGGGGTGTCTTGGGGCGCGGGGGGTGGGTCTTGGGGTGGGCGGGGGGGGGGGTCTTTGGGGTGGGCGGGGGGGTGGGGTGTCTTTGGGGGGCGGCGGGGTGGGCGGGGGTGGGGGGCTTTGGGATGGGCGGGGGTGGGGTGTCTTTGGGGCTGGCGGGGAGTGGGGTGTCTTTGGGTGGCGGGGGGTGGGCGAGGGGGTGGAGGGTGCAATTTATTTTTTTTTTTAAAAAATTTGAATGTGAAGGGTCTGCGGTTTTAAGCCTAAACCGCAGCCCTTCACTTAAATAGGGCTGCGGTTTAGGCTTAAAACCGCACCCTTCACAAAGAGAAGGGTGCGGTTTAAGCGAAAACGCACCCTTCAACCTTATAAGGGCTGCGTTTTTGGCCTAAACCGCAGCCCTTCGTTGTGAAGGGTCATGGCTAAAAAACCGCAGCCCTTCTAATCTATTGAAGGGCTGCTATGGAAAGGGCTGCTGGCCAAAAACGCAGCCCTTAGGGCTGTTTTGACCGCAGCCCTTCCTTGTTTTTCCACTAGTGTAAACAAGCATTTTTCCATGGTAATTAGATTCCTCAAGTCCGAATGGGAAAAAAATGAAGTCGGATTTTTCCTACCAGTTGTGCTCTACATAAAAGCTGAAAAGTGTTTTTGGCATAACTCTTAGCCTGAATAACATTTCTAAATGATTCTTGTGCCAAAAGTGGTTTTTATCCATGATCCCTAGCTCTGTCACGTCAAAATGTGGAAAAAAATGAATTTGGATTTTTGGTACAAGTAGCGCCCTACATTGAACTTGCAAAGTATTTTGTCCATAACTTTTATCTCGGAAAACATTTCTGATTGAGTCTTGCGCATAAAATGACATTTTTCCATGCTTAGCAGATTACTCATGTACAAGTGGGAAAAAAATGAATTCGGATTTTTTGTACCAGTTGTGGTCTACATAGAAGCTGAAAAGTGCTTTTGGCATAATTGTTAGCCCGAGAAACATTTATAAACGATTCTTGTGCCTAAAATAGTTTTTTTCCATGCTCCACAGCTCCGCCACGTTTGAATGTAGAAAAAATGAAGTTGGATTTTTCTTACAAGTATTTTGCCCATAACTTTTAACTCGGAAAACATTTATGATAGATTCTTGCGCCTAAAGTTGCATTTATCCATGTTCAACAGATTACTCAAGTCCGAAAGGAAAAAAAATGAAGTTGGATTTTTCGTACCAGTTGTGCCTTACATAGAAGCTTAAAAGTGTTTTTGGCATAACCGTTAGGTCGAAAAAGATTTCTAAACGATTCTTGTGCCTAAAGTGTTTTTTTCCATGCTCCACAGCTTCGTCACGTCAGAATGTGTAAAAAATGAAGTTTGATTTTTTTTACACGTAGCGCTGTACATTGAACGTGAATTGTATTTTGCCAATAACTTTTATCTCATAAAATATTTTCTGATTGATTCTTGTGCCTAAAGTGGTTTTTTTCCACGCTCCACAAATCTGTCACGTCAGAATGTGGAAATAATGAACTTGGGATTTTCGTACAAGTAACGCACTACATTTAACGTGAAAAGTATTTTGTCCAAAACTTTTGTCTCGGAAAAAATTTCTGATTGATTCTTGCGCCTAAAATGACATTTTTTCATGCTCAACAGATTATCAAGTACGAATGGGAAAAAAATGAAATCCGATTTTTCGTACCAGTTATGCTCTACATAAAAGCTGAAAAATATTTTTCGCATATCTGTTAGCTCGAAAAACATTTCTAAATGATTTTTATGCCAAAAGTGGTTTTTTTTCCATGCTCCACAGCTCTGTCACGTCAAAATGTGGAGATAATGAACTTGGATTTTTCGTACAAGTAGGGCCCTACATTGAACGTGAAAAGTATTTTGACCATAACTCTTATCTCGGAAAACATTTCTGATAGATTTTTGCGCCGAAAGTAGCATTTTTCCATGGTCATTAGATTCCTCAAGTCGAATGGGAAAAAAATGAAGTCGGATTATTCGTACCAGTTGTGCTCTACTTAGAAGCTGAAGTGTATTTTTGGCATAATTGTTACCTCGAGAAACATTTCTAAACGATTATTGTGCCTAAATTGGCCTTTTTCCATGCTCCACAGCTCCGTCAAGTCATAATGTGGAAAAAATGAAGTTGGATTTTTAGTACAAGTAGTGCCCTACATTGAACTTGAAAACTATTTTGTCCATAACTTTTATCTCGAAAAACATTTCTGGTTGATTCTTTCGCCTAAAATGGCATTTTTCCATGCTCAACAGATTACTCACGTACAAATGGGAAAAAACTGAATTCGGATTTTTTTTGTAACAGTTGTGCACTACATAGAAGCTGAAAAGTTTTTTTTGGCATAACTGTTAGCCCGAGAAACATTTATAAACGATTCTTGTGCCTAATGTGTTTTTTTTCCATGCTCAACAGATTCCTCAAGTCCGAATGGGAAAAAAAATGAAGTTGGATTTTTCGTAACAGTTGTGCCCTACATAGAAGCTGAAAAGTATTATTGGCATAATTGTTAGGTCGAAAAAGATTTCTAAACGATTCTTGTGCCTAAAGTGGTTTTTTCCATGCTCCACAGTTTCGTCACGTCAGAATGTGTAAAAAATGAAGTTTGTTTTTTTTTTACACGTAGTGCTGTACATTGAATGTGAATTGTATTTTGCCAATAACTTTTATATCGGAAAATATTCCTGATTGATTCTTGTGCCTAAAGTGGTTTTTTTCCATGCTCCACAGATCTGTCACGTCAGAATGTGGAAATAATGAACTTGGATTTTTCGTACAAGTTAGTCCCTACATTGAACGTGAAAAGTATTTTGTCCAAAATTTTTAACTCGGAAAACATTTCTAATTGATTCTAGCGCCTAAAATGGCATTTTTTCATGCTCAACAGATTATTCAAGAACGAATGGGAAAAAAATGAAGTCGGATTTTTCGTACCAGTTGTACTCTGCATAGAAGCTGAAAAAGTGTTTTTGGCATAACTTTTAGCCCGAAAAATAATTCTAAACGATTCTTGTGTCTAAATTGGTTTTTTCAAAGTTCCACAGCTCTGTCACGTCCGAATGTGGAAAAAATGAAGTAGAATTTTTCGTACACGTTGTGTCCTACCTTGAATGTTAAAAGTATTTTGACCATAACTCTTATGTCGGAAAACATTTCTGATTAATTGTTGCGCCTAAAGTGGCATTTTTCCAATGGTCATTGGATTCCTCAAGTCCGAATGGCAAAAAAGTGAAGTCGGATTTTTCGTACCGGTTGTGCTCTACATAGAAACTGAAAAGTGTTTTTGGCATAACTGTTAGCCCGAGAAACATTTCTAAACGATTCTTGTGCCTAAAGTAATTTCTTCAGTACACCACAGCTCCGCCACGTCTGAATTTAGAAAAAATAAAGTTAGATTTTTCGTACAAGTAGTGCCCTACAATGAACGTGAAAAGTATTTTGGCCATAACTTTTAACTCGGAAACATTTCTGATTGATTCTTGCGCCTAAAGTTGCATTTTGTCATGTTCAACAGATTCCTCATGTCCGAATGGGAAAAAAATAAAGTTGAATTTTTTGTACCAGTTGTGCCCTACATAGAAGCTCAAAAGTGTTTTTGGCATAACTGTTAGGTCGAAAAAGATTTCTAAACGATTATTGTGCCTAAATTGGCTTTTTTCCATGCTCCACTGCTCCGTCACGTCAGAATGTGTAAAAAATGAAGTTGGATTTCTAGTACAAGTAGTGCCCTACATTGAACTTCAAAAGTATTTTGTCCATTACTTTTATCTCAGAAAACATTTCTGATTGATTCTTGCGCCTAAAATGGCATTTTTTCATGTTCAGCAAATTACTCACTTACTAATGGGAAAAAATGAAGTCGGATTTTTCGTACCAGTTGTGCTCTGCATAGAAGCTAAAAAGTGTTTTTGGCATAATTGTTAGCCTAAAAAAGATTTCTAAACGATTCTTGTGCCTAAAGTGTTTTTTTCCATCTTCCACAGCTCCGTCACGTCAGAATGTGGAAAAAATGAAGTTGAATTTTTCGTACACGTTGTGACCTACATTGAACGTGAAAAGTATTTTTGACCATAACTCTTATCTCGGAAAACATTTCTGATTGTCTGTTGCTCCTAAAGTGTCATTTTTCTATGGTCATTAGATTCCTCAAGTCTGAATGGGCAAAAAAAAAGTCGGATTTTTCGTACCAGTTGTGCTCTACGTAGAAGCTGAAAAGTGTTTTTGGTATAACTGTTAGCCTCAAAAACATTTCTATACGATTCCTCAGCCTAATAAAGTGGTTTTTTTTCCATGCTCCACAGCTCCGTCACGTCTTAATGTGGAAAAAATGAAGTTGGATTTTTCGTACAAGTTGCGCCCTATATTGAACGTGAAAAGTATTTTAACCATAACACTCTTATCTCGGAAAACATTTATGATTGATTGTTGCGCCTAAAGTGGCTTTTTTCCAATGGTCATTAGATTCCTCAAGTCCGAATGGCAAAACAATGAAGTGGGATTTTTCGTACCAGTTGTGCTCTATATAGAAGCTGCAAAAGTGTTTTTCGCATAACTATTAGCCCGAGAAACATTTCTAAACGATTCTTGTGCCTAAATTTGTTTTTTTTCCATGCTCCACAGCTCCGCCACGTTTGAATGTAGAAAAAATAAAGCTGGATTTTTCGTACAAGTAGTCCCTTACATTGAACGTGAAAAGTATTTTGCCCATAACTTTTAACTCGGAAAACATTTATGATTGATTCATGCGCTTAAAGTTGCATTTTTTCATGCTAAACAGATTCCACATGTCCGAATGGGAAAAAAAGTGAAGTTGGATTTTTCGTACCAGTTCTGCCCTACATAGAAGCTGAAAATTGTTTTTGGCATAACTGTTAGGTCGAAAAAGATTTCTAAACGATTCTTGTACCTAAAGTGGTTTTTTTCCTTGCTCCACAGCTTTGTCACGTTAGAATGTGGAAAAAATGAAGTTTGATTGTCTTGCACGTAGTGCCGTACATTGAACGTTAAATGCATTTTGCCAAACATTTCTGATTCATTGTTGCGCCTAAACTAGCATTTTTCCATGGTCATTAGATTCCTCAAGTCCGAATGGGAAAAAAAGAAAGTCAGATTTTTCCTACCAGTTGTGCTCTACATAGAAGCTGAAAAGTGTTTTTGGCATAACTCTTAGCTCGAATAACATTTCTAAATGATTCTTGTGCCAAAAGTGGTTTTTATCCATGATCCCTAGCTCTGTCACGTCAAAATGTGGAAAAAAATGAAGTTGGATTTTTCGTACAAGTAGCGCCCTACATTGAACATGAAAAGTATTTTATCCATAATTTTATCTCGGAAAACATTTCTGATTGATTCTTGCCCCTAAAATGGCATTTTTTCATGCTCAACAGATTACTCAAGTACGAATGGGAAAAAAAAAAGTCGGATTTTTCGTACCAGTTGTGCTCAACATAGAAGGTGAAAAGTGTTTTTGACTTAACTGTTAGCTCGAAAAAGATTTCTAAACGATTCTTGTGCCTAAAGTGGTTTTTTTCCATGCTCCACAGCTCCGTCACGTCAGAATGTTGAAAAATGAAGTTGGATTTCTAGTACAAGTAGTGCCCTACATTGAACTTCAAAAGTATTTTGTCCATTACTTTATCTCGGAAAACATTTCTGATTGATTCTTGCGCCTAAAATGGCATTTTTTCATGTTCAGCAAATTACTCACTTACTAATGGGAAAAAATAAAGTTGGATTTTTCGTACCAGTTGTGCTCTGCATAGAAGCTGAAAAATGTTTTTGGCATAATTGTTAGCCCAAAAAAGATTTCTAAACGATTCTTGTGCCTAAATTGGTTTTTTCCATCGTCCACAGCTCCGTCACTTCAGAATGTGGAAAAAATGAAGTTGAATTTTTCGTACACGTTGTGACCTACATTGAACGTGAAAAGTGTTTTTGACCATAACTCTTATCTCGGAAAACATTTCTGATTGTTTGTTGCGCCTAAAGTGTCATTTTTCTATGGTCATTAGATTCCTCAAGTCTGAATGGGAAAAAAATGAAGTCGGATTATTCGTACCAGTTGTGCTCTACGCAGAAGCTGAAAAGTGTTTTTGGCATAACTGTTAGACTCATAAACATTTCTAAACAATTCTTGTCCCTAATAAAGTATGTTTATTTTCATGCTCCACAGCTCCGTCACGTCACAATGTGGAAAAAATGAAGTTGGATTTTTCTTACAAGTTGCGCCCTACATTGAACGTGAAAAATATTTTGACCATAACACTCTTATCTCGGAAAACATTTCTGCTTGATTGTTGCGCCAAAAGTGGCTTTTTTCCAATGGTCATTAGGATCCTCAAGTTCGAATGGCAAAACAATGAAGTGGGATTTTTCGTACCAGTTGTGCTCTATATAGAAGCTGCAAAAGTGTTTTTGGCATAATTGTTAGCCAGAAAAACATTTCTAAACGATTCTTGTGCTTAAAGTAGTTTTTTTCCATACTCCACAACTCCTCCACGTTTGAATGTAGAAAAAATAAAGCTGGATTTTTCGTACAAGTAGTCCCATACATTGAACGTGAAAAGTATTTTGCCCATAACTTTTAACTCGGAAAACATTTATGATTGCTTCTTGCGCCTAAAGTTGCATTTTTCCATGTTAAACAGATTCCTCAAGTCCGAATGGGAAAAAAAATGAAGTTGGATTTTTCGTACCAGTTGTGCCCTACATAGAAGCTAAAAAGTGTTTTTGGCATAACTGTTAGGTCGAAAAAGATTTCTAAACGATTCTTGTGCCTAAAGTGGTTTTTTTCCATGCTCCACGGCTTCGTCACCTCAGAATGTGGAAAAAACGAAGTTTGATTTTACCTACACGTAGTGCCGTACATTGAACGTGAAATGTATTTTGCCAAACATTTATGATTGATTATTGCGCATAAACTGACATTTTTCCATGGTCATTAGATTCCTAAAGTCCGAATGGGAAAAAATGAAGTCGGATTTTTCGTACCAGTTGTGCTCTACGTAGAAGCTGAAAACTGTTTTTGGCATAACTGTTAACCCGAGAAACATTTATAAACGATTCTTGTTCCTAAAGTTTTTTTTTTCCATGCTACACAGCTCCGCCACGTTTGAATGTAGAAAAAATAAAGTTGGATTTTTCGTACAAGTAGTGGCCTAAAGTTGCATTTTGTCATGTTCAACAATTTCCTCTTGTCCGAATGGGAAAAAAATGAAGTTGAATTTTACGTACCAGTTGTGCCCTACATAGAAGCTGAAAAGTGTTTTTGGCATTACTGTTAGGTCAAAAAAGATTTCTAAACGATTCTTGTGGCTAAAGTGGTTTTTTTCCATGCTCCACAGCTCCGTCATGTCAGAATGTTGAAAAAATGAAGTTTGATTTTTTGTACACGTAGTGCCCTACATTGAACTTGCAAAGTGTTTTTTCCTTAAATTTTATCTCGGAAAACATTTCTGATTGATTCTTGCGCATAAATTGACATTTTTCCATGCTCAGCAGATTACTCACGTACAAGTGGGAAAAAAATGAATTCGGATTTTTTGTACCAGTTGTGCTCTACATAGAAGCTGAAAAGTGTTTTTGGCATAATAGTTAGCCCGTGAAACATTTATAAACGATTCTTGTGCCTAAAATAGTTTTTTTCCATGCTCCACAGCACCGCCACGTTGAATGTAGAAAGAATGAAGTTGAATTTTCTTACAAGTATTTTGCCCATAACTTTTAACTCGGAAAACATTTCTGATAGATTCTTGCGCCTAAAGTTGCATTTGTCCATGTTCAACAGATTACTCAAGTCCGAATGGGGAAAAAATTGAAGTTGGATTTTTCGTACCGGTTGTGCCCTACATAGAAGCTGAAAAGTGTTTTTGGCATAACTGTTAGGTCCAAAAAGATTTCTAAACGATTTTTGTGCCTAAAGTGGTTTTTTTCATGCTCCACAGCTTCGTCATGTCAGAATGTGTAAAAAATGAAGTTTGATTTTTTTTACATGTAGTGTTGTACATTGGACGTGAATTGTATTTTGCCAATAACTTTTATCTCGGAAAATATTTTCTGATTGATTCTTGTGCCTAAAGTGGTTTTTCTCCATGCTCCACAGATCTGTCACGTCAGAATGTGGAAATAATGAACTTGGATTTTTCGTACAAGTAACGCCCTACATTTAACATGAAAAGTATTTTGTCCAAAACTTTTATCTGGGAAAACATTTCTGATTGATTCTTGCGCCTAAAATGACATTTTTTCATGCTCAACATATTACTCAAGTACGAATGGGAAAAAAATGAAGTCGGATTTTTCGTACCAGTTATGCCCTACATAGAAGCTGAAAAGTGTTTTTGGCATAACCGTTAACCCGAGAAACATTTATAAACGATTCTTGTTCTTAAAGTAGTTTTTTTCCATGCTACACAGCTCCGCCACGTTTGAATGTAGAAAAAATAAAGTTGGATTTTTCGTACAAGTAGTGCCCTACATTGAACGTGAAAAGTATTTTGCCCATAACTTTTAACTCGGAAAACATTTCTGATTGATTCTTACGCCTAAAGTTGCATTTTGTCATGTTCAACAATTTCCTCATGTCCGAATGGGAAAAAATGTAGTTGAATTTTACGTACCAGTTGTGCCCTACATAGAAGCTGAAAAGTGTTTTTGGCATAATTGTTAGGTTGAAAAAGATTTCTAAACGATTATTGACCTTAAAGTGATTTTTTTCCTTGCTCCACAGCATCGTCACGTCAGAATATGGAAAAAATGAAGTTTGATTTTTCTTACACGTAGTGCCGTACATTCAACGTGAAATGCATTTTGCCAAACATTTATGATTGATTGTTGCGCCTAAACTAGCATTTTTCCATGGTCATTAGATTCCTCAAGTCCGAATGGTGAAAAAATGAAGTCGGATTTTTCCTACCAGTTGTGCTCTACATAGAAGCTGAAAAGTGTTTTTGGCATAACTCTTAGCCCGAATAACATTTCTAAATGATTTTTGTGCCAAAAGTGGTTTTTATCCATGATCCCTAACTTTGTCACGTCAAAATGTGGAAGAAATGAAGTTGGATTTTTCGTACAAGTAGCGCCCTACATTGAACATGAAAAGTATTTTGTCCATAATTTTATCTCGGAAAACATTTCGATTGATTCTTGCCCCTAAAATGGCATTTTTTTCATGCTCAACAGATTACTCAAGTACGAATGGGAAAAAAATGAAGTCGGATTTTTCGTACTAGTTGTGTACTACATAGAAGGTGAAAAGTGTTTTTGACTTAATTATTAGCTCGAAAAAGATTTCTAAACGATTCTTGTGCCTAAAGTGGTTTTTTTCCATGCTCCACAGCTCCGTCACGTCAGAATGTTGAAAAAATGAAGTTTGATTTTTTGTACACGTAGTGCCCTACATTGAACTTGCAAAGTATTTTGTCCTTAACTTTTATCTCGGAAAACATTTCGATTGAATCTTGCGCATAAAATGGCATTTGTCCATGTTCAGCAGATTACTCACGTACAAGTGGGAAAAAAATGAATTCGGATTTTTTGTACCAGTTGTGCTCAACATAAAAGCTGAAAAGTGTTTTTGGCATAATTGTTAGCCCCAAAAACATTTATAAACGATTCTTGTGCCTAAAATAGTTTTTTTCCATGCTCCACAGCACCGCCACGTTGAATGTAGAAAGAATGAAGTTGGATTTTCTTACAAGTATTTTGCCCATAAATTTTAACTCGGAAAACATTTCTGATAGATTGTTGCGCCTAAAGTTGTATTTATCCATGTTCAACATATTACTCAAGTCCGAATGGGAAAAGAAATGAAGTTGGATTTTTCGTACTAGTTGTGCCCTACATAGAAGCTGAAAAGTGTTTTTGGCATAACTGTTAGGTCCAAAAAGAGTTCTAAACGATTTTTGTGCCTAAAGTGGTTTTTTTCATGCTCCACAGCTTCGTCATGTCATAATGTGTAAAAAAATGAAGTTTGATTTTTTTTACATGTAGTGTTGTACATTGGATGTGAATTGTATATTGCCAATAACTTTTATCTCGGAAAATATTTTCTGATTGATTCTTGTGCCTAAAGTGGTTTTTTTCCATGCTCCACAGATCTGTCACGTAAGAATGTGGAACTAATGAACTTGGATTTTTTGTACAAGTAACGCCCTACATTTAATGTGAAAAGTATTTTGTCCAAAACTTTTATCTGGGAAACCATTTCTGATTGATTCTTGCGCCTAAAATGGCATTTTTTCATGCTCAACATATTACTCAAGTACGAATGGGAAAAAAATGAAGTCGGATTTTTCGTACCAGTTATGCTCTACATAGAAGCTGAAAAGTGTTTTTGGCGTAACTCTTAGCTCGAAAAACATTTCTAAATGATCCTTGCGCCAAAAGTGGTTTTTTTTCCATGCTCCACAGCTCTGTCACGTCAAAATATGGAAATAATGAACTTGGATTTTTCGTACAAGTAGCGCCCTACATTGAACGTGAAAAGTATTTTGTCCATAACTTTTATCTCGGAAAACATTTCTGATTGATTCTTGCCCCTAAAATGGCATTTTTTTTCATGCTCAACAGATTACTCAAGTAGGAATGGGAAAAAAGAAGTCGAATTTTTCGTACCAGTTGTGCTGTACATAGAAGCTGAAGTGTATTTTTGGCATAATTGTTACCTCGAGAAACATTTCTAAATGATTATTGTGCTTACATTGGCTTTTTTCCATGCTCCACAGCTCTGTCATGTCATAATGTGGAAAAAATGATGTTGGATTTTTAGTACAAGTAGTGCCCTACATTGAACTTGAAAAGTATTTTATACATAACTTTTATCTCGGAAAATATTTCTGGTTGATTCTTGCGCCTAAAATGGCATTTTTTTATGCTCAACAGATTACTCACGTACAAATCGGATTTTTTTTTGTAACAGTTGTGCTCTACATAGAAGCTGAAAAGTGTTTTTGGCATAACTGTTAGCCCGAGAAACATTTATAAACGATTCTTGTGCCTAATGCGTTTTTTTCATGCTAAACAGATTCCTCAAGTCCGAATGGGATAAAAAAATTAAGTTGGATTTTTCGTACCAGTTGTGCCCTACATTGAAGCTGTAAAGTATTCTTGGGATAATTTTTAGGTCGAAAAAGATTTCTAAACAATTCTTGTGCTTAAATTGGTTTTTTTCCATTCTTCACAGCTTCGTCACGTCAGAATGTGTAAAAAATGAAGTTTGATTTTTTTTACACGTAGTGTTGTACATTGAACGTGAATTGTATTTTGCCAATAACTTTTATCTCGGAAAATATTTCTGATTGATTCTTGTGCCTAAAGTGGTTTTTTTCCATGCTCCACAGATCAATCACGTCAGAATGTGGAAATAATGAACTTGGATTTTTCGTACAAGTAACGCCCTACATTGAACGTGAAAAGTATTTTGTCCAAACCTTTTATCTCGTAAAACATTTCTGATTGATTCTTGCGCCTAAAATGGCATTTTTGCATGTTCAGAAAATTACTCACTTACTAATGGGAAAAAATGAATTCGGATTTTTCGTACAAGTTGTGCTCTGCATAGAAGCTGAAAAGTGTTTTTGGCATAATTGTTAGCCCAAAAAAGATTTCTAAACGATTGTTGTGCCTAAATTGGTTTTTCCATATTCCACAGCTCCGTCACGTCAGAATGTGGAAAAAATGAAGTTGAATTTTTCGTACACGTTGTGACCTACATTGAAAGTGAAAAGTATTTTTGACCATAACTCTTATCTCGGAAAACATTTCTGATTGACTGTTGCGCCTAAAGTGTCATTTTTCTATGGTCTTCAGATTCCTCAAGTCTAAATGGGAAAAAAATGAAGTCGGATTATTCGTACCAGTTGCGCTCTACGTAGAAGCTGAAAAGTGTTTTTGGCATAACTGTTAGATCGAAAAAGATTTCTAAACGATTCTTGTGCCTAAAGTGTTTTTTTTTTTCCATGTTCTACAGCTTCGTCACGTCAAGATGTGGAAAAAACGAAGTTTGATTTTTCCTACACGTAGTGCCGTACATTGAACGTGAAATGTATTTTGCCAAGCATTTATGATTGATTATTGCGCCTAAACTGGCATTTTTCCTTGGTCATTAGATTCATAAAGTCCGAATGGTAAAAAATGAAGTTGGGTTTTTCGTACCAGTTGTGCTCTACATAGAAGCTGAAAAGTGTTTTTGGCATAACTGTTAACCCGAGAAACATTTATAAACGATTTTTGTGCCTAAAGTAGTTTTTTTCCATGCTACACAGCTCCGCCACGTTTGAATGTAGAAAAAATAATGTTGGATTTTTCGTACATATAGTGCCCTACATTGAACGTGAAAAGTATTTTGCCGATAACTATTAACTCGGAAAACATTTCTGATTGATTCTTGCGCCTAAAGTTGCATTTTGTCATGTTCAACAGTTTCCTCATGTCCGAATGGGAAAAAAATGAAGTTGGATTTTTCGTACCAGTTGTGCCCTACATAGGAGCTGAAAAGTGTTTTTGGCATAACTGTTAGGTCCAAAAAGATTTCTAAACGATTTTTGTGCCTAAAGTGGTTTTTTTCCATGCTCCACAGCTTCGTCACGTCAAATGTGTAAAAAATGATGTTTGATTTTTTTTGCACGTAGTGTTGTACATTGAACGTGAATTGTATTTTGCCAATAACTTTTATCTCGGAAAATATTTCTGATTGATTCTTGTGCCTAAAGTGGTTTTGTTTCCATGCTACACAGATCTATCATGTCAGAATGTGGAAATAATGAACTTGGATTTGTCGTACAAGTAACGCCCAACATTGAACATGAAAAGTATTTTGTCCAAAACTTTTATCTCGGAAAACATTTCTAATTGATTCTTGCGCCAAAAATGGCATTTTTTCATGCTCAACAAATTATTCAAGAACGAATGGGAAAAAATATAAAGTCGGATTTTTCGTACCAGTTGTACTCTCCATAGAAGCTGAAAAAGTGTTATTGGCATAATTGTTAACCCGAAAAATAATCCTAAACGATTCTTGTGTCTAAATTGGTTTTTTCCAAATTCCACAGCTCCGTTACGTCAGAATGTGAAAAAACTGAAGTAGAATTTTTCGTACAGGTTGTGCCCTACATTGAATGTTAAAAGTATTTTGACCATAACTCTTATGTCGGAAAACATTTTTAATTGATGCGCCTAAAGTGGCATTTTTCCAATGGTCCTTAGATTCCTCAAGTCCGAAATGGCAAAATAATAAAGTCGGATTTTTTGTACCGGTTGTGCTCTACATAGAAGCTGAAAAGTGTTTTTGGCATAACTGTTAACCCGAGAAACATTTCTAAACGATTTTAGTGCCTAAAGTAATTTTTTCCTACTCCACAGCTCCGCCACGTCTGAATTTAGAAAAAATA
This sequence comes from Beta lomatogona, assembly GCA_947646795.1. Taxonomy (NCBI): domain Eukaryota; kingdom Viridiplantae; phylum Streptophyta; class Magnoliopsida; order Caryophyllales; family Amaranthaceae; genus Beta; species Beta lomatogona. The sequence goes on along the minus strand of CANSNZ010000956.1, from coordinate 416,359 downwards.
AAGTTGGATTTTTCGTACAAATAGTACCCTACATTGAACGTGAAAAGTATTTTGCCCATAACTTTTAACTCGGAAACATTTCTGATTGATTCTTGCGCCTAAAGTTGCATTTTGTCATGTTCAACATATTCCTCATGTCCGAATGGGAAAAAAAGGAAGTTTAATTTTTCGTACCAGTTAAGCCCTACATAGAAGCTGAAAAGTGTTTTTGGCATAACTGTTTGGTCGAAAAAGATTTATAAACGAATATTGTGCCTAAATTGGCTTTTTTCCATGCTCCACTGCTCCATCACATCAGAATGTGTAAAAAATGAAGTTGGATTTCTAGCACAAGTAGTGCCCTACATTGAACTTGAAAAGTATATTGTCCATTACATTTATCTCGGAAAACATTTCTGATTGATTCTTGCGCCTAAAATGGCCTTTTTCCATGTTCAGTAGAATACTCACTTACAAATGGGAAAAAATGAAGTCGGATTTTTCGTACCATTGCGCTCTGCATAGAAGTTGAAAAGTATTTTTGGCATATTTGTTAGCCCAAAAAAGATTTCTAAACGATTCTTGTGCCTAAATTGGTTATTTCTATCTTCCACAGCTCCGTCACGTCAGAATGCGGAAAAAATGAAGTTGAATTTTTCGTACACGTTGTGACCTACATTGAACGTGAAAAATATTTTTGACCATAACTCTTATCTCGGAAAACATTTCTGATTGACTGTTGCGCCTAAAGTGTCATTTTTCTATGGTCATTAGATTCCTCAAGTCTGAATGGGTAAAAAATGAAGTCGGATTATTCGTACCAGTTGTGCTCTACGTAGAAGCTGAAAAGTGTTTTTGGCATAACTGTTAGCCTCAGAAACATTTCTAAACGATTCTTGTGCCTAATAAAATGGTTTTTTTTCCATGCTCCTCAGCTCCGTCTCGTCATAATGCGGAAAAAATGAAGTTGGACTTTTCGTACAAGTTGCGCCCTACATTGAACGTGAAAAGTATTTTGACCATAACGCTCTTATCTCGGATAACATTTCTGATTGATTGTTGCGCCTAAAGTGGCTTTTTTCCAATGGTCATTAGATTCCTCAAGTCCGAATGGGAAAACAATGAAGTGGGATTTTTCGTACCAGTTGTGCTCTATACAGAAGCTGCAAAAGTGTGTTTGGCATAACTGTTAGCCCGAGAAACATTTCTAAACGATTCTTGTACCTAAAGTAGTTTTTTTCCATGCTCCACAGCTCCGCCACGTCTGAATGTAGAAAACATAAAGCTGGATTTTTCGTACAAGTAGTCTCATACATTGAACGTGAAAAGTATTTTGCCCATAACTTTTAACTCGGAAAACATTTATGATTTATTCTTGCACCTAAAGTTGCATTTTTCCATGCTAAACAGATTCCTCAAGTCCGAATGGGAAAAAAATGAAGTTGGATTTTTCGTACCAGTTGTACCCTACATAGAAGCTGAAAAGGGTTTTTGGCATAATCGTTAGGTCGAAAAAGATTTCTAAACGATTCTTGTGCCTAAAGTGGTTTTTTCCATGCTCCACAGCTTCGTCACATCATAATGTGGAAAAAACGAAGTTTGAATTTTCCTACACGTAGTGCCGTACAATGAACGTGAAATGTATTTTGCCAAACATTAATGATTGATTATTGCGCCTAAACTGGCATTTTTCCATGGTCATTAGATTCCTAAAGTCCGAAAGGAAAAAAATGAAGTCGGATTTTTCGTACCAGTTGTGCTCCACAAAGAAGCTGAAAAGTGTTTTTGGCATAACTATTAACCCGAGAAACATTTATAAACGATTCATGTGCCTAAAGTAGTTTTTTTCCATGCTACACAGCTCTGCCATGTTTGAATGTAGAAAAAAATAAAGTTGGATTTTTCGTACAAGTAGTGCCCTACATTGAACGTGAAAAGTATTTTGCCCATAGCTTTTAACTCGAAAAACATTTCTGATTGATTTTGCGCCTAAAGTTGCATTTTGTCATGTTCAACAGTTTCCTCATGTCCGAATGGGAAAAAAATGAAGTTGTATTTTAAGTACCAGTTGTGCCATACATAGAAGCTGAAAAGTGTTTTTGGCATAACTGTTTGGTCGAAAAAGATTTCTAAACGATTCTTGTGCCTAAAGTGGTTTTTTCCTTGCTCCACAGCTTTGTCACGTCAGAATGTGGAAAAAATGATGTAGTGCCGTACATTGAACGTGAAATGCATTTTGCCAAACATTTCTTATTGATTGTTGCGCCTAAACTAACATTTTTCCATGGTCATTAGATTCCTCAAGTCCGAATGGGAAAAAAATTAATTCGGATTTTTCTTACCAGCTGTGCTCTACATCGAAGGCGAAAAGTGTTTTTGGCATAATTGTTAGCCCGAAAGATAATTCTAAACGATTCTTGTGCCTAATGTGGTTTTTTCCAAGTTTCACAGCTGTGTCACGTCAGAATGTGGAAAAAATGAAGTTGGATTTTTAGTACAAGTAGTGCCCTACATTGAACTTGCAAAGTATTTTGTCCATAACTTTTATCTCGGAAAATATTTCTGATTGATTCTTGCGCCTAAAATGACATTTTTCCATGCTCATCAGATTACACACGTACAAATGGGAAAAAATGAATTCGGATTTTTTGTACCAGTTGTGCTCTACATAATAGTCGTTAGCTAATTATATTAGTTGATAGCTGATTGTATGAGTTGGTTTGACTAGTTGATTGTATTAGTTGTTCGCATAATGGTGTGATTGGTATGTACTCCCTCCGTCCATAAATAGAGTTCCCATTTCTTTTATGTACAAGTATTATGGAGAAATCATAAGTGGGACCTTAGATGTATTAAATCATAATAAAAATTTGAATCGATATATGTATCATATTTCAGAACTCATGTTTCTTGATAGTCGAACTCGAAATGCTTATATGGTGGCAATTGACAACTAAAATATGACAACACTTCTCGGAGACTTAATAAGTTAACCACCATAATTCTTGGAATAAATGGTTAAAAACTTATAACCTAAGCTATTCTCATTTCCTTCCCCCCCGAATTACTCGCACTTGCTTCTTAGTCTCATGATCTTACTCAATTCTTACTGAAATCCTCGGGCTCATGTCATCCCAATCACTAAGTGTTCGATATTTATACCCATACAGGGCTTCAACCCTATCCACCAAATTTTTATATCCTGATTCATCTTGTCTTCTTCGTGATGAACTGAATACGCACTGATATGCGCCTTTGAATCTCTTAATGGTTTTTTGTAACGTTCTCCTCTAGATGGCTGGAAGATGTTGTAAGAAATGGTTACCTTACGAGATTTGGGTATATGCTATAAAAACCTTGGAACCTAAAGATATGAGTTTCAGAGAATATGAATTTATATAATTGAACTTAAGCAAGTAATGTTACCTACTAACTTTTTAAAAAAAAATAATAATAATAAAAAAGGGAGAAATATTATAAAGCTAAACAATACTCTTGGTTAAAGGAACTCCAGACCGACCCTAGATCAGGCAGAGCAACATGTGAGAATAAATTAGTTACGCGAGATCAAGTATTCCCATTATTCTAAGGTACAATATAAGTTTCGGGACGAAACTTCTTTAAGGGAGGAAGAGTGTAATAGCCCCAATTTTTAAGACGATATCATTAAGATAAACGAGATACGTTAGCATACTAATCAGTACTAAATCAATTGCATCTTTGAGGAATAAGGAAATTGTGAATAGTTCCTATGTGTAGTATGTCGGTGAATCTGAATATTATATGTTCATCATGTGATTATGAATGCAAATTATGAGTTAAGATAAGGTATTTACGAAGTACGTTAAGAACGTTGAGCATTGTTCTGAAATATCGAGACTTCGAACTATTATCGATATTGTGTTTGAAATACTTTGTAATTATGATTTAAGGGACAAATGAGCCAAAATATCTTTATTAAGTTATAAAGCATAATTTGAGGGTTTAGTTTAAGTATAATGAAGGATTAAAGCTTAGTTACATAAGGTTAAGGATTAAGTAAAAACCATAAAATTCTAGAATGCTCTTAAGTTGTGAAAAGACGATTTTGCCCTCATTACTAAACCAATATCACGAGCTTGCCATTACCCATTCTCTATATATATAGGATAAAGGCCCTTGATTCATTTCATCAGATTTCATTGTAAAAAAAACACACCAAAATTCATCACCATCTCCTCTCCTTCTTCATGCCATTCTGGCGAGTGCAAGGGCAGCTGTTGGCAGCTTGTTCCTCTTCGATTCTAGCTCTAAATCTTGCATACAATCACTTCCCTAGGCTTATCAAGTTGTTCTCACTGGGCAAGTGTTATTTTTGAGGTATCACATCCATAGCATCAAAGAAAACAAAGAAAGGTATGATGTGGCTAAACTATAGCACTTATGAGATTTAGTAGATTGTAAACTAGATTACCTTGGGTTGATTGCTGAATTTAAGTTATGGATGTTGTAATCAAGATCTTAGAAGGTTGTTGAAAGAGAGCAAAAAGTGCTTAGAGGAGATTTGATTCCTAAACACCGGAATAAGGTACACAAGAACCACCCCTCAAATCCTTACTTTTTAGTTGTTTGAATAACACTTGTTTTATGGAATTTGTGAGAGCTTCGAATGTATGTTTGGTTGGGAGCTTACTGACTTGTTAATGAATAAGTAGTTGATTTCAATGTGTTGCATGTGAGTTTTGATAATGATTTCTGAAATATAAATTGTTACATGTCAAGTTCCTCTAAAACCGAACAAACCGTGCTTCTACTTTGATTGTACCTTGATTAAATACCATAAATGTTGTTGTTCTTTCATGGTATAATTCTGAAAATTTCATATCTTTATTGATTGATGGACCTTTGTTTCGAATATTCCCTCTTATGACAAGTACAACCTTCGTTTGGAAAGTAAACAACACTTAAAACTCGACTTTTCACTTAATTGCTTCCCGAGCTAGTAAACCCTCTCTCTTTTGGTTCTTAGAATGCTTTTGAATGATGAACACCTACTTCCCTATTCATATATTAAGTGGTAAACCAAAACTTTGACTAAACACAAGAGTTACAAGTGATCTTTGCATAAAAACCCCTGTTCTTTAACACCAAACCGAGAACCATAAGAAATGGACATGTGTTTTACTTGTGAGAGATAATCTTTCCATATCTTAGGAGGCCTTCTATAAACCCTTTGCATACTGCCATGTCTTGATAACACAACCTTCAACCACCTCAACCAATCACATCATTCATTCAAAACCTGATTGTTAAGTCACCTTTCCGAAAACAGTGGAACTTGACATAGCTAGCAAGCTTGTTTTACGAAACTTATTTTGATAAGTTAATGTTTGTTATGAAGGTTGAAATAATGATTATGGATAAATATTTAAGTAAGTTATTTGAGTATAGTTATAAAAGTATAAGTATTTCAGTATAAGTGTTTAATTATAAGTATTTCAGCATAAATATTTAAGTACAAGTGTTGAGTATAAATATTTTTGAATGATTACAAGTTTTGTTTTATAAGGGGAAGTGAACAACATTTGTAGAGCGGGTTTGCTCATTATGTGTTTGGAGCGGGTATTGCTTCGTTATGTAGGGTCATGACCTAGAAGTCTTGCAAGCAGAAATAAGAAAGGTGGGGAGACGTCCCTCAAATGTGTTGAGTGGTGGCTTAGCCTCCATTCATGTTCCTTCCCTGGAGTTATGTTATGTTTTGTGATAAGTTTAAAGAGTATTGTTGTTCTAAGTATTGAGAATGATATGTGATATTTTGAGATAATTCTTGGAGCATTTCTCCCACATATGCAATGTAATTTTTTTATGGAAGTTAAAAGAAAGACTCAACGTATTTATGAGCAAGTATAAACATATTTCCGAATAAGAACAAAAACCATCTCGATGCATTAATGAATTTATGAGCAATAAGAAAATGAAGTTATGATTTTTATACATTTATGTTTTGAGTATAAGAAACGATTGAGTTTTAGCCACCTTAATATTTTGTAATTGGTGGGACTTGTGTACCAGCGTGAGCTGACCTGTTTTGTTCTTTGAACCTGTCCTGGTGGGGGCAGATTCAATTGTTTTGCAGGATTAGAGAGAATGTTCGAGTTAGCTCTTGTGTGCAAATGTGAAGTCTTGGTCAATGTGCTTAAATCCCCTGCTATGAGATGAATCGTTTTATATAATGATTTTGCAAGTTAAACATGTATTTGATTTGTAATCTAAGTACTCAAAATATATTGTAATAACTATTTTATTATAACTTATTTTCGTATTATGCTTGGATACTACAAGACTTCCTACCTTTCCTAGGGGAAGGAAGGTGTGGTAGTCCGCCCTAACAGTCTCTCTAATTAGCAGCTTAACTTCGTAAGTAGTAGGATTAGGCCTTACTTAAGCTGCTATTTGGAGCGGGCTGTTACAGTTGGTCTGAAAAGTGTTTTTGGCATAACTGTTAGGCCGACAAACATTTATAAACGATTCTTGTGCCTAAAGTAGTTTTTTTCCATGCCCACAGCTCCGCCACGTTTGAATGTAGAAAAAATGAAGTTGGATTTTTCTTACAAGTATTTTGCCCATAACGTTTTACTCGGAAAATATTTCTGATAGATTCTTGCGCCTAAAGTTGCATTTATCCATTTTCAACAGATTACTCAAGTCCGAATGGGAAAAAAAATGGAGTTGGATTTTTCGTACCAGTTGTGCACTACATAGAAGCTGAAAAGTGTTTTTGGCATAACTGTTAGGTCGAAAAAGATTTCTAAACGATTCTTGGGCCTAAAGTGGTTTTTTTCCATGCTCCACAGCTTCGTCTCGTCAGAATGTGTAAAAAATGAAGTTTGATTTTTTTTACACGTAGTGCTGTACATTGAACGTGAATTGTATTTTGCCAATAACTTCTATCTCGGAAAATATTTCTGATTGATTCTTGTGCCTAAAGTGGTTTTTTTCCATGCTCAGTCTGTCACGTCAGAATGTGGAAATAATGAACTTGGATTTTTCGTACAAGTAACACCGTACATTTAACGTGAAAAGTATTTTGTCCAAAACTTTTATCTCGGAAAACATTTCTGATTGATTCTTTTTCATGCTCAACAGATTACTCAAGTACTAATGGGAAAAAAATGAAGTCGGATTTTTCGTACCAGTTATGCTCTACATAAAAGCTGAAAAGTGTTTTTGGCATAACTCGTAGCTCGAAAAACATTTCTAAATGATTCTTGTGCCAAAAGTGGTTTTTTTTCCATGCTCCACAGCTCTGTCACGTCAAAATGTGGAAATAAAGAACTTGGATTTTTCGTACAAGCAGCGCCCTACATTGAACGTGAAAAGTATTTTTTCCATAACTTTTATCTCGGAAAACATTTCTGATTGATTCTTGCCCCTAAAATGGCATTTTTTCATGCTCAACTGATTACTCAAGTACGAATGGGAAAAAAAAAGTCGGATTTTTCGTACCAGTTGTGCTCTACATAGAAGCTGAAAAGTGTTTTTGGCATAACTGTTGGCTCGTAAAATAATTCTAAACGATTCTTGTGCCTAAAGTGGTTTTTTCCAAGTTCCACAGCTCCGTCACGTCAGAATGTGAAAAAAATTAAGTTGAATTTTTCGTACATGTTGTGCCATACATTGAACGTGAAAAGTATTTTGACCATAACTCTTATCTCGGAAAACATTTCTGATAGATTGTTGCGCCTAAAGTGGCATTTTTCCATGGTCATTAGATTCCTCAAGTCCGAATTGGAAAAATATGAAGTCGGATTTTTCGTACCAGTTGTGCTCTACATAGAAGCTGAAGTGTATTTTTGGCATAATTGTTACCTCGAGAAACATTTCTAAACGATTATTGTGTCTAAATTGGCTTTTTTCCATGCTCCACAACTCCGTCACGTCAGAATGTGGAAAAAATGAAGTTGGATTTTTAGTAGAAGTAGTGCCCTACATTGAACTTGAAAATTATTTTGTCCATAACTTTTATCTCGGAAAACATTTCTGATTGATTCTTGTGCCTAAAATGGCATTTTTTCATGCTCAGCAGATTACTCACGTACAAATGGGAAAAAAATGAATTCTGATTTTTTTTTTTTAACAGTTGTGCTCTTTATAGAATCTGAAAAGTTTTTTTGGCATAAATGTTAGCGCGATAAACATTTATAAACGATTTTTGGGCCTAATGTGTTTTTTTTCCATGTTAAACAGATTCCTCAAGTCCGAATGGGAAAAAAACGAAGTTGCATTTTTCGTACCAGTTGTGCCCTACATAGAAGCTGAAAAGTGTTTTTTTTATAACTGTTAGGTCGAAAAAGATTTCTAAACGATTCTTGTGCCTAAAGTGGTTTTTTTCCATGCTCCACAGCTTCGTCACGTCAGAATGTGTAAGAAATGAAGTTTGATTTTTTTTTACACGTAGTGCTGTACATTGAACGTGAATTGTATTTTCCCAATAACTTTTATCTCGGAAAATATTTCTGATTGATTCTTGTGCCTAAAGTGGTTTTTTTTTCATGCTTCACAGATCTATCACGTCAGAATGTGGAAATAATGAACTTGGATTTTTCGTACAAGTAACGCCCTACATTGAACGTGAAAAGTATTTTGTCCAAAACGTTTATCTCGGAAAACATTTCTAATTGATTCTTGCGCCTAAAATGGCATTTCTTCATGCTCAACAGATTACTCAAGAACGAATGGGAAAAAAATGAAGTCGGATTCTTTGTACCAGTTGTGCTCTGCATAGAAGCTGAAAAAGTGTTTTTGGCATAACTGTTAGCCCGAAAAATAATTCTAAACGATTCTTGTGTCTAAATTGGTTTTTTCCAAGTTCCACAGCTACGTCACATCAGAATGTGGAAAAAATGAAGTAGAATTTTTCGTACACGTTGTGCCTTCCATTGAATGTTAAAAGTATTTTGACCATAACTCTTATGTCGGGAAACATTTCTGATTGATTGTTGCGCCTAAAGTGGCATTTTTCCAATGGTCATTAGATTCCTCAACTCCGAATGGCAAAAAAATAAAGTCGGATTTTTCGTACCGGTTGTGCTCTACATAGAAGCTGAAAAGTGTTTTTGGCATAACTGTTTGCCCGAGAAACATCTCTAAACGATTCTTGTGCCTAAAGTAATTTTTTCCATACTCCACAGCTCCGCCACGTCAGAATTTAGAAAAAATAAAGTTGGATTTTTCGTACAAGTAGTCCCTACATTGAACGTGAAAAGTATTTTGCCCATAACTTTTAACTCGGAAACATTTTTGATTGATTCTTGCGCCTAAAGTTGCATTTTGTCATGTTCAACATATTCCTCATGTTGGAATGGGAAAAAAATGAAGTTGAATTTTTCGTACCAGTTGTGCCCTACAAAGAAGCTGAAAAGAGTTTTTGGCATAACTGTTAGGTCGAAAAAGATTTCTATACGAATATTGTGCCTAAATTGGCTTTTTTCCATGCTCCATGCTCCGTCACGTCAGAATGTGTAAAAAATGAAGTTGGATTTCTAGCACAAGTAGTGCCCTACGTTGAACTTGAAAAGTATATTGTCCATTACTTTTATCTCGGAAAACATTTCTGATTGATTCTTGCACCTAAAATGGCATTTTTCCATGTTCAGCAGATTACTCACTTACTAATGTGAAAAAATGAAGTCGGATTTTTCGTAACAGTTGTGCTCTGCATAGAAGCTGAAAAGTGTTTTTGGCATATTTGTTAGCCCCAAAAAGATTTCTAAACGATTCTTGTGCCTAAATTGGTTTTTTCTATCTTCCACAGCTCCGTCACGTCAGAATGTGGAATAAATGAAGTTGAATTTTTCGTACACGTTGTGACCTACATGGAACGTGAAAAGTATTTTTGACCATAACTTTTATCTCGGAAAACATTTCGATTGATCGTTGCGCCTAAAGTGTCATTTTTCTATGGTCATTAGATTCCTCAAGTCTGAATGGGAAAAAAATGAAGTCGGATTATTCGTACCAATTGTGCTCTACGTAGAAGCTGTAAAGTCCTTTTGGCATAACTGTTAGCCTCAGAAACATTTCTAAACGATTCTTGTGCCTAATAAAGTGGTTTTTTTCCATGCTCCACGGCTCCGTCACGTCATAATGTGGAAAAAATGAAGATGGATTTTTCGTAGAAGTTGCGCCCTACATTGAACGTGAAATGTATTTTGACCATAACACTCTTATCTCGGAAAACAACTCTAATTGATTGTTGCGCCTAAAGTGGCATTTTTCCAATGGTCATTAGATTCCTCAACTCCGAATGGCAAAAAAAATAAAGTCGGATTTTTCGTACCGGTTGTGCTCTACATAGAAGCTGAAAAGTGTTTTTGGCATAACTTGTTTGCCCGAGAAACATCTCTAAACGATTCTTGTGCCTAAAGTAATTTTTTTCCATACTCCACACTCCGCCACGTCGAATTTAGAAAAAATAAAGTTGGATTTTTCGTACAAGTAGTCCCTACATTGAACGTGCAAAGTATTTTGCCCATAACTTTTAACTCGGAAACATTTTTGATTGATTCTTGCGCCTAAAGTTGCATTTTGTCATGTTCAACACATTCCTAATGTTGGAATGGGAAAAAAATGAAGTTGAATTTTTCGTACCAGTTGTGCCCTACATAGAAGCTGAAAAGAGTTTTTGGCATAACTGTTAGGTCGAAAAAGATTTCTATACGAATATTGTGCCTAAATTGGCTTTTTTCCATGCTCCATGCTCCGTCACGTCAGAATGTGTAAAAAATGAAGTTGGATTTCTAGCACAAGTAGTGCCCTACGTTGAACTTGAAAAGTATATTGTCCATTACTTTTATGTCGGAAAACATTTCTGATTGATTCTTGCACCTAAAATGGCATTTTTCCATGTTCAGCAGATTACTCACTTACTAATGTGAAAAAATGAAGTCGGATTTTTCGTAACAGTTGTGCTCTGCATAGAAGCTGAAAAGTGTTTTCGGCATATTTGTTAGCCCAAAAAAGATTTCTAAACGATTCTTGTGCCTAAATTGGTTTTTTTCTATCTTCCACAACTCCGTCACGTCAGAATGTGGAAAAAATGAAGTTGAATTTTTCGTACACGTTGTGACCTACATGGAACGTGAAAAGTATTTTTGACCATAACTTTTATCTCGGAAAACATTTCTGATTGACTGTTGCGCCTAAAGTGTCATTTTTCTATGGTCATTAGATTCCTCAAGTCTGAATGGGAAAAAAATGAAGTCGGATTATTCGTACCAATTGTGCTCTACGTAGAAGCTGTAAAGTCCTTTTGGCATAACTGTTAGCCTCAGAAACATTTCTAAACGATTCTTGTGCCTAATAAAGTGGTTTTTTGCCATGCTCCACGGCTCCGTCACGTCATAATGTGGAAAAATTGAAGATGGATTTTTCGTAGAAGTTGCGCCCTACATTGAACGTGAAATGTATTTTGACCATAACACTCTTATCTCGGAAAACAACTCTAATTGATTGTTGCGCCTAAAGTGGCATTTTTCCAATGGTCATTAGATTCCTCAACTCCGAATGGCAAAAAAATAAAGTCGGATTTTTCGTACCGGTTGTGCTCTACATAGAAGCTGAAAAGTGTTTTTGGCATAACTGTTTGCCCGAGAAACATCTCTAAACGATTCTTGTGCCTAAAGTAATTTTTTCCATACTCCACAGCTCCGCCACGTCTGAATGTAGAAAAAATAAAGCTGGATTTTTCGTACAAGTAGTCCCTACATTGAACGTGAAAAGTATTTTGCCCATAACTTTTAACTCGGAAACATTTTTGATTGATTCTTGCGCCTAAAGTTGCATTTTGTCATGTTCAACATATTCCTCATGTTGGAATGGGAAAAAAATGAAGTTGAATTTTTCGTACCAGTTGTGCCCTACATAGAAGCTGAAAAGAGTTTTTGGCATAATTGTTAGGTCGAAAAAGATTTCTATACGAATATTGTGCCTAAATTGGCTTTTTTCCATGCTCCATGCTCCGTCACGTCAGAATGTGTAAAAAATGAAGTTGGATTTCTAGCACAAGTAGTGCCCTACGTTGAACTTGAAAAGTATATTGTCCATTACTTTTATCTCGGAAAACATTTCTGATTGATTCTTGCACCTAAAATGGCATTTTTCCATGTTCAGCAGATTACTCACTTACTAATGTGAAAAAATGAAGTCGGATTTTTCGTAACAGTTGTGCTCTGCATAGAAGCTGAAAAGTGTTTTCGGCATATTTGTTAGCCCAAAAAAGATTTCTAAACGATTCTTCTGCCTAAATTGGTTTTTTCTATCTTCCACAACTCCGTCACGTCAGAATGTGGAAAAAATGAAGTTGAATTTTTCGTACACGTTGTGACCAACATGGAACGTGAAAAGTATTTTTGACCATAACTTTTATCTCGGAAAACATTTCTGATTGACTGTTGCGCCTAAAGTGTCATTTTTCTATGGTCATTAGATTCCTCAAGTCTGAATGGGAAAAAAATGAAGTCGGATTATTCGTACCAATTGTGCTCTACGTAGAAGCTGTAAAGTCCTTTTGGCATAACTGTTAGCCTCAGAAACATTTCTAAACGATTCTTGTGCCTAATAAAGTGGTTTTTTTCCATGCTCCACGGCTCCGTCACGTCATAATGTGGAAAAATTGAAGATGGATTTTTCGTAGAAGTTGCGCCCTACATCGAACGTGAAATGTATTTTGACCATAACACTCTTATCTCGGAAAACAACTCTAATTGATTGTTGCGCCTAAAGTGGCATTTTTCCAATGGTCATTAGATTCCTCAACTCCGAATGGCAAAAAAATAAAGTCGGATTTTTCGTACCGGTTGTGCTCTACATAGAAGCTGAAAAGTGTTTTTGGCATAACTGTTTGCCCGAGAAACATCTCTAAACGATTCTTGTGCCTAAAGTAATTTTTTCCATACTCCACAGCTCCGCCACGTCTGAATGTAGAACAAATAAAGCTGGATTTTTCGTACAAGTAGTCCCTACATTGAACGTGAAAAGTATTTTGCCCATAACTTTTAACTCGGAAACATTTTTGATTGATTCTTGTGCCTAAAGTTGCATTTTGTCATGTTCAACATATTCCTCATGTTGGAATGGGAAAAAAATGAAGTTGAATTTTTCGTACCAGTTGTGCCCTACATAGAAGCTGAAAAGAGTTTTTGGCATAACTGTTAGGTCGAAAAAGATTTCTATACGAATATTGTGCCTAAATTGGCTTTTTTCCATGCTCCATGCTCCGTCACGTCAGAATGTGTAAAAAATGAAGTTGGATTTCTAGCACAAGTAGTGCCCTACGTTGAACTTGAAAAGTATATTGTCCATTACTTTTATCTCGGAAAACATTTCTGATTGATTCTTGCACCTAAAATGGCATTTTTCCATGTTCAGCCAGATTACTCACTTACTAATGTGAAAAAATGAAGTCGGATTTTTCGTAATAGGTTGTGCTCGCATAGAAGCTGAAAAGTGTTTTCGGCATATTTGTTAGCCCAAAAAAGATTTCTAAACGATTCTTACGCCTAAATTGGTTTTTTTCTATCTTCCACAGCTCCGTCACGTCGAATGTGGAAAAAATGAAGTTGAATTTTTCGTACACGTTGTGACCTACATGGAACGTGAAAAGTATTTTTGACCATAACTTTTATCTCGGAAAACATTTCTGATTGACTGTTGTGCCTAAAGTGTCATTTTTCTATGGTCATTAGATTCCTCAAGTCTGAATGGGAAAAAAATGAAGTCGGATTATTCGTACCAATTGTGCTCTACGTAGAAGCTGTAAAGTCCTTTTGGCATAACTGTTAGCCTCAGAAACATTTCTAAACGATTCTTGTGCCTAATAAAGTGGTTTTTTTCCATGCTCCACGGCTCCGTCACGTCATAATGTGGAAAAAATGAAGATGGATTTTTCGTAGAAGTTGCGCCCTACATTGAACGTGAAATGTATTTTGACCATAACACTCTTATCTCGGAAAACAACTCTAATTGATTGTTGCGCCTAAAGTGGCTTTTTTCCAATAGTCATTAGATTCCTAAAGTCCGAATGGCAAAACAATGAAGTGGGATTTTTCGTACCTGTTGTGCTCTATATAGAAGCTGCAAAAGTGTGTTTGGCATAACTGTTAGCCCGAGAAACATTTCTAAACGATTCTTGTCCCTAAAGTAGTTTTTTTCCATGCTCCACAACTCCGCCACGTCTGAATGTAGAAAAAATAAAGCTGGATTTTTCGTACAAGTAGTCTAATACGTTGAACGTGAAAAGTATTTTGCCCATAACTTTTAACTCGGAAAACATTTATGATTGATTCTTGCGCCTAAAGTTGCATTTATCCATTTGCAACAGATTACTCGTACCAGCTGTGCCCTACATAGAAGCTGAAAAGTGTTTTTGGCATAACTGTCAGGTCGAAAAAGATCTCTAAACGATTCTTGTGCCTAAAGTGGTTTTTTTCCATGCTCCATAGTTTCGTCACGTCAGAATGTGGAAAAAAAGAAGTTTGATTTTTCCTACACGTAGTGCCGTACATTGAACGTGAAATGTATTTTGCCAAACATTTATGATTGATTATTGCGGCTAAACTGGCATTTTTCCATGGTCATTAGATTCCTAAAGTCCGAATGGGAAAAAATGAAGTCGGATTTTTCGTACCAGTTGAGCTCTACATAGAAGCTGAAAAGTGTTTTTCGCATAACTGTTAACCCGAGAAACATTTATAAACGATTCTTGTGCCTAAAGTAGTTTTTTTCCATGCTACACCACTCCGCCATGTTTTGAATGTAGAAAAAAATAAAGTTGGATTTTTCGTACAAGTAGTGCCCTACATTGAACGTGAAAAGTATTTTGCCCATAACTTTTAACTCGGAAAACATTTCTGATTGATTCTTGCGCCTAAAGTTGTATTTTGTCATGTTCAACAGTTTCCTCATGTCCGCATGGGAAAAAAATGAAGTTGTATTTTACGTACCAGTTGTGCCATACGTAGAAGCTGAAAAGTGTTTTTGGCATAACTATTAGGTCGAAAAAGATTTCTAAACGATTCTTGTGCCTAAAGTGGTTTTTTTCCTTGCTCCACAGCTTTGTCACGTCAGAATGTGGAAAAAATGAAGTTTGACTTTTCTTACACGTAGTGCCGGACATTGAACGTGAAATGCATTTTGCCAAACAATTCTAATTGATTGTTGCGTCTAAACAAACATTTTTCCATGGTCATTAGATTCCTCAAATCCGAATGGGAAAAAAATTAATTCGGATTTTTCGTACCAGTTGTGCTCTACATAGAAGGCGAAAAGTGTTTTTGGCATAATTGTTAGCCCGAAAAAAAATTCTAAACGATTCTTGTGCCTAAAGTGGTTTTTTCCAAGTTTCACAGCTCTGTCACGTCAAAATGTGGAAAAAATGAAGTTGGATTTTTAGTACAAGTAGTGCCCTACATTGAACTTGCAAAGTATTTTGCCCATAACTTTTATCTCGGAAAACATTTCTGATTGATTCTTGCGCCTAAAATGACATTTTTCCACGCTCAGCAGATTACACGCGTACAAATGGGTAAAAAATGAATTTGGATTTTTTGTACCAGTTGTGCTCTACATAGAAGCTGAAAAGTTTTTTTGGCATAACCGTTAGGCCGAGAAACATTTATAAACGATTCTTGTGCCTAAAGTAGTTTTTTTCCATGCTCCACAGCTCCGCCACTTTTGAATTTAGAAAAAATGAAGTTGGATTTTTCTTAAAAGTATTTTGCCCACAACTTTTTACTCGGAAAACATTTCTGATAGATTCTTATGCCTAAAGTTGCATTTATCCATTTTCAACAGATTACTCAAGTCCGAATGGGAAAAACAATGAAGTTGATTTTTCGTACCAGTTGTGCCCTACATAGTAGCTGAAAAGTGTTTTTGGCATAACTGTTAGGTCGAAAAAGATTTTTAAACGATTCTTGGGCCTAAATTGGTTTTTTTCCATGCTCCACAGCTTCGTCACGTCAGAATGTGTAAAAAATGAAGTTTTATTTTTTTACACGTAGTGCTGTACATTGAACGTGAATTGTATTTTGCCAATAACTTTTATGTCGGAAAATATTTTTGATTGATTCTTGTGCCTGAAGTGGTTTTTTTCATGCTCCACAGATCTGTCACGTCTGAATGTGGAAATAATGAACTTGGATTTTTCGTACAAGTAACACCGTACATTTAAGGTGAAAAGTATTTTGTCCAAAACTTTTATCTCGGAAAACATTTCTGATTGATTCTTTTTCATGCTGAACAGATTACTCAAGTACGAATGGAAAAAAATGAAGTCGGATTTTTCGTACAAGTTATGCTCTACATAGAAGCTGAAAAGTGTTTTTGGCATAACTCTTACCTCGAAAAACATTTCTAAATAATTCTTGTGCCAAAAGTGGTTTTTTTTCCATGCTCCTCAGCTCTGTCACATCAAAATGTGGAAATAAAGAACTTGGATTTTTCGTACAAGTAGCGCCCTACAGTGAACGTGAAAAGTATTTTG
Source organism: Beta lomatogona (assembly GCA_947646795.1). Taxonomy (NCBI): domain Eukaryota; kingdom Viridiplantae; phylum Streptophyta; class Magnoliopsida; order Caryophyllales; family Amaranthaceae; genus Beta; species Beta lomatogona. The sequence goes on along the minus strand of CANSNZ010000956.1, from coordinate 399,858 downwards.
TCCATAACTTTTATCTCGGAAAACATTTCTGATTGATTCTTGCCCTTAAAATGGCATTTTTTCATGCTCAACAGATTACTCAAGTATGAATGGGAAAACAAAAGTCGGATTTATCGTACCAGTTGTGCTCTACATAGAAGCTGAAAAGTGTTTTTGGCATAACTGTTAGCCTGAAAAATAATTCTTAACGATTCTTGTGCCTAAAGTGGTTTTTTCCAAGTTCCACAGCTCCGTCACGTCAGAGTGTGAAAAAAATGAAGTTGAATTTTTCGTACATGTTGTGCCATATATTGAACGTAAAAAGTATTTTGACCATAACTCTTATCTCGGAAAACATTTCTGATAGATTGTTGTGCCTAAAGTGGCATTTTTCCATGGTCATTAGATTCCTCAAGTCCGAATGGGAAAAAAATGAAGTCGGATTTTTCGTACCAGTTGTCCTCTACATTGAAGCTGAAGTGTTTTTTTGGCATAATTGTTACTTCGAGAAACATTTCTAAACGATTATTGTGCCTAAATTGGCTTTTTTCCGTGCTCTACAGCTCCGTCACGTCAGAATGTGGAAAAAATGAAGTTGGATTTTTAATACAAGTAGTGCCCTACATTGAACTTGAAAAGTACTTTGTCCATAACTTTTATCTCGGAAAACATTTCTGATTGATTCTTGCGCCTAAAATGGCATTTTTCCATGCTCAGCAGATTATTCACGTATAAATGGGAAAAAAATGAATTCTGATTTTTTTTTTAACAGTTGTGCTCTATATAGAAGATGAAAAGTGTTTTTGGCATAACTGTTAGCCCGAGAAACATTTATAAACGATTTTTGTGCCTAATGTGTTTTTTTTCCATGTTAAACAGATTCCTCAAGTCCGAATGGGAAAAAAAATTGAAGTTGGATTTTCGTACCAGTTGTGCCCTACATAGAAGCTGAAAAGTGTTTTTGGCATAACTGTTAGGTCAAAAAAGATTTCTAAACGATTCTTGTGCCTAAAGTGGTTTTTTTCCATGCTCCACAGCTTCGTCAAGTCAGAATGTGTAAAAAATGAAGTTTGATTTTTTTTACACGTAGTGCTGTACATTGAACGTGAAGTGTATTTTGCCAATAACTTTTATCGCAGAAAATATTTTTTATTGATTCTTGTGCCTAAAGTGGTTTTTTTCCATGCTCCACGGATCTATCACATTAGAATGTGGAAATAATGAACTTGGATTTTTCCTACAAGTAACGCCCTACATTGAACATAAAAAGTATTTTGTCCAAAACTTTTATGTCTGAAAACATTTCTGATTGATTCTTGCGCCTCAAATGGCATTTTTACATGCTCAACAGATTATTCAAGAACGAATGGGAAAAAAATGAAGTCGGATTTTTCGTACTAGTTGTACTCTGCATAGAAGCTGAAAAAGTGTTTTTGGCATAACTGTTAGCTCGAAAAATAATTCTAAACGATTCTTGTGTCTAAATTGGTTTTTTCCAAGTTCCACAGCTCCGTCACGTCAGAATGTGGAAAAAATGACGTAGAATTTTTCGTACACGTTGTGCCCTGCTTTGAATGTTAAAAGTATTTTGACCATAACTCTTATGTCGGAAAACATTTCTGATTGATTGTTGCGCCTAAAGTGGCATTTTTCCAATGGTCATTAGATTCCTCAAGTCCGAATGGCAAAAAAATGAGGTCGGATTTTTCGTACCGGTTGTGCTGTACATAGAAGCTGAAAAGTGTTTTTGGAATAACTTTAGCCCGAGAAACATTTCTAAACGATTCTTGTGCCTAAAGTAATTTTTTCCATACTCCACAGCTCCACCACGACTGAATTTAGAAAAAACAAAGTTGGATTTTTCGTACTAGTGGTGCCCTACATTGAACGTGAAAAGTATTTTGCCCATAATGTTTAACTCGGAAAACATTTCTGATTGATTCTTGCGCCTAAAGTTGCATTTTGTCATGTTCAACATATTCCTCATGTCCGAATGGGAAAAAAAATGAAGTTGAATTTTTCGTACCAGTTGTGCCCTACATAGAAGCTGAAAAGTGTTTTTGGCATAACTGTTAGGTCGAAAAAAGATTTCTAAACGATTATTGTGCCTAAATTGGCTTTTTTCCATGCTCCACTGTTTCGTCACTTCAGAATGTGTAAAAAATGAAGTTGGATTTTTTGTACAAGTAGTGCCCTACATTGAACTTGAAAAGTATTTTGTCCATAATTTTTATCTCAAAAAACATTTCTGATTGATTCTTGCGCCTAAAATGGCATTTTTCCATGCTCAGCAGATTACTCACGTACAAATGGGAAAAAATTGAAGTCGTATTTTTCTATGATCATTAGATTCCTCAAGTCTGAATGGGAAAAAAATGAAGTCGGATTATTCGTACCTGTTGTGCTCTTCGTAGAAGTTGAAAAGTGTTTTTGGCATAACTGTTAGCCTCAGAAACATTTCTAAACGATTCTTGTGCCTTATAAAGTGGTTTTTTTCCATGCTCCACAGCTCCGTCACGTCATAATGTGGAAAAAATGAAGTTGGATTTTTCGTACAAGTAGCGCCCTACATTGAACGTGAAAAGTATTTTTCTCATAACTTTTAATTCGGAAAACATTTCTGATTGATTATTTCGCCTAAAGTGGGATTTTTTCATGTTCAACAGATTCCTCAAGTCCGAATGGGAAAAAAATGAAGTTGGATTTTTCGTACCAGTTGTGCCCTACATAGAAGCTAAAAAGTGTTTTTGGCATAACTGTTAGTTCGAAAAAGATTTCTAAACGATTCTTGTGCCTAAAGTGACATTTTTCCATGATCATTAGATTCCTCAAGTCCGAATGGGCAAAAAATGAAGTCGGATTTTTCGTACCAGTTGTGCTCTGCATCGAAGCCGAAAAGTGTTTTTGGCATAACTGTTAGCCCAAAAAAGATTTTTAAACGATTATTCTGACTAAAGTGGTTTTTTCCATCTTCCACAGATCCGTCACGTCAGAATGTGGAAAAAATGAAGCTGAATTTTTGGTTTTTTCACCAAGTACCCCCGAGTTTTCAAAAAATTCACATGGTACCCTCAAACTTTTCAAAATACATAGGGTCCCCCTAAGTTTCAAACTAATACACAGGGTACCCTCACATACCCTTAATGACTAACGGCGTTAATCGTCGTTAGTCATTCACCCTAATTTTCTGTTTTAAACCCTAATTAACCCCCTAATGCTATCCCTAATCTTAACCCCTACCTCTAACCCTAACCCCACACCCTAACACTAACCCTAACCCTAACCCATCCTCCCACCATCCACTCCCCCACCCTCCCACCACCCCACCACCCCCGCCCCTCCCCCACGCCGCCAGCCCCCTTCCCCCCCACCTCCGCAGCCCCCCCCCCCCGCAAAGACCCCCCGTCTCTTTTGCCGCCTCGCCTATCCCGTCTCTCCTGTGGCCTACCCCATCGAAACCTCCCCTCGCCTCTAACCCCCGCCGAAACCTCCCCTTCCCCTAATTTTCGTCGAGTTACGCCCCCTCCCCCGACCTTCGTTTAGTCTTGAAGTTGTTCTTACAGGAGTAATTACGGCAAAGGAATTCGAAGGGCCTTTGGGGTTCGACTGGGGCCGGGAAGGGGGGCGGAATTCAACGGGCCTTTAGGGTTCGACGGGGTTGGGAGAGGGGCGGAATTCGACGGGCCTTTGGGGTTCAACGGGGCCGGGGAGGGGGGCGGGATTCGACGGGGTTAGGGGAGGGGAGGCAGTGTGTCGGCGGGGTGTTGGGTGGAGGGGGGAGGGTTACGGGAGGTGGCGGAGAGGGGGAGGGGGGGGGGTCGCCGGCGGCGATGGGGGGGCCGCCTTGGGGTGGTGGGAGGGTGGGGCGGGGGGTTAGGGTTAGGTTTAGAAGTTAGGTTAAGGTTATTTAGGTTTTAGGGTTTAATTAGGTTAATTAGTGTTTAATTAGGTTAATTAGGGGTTATTCAGTGGTTAATTGGTGTTAAGACTAACGGCGGTTAACGCCGTTAGTCATTAAGGGTATCTGAGTGTATTAGTTTGAAACTTAGGGGTACCTTATGTATTAGTTTGAAACTTAGGGGTACCCTATGTATTTTAAAAAGTTGGAGGGTACCAGGTAAATTTTTTGAAAACTCGGGGGTATCTGGTGAAAAAATCGTTGAATTTTTCGTACACGTTGTGCCCTATATTGAACGTGGAAAGTATTTTTGACCATAACTCTTATCTCGGAAAATATTTATGATTGATTGTTCTGCCTAAAGTGGCATTTTTCTATGGTCATTAGATTCCTCAACTCTGAATGGGAAAAAAATGAAGTCGGATTTTTCGTACCAGTCGTGCTCTACTTAAAAGCTGAAAAGTGTTGTTGGCATAATTGTTAGCCTGAGAAACATTTCGAAACGATTATTGTGCCTAAATTGGGTTTTTTCCATGCTCCACAGCTAGGGGTGAAAGTTATTCGGATAAAATCCAAAATCCAATCCAATCCGAATTAGTAATTTGGATCGGATTCGAACTGTGTTCGGATTGGATTCGGATTGAGTTTTTTTTAAAATTTGGTTTTTCGGATTGGATTGGATTAAGGGTAATTGGATCCAAAAATCCAATATAATTGAATAGTAATATGCCTTGCATTATATATTTGGATTGGGCTTAAATTTTTAATTGATTTTTTTTTTAAACGCCTGGTCCATAGCCTAGTAGGCGTAGCATTTCAACCCTTCCCTTAAAACCCTAGCAACACTTAATTCCTCATTTCCTAAATCTACGAGATTGCTGTTGTGCTTAATTTATTTCATCGAAAAAACTAGAGTTTTAAAAAAATCGAATTTTTGGATCAGGTCCAATTTTCGGATTCGGATTGGATTAGATTCGGATTGGAAAATTAAAATCCAAATTTTCTTCGGATCGGATTGGATTAGGCCCTAATCCAAACCGTACACCGAACTTTCACCCATATCCACAGCTCTGTCACGTCATAATGTGGAAAAAATAAAGTTGGATTTTTTGTACAAGTAGTGCCCTACATTGAACGTGAAAAGTATTTTGCCCATAACTTTTAACTCGGAAATCATTTCTGATTGATTCTCGCCCCTAAAGTGGCATTTTTCCATGTTCAACAGATTCCTCAATTCCGAATGTGAAAAAAATAAAGTTGGATTTTTCGTACCAGTTGTGCCCTACATAGAAGCTGAAAACTGTTTTTGGCATAACTGTTAGCTCAAAAAAGATTTCTAATCGATTCTTGTGGCAAAAGTGGTTTTTTACATGCTCCACAGCTCCGTCATGTCAGAATGTGGAAAAAAATGAAGTTGGATTTATTTTACACGTAGTGCTGTACATTGAACGTGAATTGTATTTTGCCAATAACTTTTATCACGGAAAACAATTCTGATATGATTCTTGCGCGTAAAATGGTATTTTTCCATGCTAAACAGATTACTCAAGTACGAATTGGAAAAAAATAAAGTCGAATTTTTCGTACCAGTTGCGCTCTGCATAGAAGCTGAAAGTGTTCTTGACATAACTGTTAGCCCGAAAAATATTTCTAAACGATTCTTGTGCCTAAAGTGGTTTATACTATGTTCCATAGCTGTATCACGTCATAATGTGGAAAAAATGAAGTTGAATTTTTCGTACACGTTTTGCCCTACATTGAACGTGAAAAGTATTTTGACTATAACTCTTATCTCGGAAAACATTTCTTATTGATTGTTGCGCTTGAAGTGGCATTTTTCCATGGTCATTATATTCCTTAAGTCCGAATGGGGAAAAAAAGAAGTCGAATTTTTCGTACCAGTTGTGCTCTACATAGAAGCTGAAAAGTGTTTTTGGCATAACTGTTAGCCCGAGAAACATTTCTAAACGATTCTTTTGCCTAAAGTTGTTTTTTTCCAGGCTCCACAGCTCTGCCACGTCAGAATGTGGAAAAAATGAAGTTGGATTTTTCGTACAAGTAGTGCCCTACATTGAACGTGAAAAGTATTTTGCCCATAACTTTTAACTCGAAAAACATTTCTGATTGATTCTTGCGCCTAAAGTACCATTTTTCCATGTTCAACAGATTCATTAAGTCAGAATGGGAAAAAAAAAGAAGTCGGATTTTTCATACTAGTTGTGCTCTACATAGAAGCTGAAAAGTGTTTGTGGCATAACTTTTAGACCGAATAACATTAATAAAGGATTCTTGTGCCTAAAGTTGTTTTTTTCCATGCTCCACAGTTCCGTCACGTCAGAATGTGAAAAAAATGTAGTTGGATTTTTCGTATAAGTAGTGCCCTATATTGAACGTGAAAAGTATTTTGTCCATAACTTTTATTTCGGAAAACATTTCTGATTGATTCTTAAGGCTAAAATGGTATTTTTCCATGCTCAACAGATTACTCAAGTACGAATGGGAAAAAAATGAAGTCGGATTTTCTGTACCAGTTGTGCTGTGCATAGAAGGTGAAAAGTGTTTTTCGCATAACTGTTAACCCGAAAATAATTCTAAACGATTCTTGTGCCTAAAGTGGTTTCTACCATGTTCCACAACTCCGTCACGTCAGATTGTGGAAAAATTGAAGTTGAATTTTTCGTACACGTTGTGCACTCAATGGAACGTGGAAAGTATTTTGTCCATAACTTTTATGTCGGAAAACATTCTGATTGATTCTTGTGCTTAAAATGGCATTTTTTCATGCTCAACAGATTACTCAAGTCCGAATGGGGAAAAAATTAAGTCGGGTTTTTCGTACCAGTTGGGCCCTGCATAGAAGCTGAAAAGTGTTTTTGGAATAACTCTTAGCCTGCAAAATATTTCTAAATGATTCTTGTGCCTAAAGTAGTTTTTTTCCATGCTCCACAGTTCCGTCACGTCAGAATATGGAAAAAATGAAGTTCGATTTTTCGTATAAGTTGTGCCCTACATTGAACATGAAAAGTATTTTGCCCATAACGTTTTACTTGGAAAACATTTCTGGCTGATTCTTGCGTCTAAAATCGCATTTTTCCATGTTCACCAGATTACTCATGTCCGAATGGGAAGAATAATGAAGTTGGATTTTTCGTACCAGTTGTGCCTTACATAGAAGGCGAAAAGTGTTTTTTGCATAATTGTTAGTTCGAAAAAGATTTCTAAACGATTCTTGTGCCTAAAGTGGTTTTTACCATGCTCCACAGCTCCGACACGTCAGAATGTGGAACAAATGAAGTTTGATTTTCGTACACGTAGTGCCCTACATTGAACGTGAAATGTATTTTGCCAATAACTTTATCTCGGAAAACATTTCTGATTGGTTGTTGCGCCTAAAGTGGCATTTTAACATGGTCGTTAGATTCCTCAAGTCCGAATGGGAAAAAAATGAAGTCGGATTTTTCGTACCAGTTGTGCTCTACATAAAAGCTGAAAAGTGTTTTTGGCATAATTATTGTGCCTAAAGTTGTTTTTTTCCATGCTCCACAGCTCCGTCACGTCAGAATTTGGAAAAAATTAAGTTGGATTTTTCGTATAAGTAGTGCCCTACATTGAACATGAAAAGTATTTTGTCCATAACTTTTATCTTGGAAAACATTTCTGATTGATTCTTGCGCCTAAAATGGCACTTTTCAATTCTTAACAGATTACTCCACTACGAATGGGAAAAAAAATGAAGTCGGATTTTTCGAATCAGTTGTGCCCTGGATAGAAGCTGAAAAGTGTTTTTGGCATATCTGTTAGCCCGAAAAATATTTATAAACGATTCTTGTGCCTAAAGTGGTTTTTTTCCAAGTTTCACAGCACCGTCACGTAAGAATGTGGAAAAAATGAAGTTGGATTTTTCGTACACGTTGTGCCCTACATTGAACGTGAATAGTATTTTGATCATAACTCTTATCTCGCAAAACATTTCTGATTGATTGTTGCGCCTAAAGTGGCATTTTTTGCATGGTCATCAGATTCCTTATGTCCGAATGGAAAAAAAATGAAGTCAGATTTTTCGTACCAGTTGTGCTCTACACAGAAGCTGAAAAGTTTTTTTTGGCATAACTGTTAGCCCGAGAAAAATTTCTAAACGATTCTTGTGCCTAAAGTGGTTTTTTTCCATGCTCCACAGCTACATCACGTTAGAATGTGAAAAAAAATGAAGTTGGTTTTTCCGTACAAGTTGTGCCCTTCATTTAACGTGAAATGTATTTTGTCCATAACTTTTATCTCAAAAAACATTTCTGATTGATTCTTGCGCCTAAAATGACATTTTTCCATGCTCACCAGATTACTCAAGTCCGAAAGGGGAAAAATGAAGTCGGATTTTTAGTACCAGTTGGGCCGTGCATAGAAGCTGAAAAGTGCTTTTTGCATAACGTTTAGCCTGAGAGATATTTTAAAATGATTCTTATCCTTAAAGTGGTTTTTTTCCATGCTCCACAGTTCCGTCACGTAAAAATATGGAAAAAATGAAGTTGGATCTTTCGTATAAGTAGTGCCCTACATTGAACGTGAAAAATATTTTGCCCATAACTTTTAACTTGGAAAACATTTCTGATTGTTTTTTTTTTGCGCCTAAAGTGGCATTTTTCCATGCTCAACAGGTTCCTCAAGTTCGAATGGGGAAAAAAATGAATTTGGATTTTTCGTACTAGTTGTTCCCTATATTGAAGCTGAAAATTGTTTTTGGCATAATTGTTAGCTCGAAAAATATTTCTAAACGATTCTTGTGCCTAAAGTGGTTTTTTTCCATGCTCCACAGCTCCGTCGCGTCAGAATGTGGAAAAAATGAATTTTAATTTTTCGTACACGTAGTGCCTTACATTGAACGTGACATGTTTTTTGCCAATAACTTTTTTCTCGGAAAACATTTCTGATTGGTTCTTGCGCCTAAAGTGGCATTTTTCCATGGTCATTAGATTCATCAAGTCCGAATGGGGAAAAAAGTAAGTCGGATTTTTCGTACCAGTAGTGCCCTTCATTGAACGTGAAAAATATTGTGTCCATAACTTTTGTCTCGGAAAACATTTACTACCTCCGTCCCAAAATAGTCTGAACACTTTCCTTTTATGTTTGTCCCAAATTAGTTTGAACACTTCCATTATTGGCATGGTCCCACCATTAATATATTATATCTTTTACACATATTTGGCCCACACTCTACCTTTTATCAATAAAAAGTTACCCAACTTTCTCTCTCCTCTAATAAAAAATACCCCACCAACTCCTATCACATCTACTTTTTAAATAAAATAACATTTGATAACCACACTACAACTTATCACCTTAAACTACGTGTCCCAACAAGTGTTCAAATCTTTCTGGGACGGAGGGAGTATGATTGATTATTGCGCCTAAAATGTCATTTTTCCATGCTCAACAGATTACTCAAGTACGAATGGGAAAAAAGATGAAGTCGGATTTTTCGTATCAGTTGTGCCCTACAAAGAAGCTGAAAATGTTTTTGGCATAACCCTTATCCTGAAAAATATTTCTAAACGATTCTTGTGCCTAAAGTGGTTTTTTTCCATGCTCCGCAGCTCCGACACGTCAGAATGTGAAAAATATGAAGTCGGATTTTTTTGTATAAGTAGTGCCCTACATTGAACATGAAAAGTATTTTGCCCATAACTTTTAATTCGGAAAACATTTCTAATTGATTCTTACGCTTTAAGTGGCATTTTTCCATTTTCAAGAAATTTCTCAAGTCCGAATGGGAAAAAAATGAAATTGTATTTTTCGTACCAGTTGTGCTCTACATAGAATATGAAAATTATTTCTGGCATAACCGTTAGATCGCAAAAGAATTCTAAATGATTCTTGTGCCTAAAGTGGCATTTTTCCATGGTCATTAGATTCCTCAAGACCGAATGGGAAAAAAATGAAGTCGGATTTTTCGTACCAGTTGTGCTCTACATAGAAGCTGAAAAGTGTTTTTGGCATAATTCTTAGCCCGAATAACATTTCTAAATGATTCTTGTGCCTAAAGTTGTTTTTTCCATGCTCCACAACTCCGTCACGTCAGAATGTGGAAAAAATGAAGTTGAATTTTTCGTTTAAGTAATGCCCTACATTGAACGTGAAAAGTATTTTGTCCATAACTTTTATCTCGAAAAAGATTTCTGATTGATTCTTGCGCCCAAAATGACATTTTTTCATGCTCAACATATTACTCAAGTACAAATGGGAAAAAAAATGAAGTCGGATTTTTCGTATCAGTTGTGCGCTACTTAGAAGCTGAAAAGTGTTTTTGGCATAATTGTTAGCCCAAAAAAATATTTTTAAACGATTCTTGTGCCTAAAGTGGATTTTTTCCATGTTCCACAGTTCCGTCATGTCAGAATGTGGAAAAAATGAAGTTAGATTTTTCGTACACGTAGTGCCCTAAAATGGCATTTTTCCATGCTCAACAAATTACTCAAGTCCGAATGGGAAAAAAAGAAAGTCGGATTTTTCGTACCAATTGTGCCCAACATAAAACCAAAAAAGTATTTTTGGCATAACTGGTATCCTGAAAAAAGATTTCTAAACGATTCTTGTGCCCAACGTGGTTTAATGAAGTTAGATTTTTCGTACACGTAGTGCCCTAAAATGACATTTTTCCATGCTCAACAAATTACTCAAGTCCGAATGGGAAAAAAAGAAAGTCGGATTTTTCGTACCAATTGTGCCCAACATAAAACCAAAAAAGTATTTTTGGCATAACTGGTATCCTGAAAAAAGATTTCTAAACGATTCTTGTGCCCAACGTGGTTTTTTTCCATGCTCAACAGATCTTCACGTCAGAATGTGGAAAAAATAAAGATTCATTTTTCGTACAAGTAGTGCCCTACATTGAACGTCAAGTATTTTGTACATAACTTTTTTCTCGGAAATCATTTCTGATTGATTCTTGCGACTAAAATGGCATTTTTCCATGCTCATCAGATTACTCAAGTCCGAATGGGTAAAAAATAAAGTCGGATTTTTCGTACCAGTTGTGCTTAGCATAGAAGCTGGAATGTGTTTTTGGCATAACTCTTAGCCTGAAAAAGATTTCTAAACGATTCTTCTGCCTAAAATGGTTTTATCCCATGCTCAACAGCTCTGTCACGTCAGAATGTGGAAAAAATGAAGTTGGATTTTTCGTACACGTTGTGCCCTACTTTGAACGTGAAATGTATTTTGCCCATAACTTTTATCTCGGCAAACATTTGTGATTGATTCTTGAGCCTAAAATGGTATTTTTCCATTTTCCACAGATTCCTTAAGTCCGAATAGGAAAAATATGACGTCTGATTTTTCGTACCAGTTGTGCCCTACGTAGAAGCTGAAAAGTGTTTTTGGCATAAATGTTAGCCCGAAAAATATTTCTAAACGGTTCTTGTGCCTAAAGTGGTTTTTTTCCATGTTCCACAGTTTTGTCATGTCAGAATGTGGAAAATATGAAGTTGGATTTTTTGTACACGTACTGCCCCACATGAACGTGAGAAGTATTTTGACCATAACTCTTATCTCGGAAAACATTTCTGATTAATTAATGCACCTAAAGTGGCATTTTTCCATGCTCAACACATTCCTCAAGTCCGAATGGCTAAAAAATGAAGTCAGATTTTTCGTACCAGTAGTGCCTTGTTTAGAAGCCAAAAAGTGTTTTTGGCATAACTGTTAGCCCGAGAAACATTTCTAAACGGTTATTGTGCCTAAAGAAGTTTTTTTTCATGTTCCACAGCTCCGTCACGTTGGAATTTGGACAAAATAAAGTTGTATTTTTCGTACACGTAGTGGCGTACGTTGAACGTAAAAAGTATTTTGCCCATAATTCTTATCTCGAAGAATATTTCTGATTGATTCTTGCGCGTGAAATGGCATTTTTCCATGGTCAATAGATTCCTCAAGTCCAAATGGAAAAAAAAATGAATTCGGATTTTTCGTACTAGTTGTGCCCTATATAGGAGCTGAAAAGTGATTTTGGCATAACTGTTAGTTCGAAAAGCATTTCTAAACAATTATTGTGCCTATAGTGGTTTTTTTCCATGCTCCACAGCTCCGTCACGTAATAATGTGGAAAAAAATGAAGTAGGATTTTTCGTACAAGTAGAGCCCTACATTGAACGTGAAAAGTATTTTGTCTATAACTTTTATATAGGAAAACAATTCTGATTGATTCTTGCGCCTAAAATGGCATTTTTGCACGCTCAACAAATTACTCAAAATTCCGAATGGGAAAAAAGTAAAGTCGGATTTTTCGTACCAGTTGTGCCCTACATAGAAGTTGAAAAGTGTTTTTGGCATAATCCTTAGCCTGAAAAATATTTCTTAACGATTCTTGTGCCTAAAGTGGTTTTTTTCCATGCTTCACAGCTCCGTCCCATCAGAATGTGGAAAAAATGAAGTCGGATTTTTTTGTACAAGTAGTGCTCTACATTGAACGTGAAAAGTATTTTGCCCATAACTTTTAACTCGGAAAACATTTCTAATTGATTCTTACGCTTAAAGTTGCATTTTTTCATGTTCAAGAAATTTCTCAAGTCCGAATGGGAAATCAAATGAAGTTGGATTTTCGTACCAGTTGTGCTCTACATAGAATAAGAAAATTGTTTCTGGCATAACCGTTAGGTCGCAAAAGAATTCTAAATGATTCTTGTGCCTAAAGTGGTTTTTTTCCATGTTACACAGTTCCGTCACATCAGAATGTGGAAAAAATGAAGTTGGATTTTTCGTACAAGTAGTGCCCTACTTTGACCGTGAAATGTATTTTGCCCATAACTTTTATCTCGGAAAATAATTCTGATTGATTCTTGTGCCTAAAATGACATTTTTTCATTCTCAACAGATTCTTCAAGTCCGAATAGGAAAAAATTGAAGTCAGATTTTTCGTACCAGTTGTGCCCTGCGTAGAAGCAGAAAAGTGTTTTTGGCTTACCTGTTAACACGAAAAACATTTCTAAACGATTCTTGTGCATAAAGTGGTTTTTTTCAATGTTTCACAGCACCGTCACGTCAGAATGTGGAAAAAATGAAGTTGGTTTTTTTGTACATGTTGTGCCATACATTGAACGTTTAAAGTATTTTGACCATAACTCTTATCTCGGAAAACATTTCTGATTGATTCTTGCGCCTAAAGTGGCATTTTTCCATGCTCAACAGATTTCTCAAGTTTAAAAGGGAAAAAAAACGAAGTCGGATTTTTCGTACAAGTTGTGCCCTGCATAGAAGCCGAAAAGTGTCTTTGGCATAACTGTTAGCCCGAGGAACATTTCTAAACGGTTCTTGTGCCTAAAGATGTTTTTTTCCATGTTCCATAGCTCCGTCTCGTAAGAATGTGGAAAAAATAAAGTTGGATTTTTCGTACAAGTAGTGCCCTACATTGGACGTGAAAAGTATTTTGCCCATAACTGTTATATGGGAAAACATTTCTGATTGATTGTTGCCGCTAAAGGGGCATTCTCGATGGTCATTATAATCCTCAAGTCCGAATGGGAAAAAAAATGAAGTCGGATTTTTCGTACCAGTTATGCTCTACATAGAAGGTGAAAAGTATTTTTGGCATAACTCTTAGCCCGAAAAACATTTCCGATTGATTCTTGCGCCGAAAATGGCATTTTTCCATGCTCAACAGATTACTCAAGTCCGAATGGGAGAAAAATAAAGTCAGATTTTTCGTACTAGTTGTGCTCTACATAGAAGCTGAAAAATGCTTTTGTCATAACTCTTAGCCCGAAAAACATTTCTAAAGGATTCTTGTGCCTAATGTGGTTTCTTTCTATGCTCCACTGCTCCGTCACGTCAGAATATGGAAAAAATGAAGTTGGATTTTTCGTACAAGTAGTACACAACATTGAACGTGAAAATTATTTTGTACTTAACTTTTATCTCGGAAAACATTTTTGATTGATTCTTGCTCCTAAAATTGCATTTTTCCATGCTCAACAGATTACTCAAGTCCGAGTGGGAAAAAAATAAAGTCGGATTTTTCGTACCAGTTGTGCCAAACATAGAGGCTGAAAAGTGTTTTTGGCATAACTCTTAGCCTGAAAAAGATTTATAAACGATTCTTGTGCCTAAAGTGGTTGTTTTCCATGCTCAACAGCTCCGTCACGTCATTTTTCATGCCTAAAGTGAAATTTCATTTCTCGTACAAGTTGTACCCTATATTGAACGTGAAAAGTATTTTGTACATAACTTTTATCTCGAAAAACATTTTTGATTGATTCTTGCGCCTAAAATGGCATTTTTCATGCTCAATAGATTACTCAAGTCCGAATGGGAAAAAATAAAGTCGGATTTTTCGTACCAGTTGTGCCCAGCATAGAAGCTGAAAAGTGTTTTTGGCATAACTATTAGCCTGAAAAAGATTTCTAAATGATTCTTGTGCCTAATTTCGTTTTTTTCCATGCTCAACAGTTCTGTCACGTCAAAATGTGGAAAAAATGAAGTTTCATTTTTCGTACACGTGGTGCCCTACTTTGAACGTGAAATGTATTTTGCCCATAACTTTTATCTCGGAAAACATTTGTGATTGATTCTTGCCCCTAAAATGGCATTTTTCCATTTTCAACAGATTTCTCAAGTCCGAATGGGAAAAAAATGAAGTTAGATTTTTCGTACCAGTTGTTGTCTACGTAGAAGCTGAAAAGTGTTTTGGGCATAACTGTTAGCCCGAAAAATATTTCTAAACGGTTCTTGTGACTAAAGTGGTTTTTTTTCATGTTCCACAGTTCTGTCATGTCAGAATGTGGTAAAAATGAAGTTGGATTTTTCGTACACGTAGTGCCCTACATTGAACGTGAAAAGTATTTTGACCATAACTCTTATCTCGGAAAACATTTCTGATTAATTCTTGCACATAAAGTGGCATTTTTTCATGCTCAACAGATTATTCAAGTCCGAATGGGAAAAAATGAAGTCGGATTTTTCGTATCAGTTGTATAGAAGCCGAAAAGTATTTTTGGCATAGCTGTTAGCCCGAGAAACATTTCTAAACGGTTATTGTGCCTAAAGTGGTTTTTTTCCATGTTCCACAGCTCCGTCACGTTGGAATGTGGAAAAAATGAAGTTATATTTTTCGTACACGTAGTGGCGTACGTTGAACGTAAAAAGTATTTTGCCCATAACTCTTATTTCGTAATTTTTTTTTGATTGATTCTTGCGCGTGAAGTGGCATTTTTCCATGGTCAATAGATTCCTCAAGTCCGAATGGGAAAAAACTGAAGTCGGATTTTTCGTACTAGTTGTGCCCTATATAGGATCTGAAAAGTGGTTTTGGCATAACTGTTAGCCCGAAAAGCATTTCTAAACGATTCTTGTGCCCAAAGTTGTTAAAATCGAGATTCTAGTTTGAATCGGAAACCATCTTTGTTGTAGCCAAATATCTACGGCTCCCTTGACGACATATGGGCTCATCAGAGCCGTACACGTGTCATCCTAGTTAAAATAAAGATAAGGCTTAATCTCTGGGCTATACTCAGTTGGGAAAAAGGATCGAATTTCTGGCCTTATAGCCAGAGCCCAGCAGTGCCAAATGGCTGAAGGGGAGTGGTTAATAGACATCCCCCAGTCATGGTCTGCCACGTGTCATGATCTGATTCCTCAGCCAATCAGAGGCCACTATTGCAGGTCAGTTTTTAAGGTTAGCTGTCAACTTGCTATCACTATAAATACCCCTGAAATCAAGAGAAAACACATTCAATGCAAACAGTGTAAAGTTACTCTGATAAATTCTCTCTCACTTTCTCTTTCTATCTCTACTTTCTCTCACAACTCCTGATAACTGACTTAAGCATCGGAGGGGGAACCACTACCCAAACCTCCGGGGTGGGTCCCTTTGTGCGCGGTACGGGAGCGAAGCCAAGGCTAAGGATCAAGCTATAATTCAGGCATTGTTGCACAAGTCTCCATCTGAAGAACACTCAGGATACTACTCTACTTGCTCGACAAGGAAGCTAAGCCTACAGCTTACTTGTTGGACAAGAGGACGAAACATTTGGCGCCGTCTGTGGGGAGACGTAACAATGACTGATTGTCAATCATCCAACCTTGCTAGAAATCGAAGCCTTCAAGTTAATGTCGAAGATACGGTGGAGCATGAAAGACCACCTCGAGGAAGAGATAGGCCTCCTCCCATCGTCAATGTTCCCGGACCAAGCCAAAGAACCTGGTCATCCAGGTTAATCTAGATCGTCCGGTGATTGCCGCCCATCCGGAGAATGTTTTGAATGATTTCCGGACCAGGATGGCGGAGGTCGTCCAGGAACAGATTAAAAGCAATATGCTGTTTTTTTCATCACAATCCAGAGCCAGCTGCTAACAACCCACCTCGTCCTAGAGGATGTTCTCAAGTAGATCGTCCAAGTCCTAGTCGACCTGTTCGTCAGGAACCCTCTAGAAGGACCGCGAGAGGAAAGCAGCCAGAGGATACCGAACAGAGAAGAAAGATGGACTGGAATCTGGTGGTGAGGACCCGGGACCATGTCCATCCTAGTGGGCACTGAGAATGGAAACCGACGCCGGGGAGTATCTAGAGGCAAAGAGGGTGCGGCTTTGCAACGTTCGGCCTACGGGATCTACCCCATACCCGAGAGACCCTCCTTTGAGGTTGTCGTCCGTAGGGGAAGGCCGAAGCTTAAGCCACTCTCTTGTCCATCCACGACAGGAGAAGACCGTGGCTCAGCCCATGGTTTATAGGCGTCCAAAACCAGCCAACACTTCATCCAATCCTGTAATGAAAGAGTATCGCAAGGAGTTCATACCCATTGAGGGACAGCTGGGAGCCCTCCGGATCAACTGGCTTACCCCATTCTCGGCCAGGATCATGGAGGCGCCCCCCTTCCCAAAGGTAAAACTCCCAACCATTGAGCCTTTTGATGGAACAACTGATCCTGATGATCACCTGTCTGCTTACAAACATCAGATGTACGTCCAAGGAGTGGACGATGCTACTTGGTGTAAGAATTTCCCAGCTACCTTGAAGGGAGTAGCCCAGAAGTGGTTCAATAATCTTCCCCCCAATTCCGTCAACAATTTTACTGAACTCAGTTTCTTATTCACTAGTCATTTTGTTGCCAACAAACAAGAACAAAAGACAAGCATGCACCTAGGCAAGGTCGTCCAAGGACCTAAGGAGGCCCTTAGGAGTTTTGTTAAGAGATTTAACCTAGAAGCACTTCAGATCCAAGATCTTAATGCTGGGGTAGCCTTTGACGCCTTCATCAGGGGTCTAAGGCCGGGAAGTTTCAAGTTTGATCTTGTTAAGAAGAAAATCTCCACTCTTGCTGAGGCTTTGAGAGAGGCGGAAGCGTTTATCCACGCTACCGAAGTGTGTGCTGAAGCAAAACATCCTGAGTCCAAGAAGCCTGAAGAGGTTGCTCAGCCAAAGAAGAGCAACCCCAAAAAGGCCGAGACCTGGGCTATAGCTGCGACCACCACTTCGTCCAGAAGGAGCAAGAGAAAGTTGGCCGAGCCATCCTCATCCAATCCTATTGAGTTTAACAAAGACCAATATTCCATTCTCATGGAGATCAAGGATCAATATGAGTTGAAGGCCCCAATGAGATGAAAACACCTTATAGAAATAGGGATAAGAGCAAATACTGTCACTTCCACAAGGATTGTGGTCATGAGACTAATGAATGTAAGCACCTCAAGAGAGCTTTGGAAGAATTAGCCCGAAAAGGAAAGATGAATTCCTACATGCCGCAAGGGGGAAGGAAGTTCCCAACGAGAGATGATTGGCATAACAAGAAGAAAGAGAGTGCAAGCACAGACGAGGATGTTGTTCTCGTAATCTCGGGTGGTTTTCTTCTTTGGGGGACCAACTAATCGAGGGCACAAAAACTACCTTAGGGAGCTCGGCCAAGTTTTGTTAGGCGATCGGACGAAGGCCGAGCCCTTCCCAAGGGTGGTAGTTAGTGAGCAAGATCGGGGTAGGCCGAGGACTCCCCATGATGACCCCTTGGTCGTAGAAATGAAAATAGCAAACTTGAGAGTGAGAAGAATCCCGATCGACACCGGAAGTTCGACGGACATCATTAGTGCCGATTGTTTGTCCAGGTTGAGGTTTGACGAACGGAACTTGGTCCCCGTCCACCATCCCATTATTGGGTTTGGGGGAGGAGTCATCCACCCCATGGGAACGGTCACGTTGCCCGTCCGAGTTGGTGAGAAGGAAGCCTCAAGAACTCTGTTTATCAAGTTCTTGGTGGTCCGAGATTTGACAGCTTACAATGTCATTCTTGGACGACCAACCCCGAATCATGTCAAAGCTGTGATAGTAACTCACCCGATGTTGATGAAGTATGAGTGTGATGACGGCAAGATTGGCTCCTTGTATGGAGACCAACAGAGGCTAGGGAATGTTACTTAACTACTCGAAACCATCATCATGGAAAACTCGATAAGCAAGACCAGACGCAAGAAGTTCTTCGCGCGAAAGGAAAACGTCCGGAAGAGAGAAAGATCGACGAAGGTTCATAGCGAAAGGAGAACGTCTGGGGGCGAGAGAAAGAACAGACGAAGATGACCAACGAGAGGAAAACGTCCGGATTAAAGCTGACCATTGAGAGCCCTCAGACGCCTCTTGCTCCCTCAAGGAAGGCGTCCGAACATCTCCCCCAAGAAGAAGAGGAAATATGAAATCATCAAGGAAGAACCCTCCTCGTCCGAAGAAGTTATGGCCATTATGGGACTATCGGTAGAACGTCCGTAGCTAGTAGAAGCCCCCCGAAGAAGTATGTCCGGATGAAGCTCGTCCGAAAAGGACCCTCAAAGTTGGATCTTCGCTCGCTCCCGGTTTGAAGGGTCGTCTAGTCCACTTGTTGAAAG
This sequence comes from Beta lomatogona, assembly GCA_947646795.1. Lineage (NCBI taxonomy): Eukaryota > Viridiplantae > Streptophyta > Magnoliopsida > Caryophyllales > Amaranthaceae > Beta > Beta lomatogona. The sequence continues at coordinate 381,131 of CANSNZ010000956.1, read as the reverse complement.
AGTTTCAAGATGTGTTTGCCTATTGCGTCGAAGAGATGCCGGGAATTGATCCGGAAGTAGCGGTCCACCGTTTGAATGTCGACCCAAATTTGAAACCGGTTCGTCGAAGAAGATACATTTGGGACCCGGCTAGAAACCAGGCCGTAGACCAAGAAGTCCGGAAGTTGTTGGAATCCAAGTTCATCAAGCAACTTACTATCCAGACCGGATAGCAAATGTGGTTATGGTACCGAAGCCCAATGGCGGTTGGAGAATGTGTGTGGACTACACGGACCTCAACAAGGCATGTCCTAAGGACAGTTTCCCTTTGCCTAAGTTGGATCGTCTAGTAGACTCCACGGCCGGCCATGCTTTGCTTGAGCTTCATGGACGCCTATTCGGGTTTTCATCAAATCCCCATGTGGCCGGAGGATCGGGACAAAACGTCCTTCATTACGAAAAAGGGTCAGTACGGCCGGGCCGAGGATGCCATTCGGCCCGCGTAATGCTCCGGCCACTTTTCAAAGATTGATCAATGATGTTTTTCAGCCACGCTAGGACGAAATATGGAGGCATATATTGACGATATGATAGTCAAGAGCCGTCAAGAAGAAAGTCATGTAGATGATTTGAGAGAAACTTTTGAAACTCTCAGGAAATACAAGTCAAGCCGAATCCCAAAGAAATGTGTCTTTGGGGTTTTGTCGGGCAAGTTTTTAGGTTTCTTGGTGGATCGAGGGGAATAGAAGCCAACCCCGAAAAGATTCAAGCTGTTCTAGACATGAAGTCTCCTTCGAAGGTAAAAGAGGTGCAGAGGCCGACGGGATGTTTGGCCGCCCTTGGACGATTTTTGTCTAAGTCGGGCGACAAGTGCCATCACTTCTTTGCCACGATCAAGAAAAAAGCCAAGTTTGAATGGACGAGAGGCGGAAACGACCCTTCAAGAGTCAAAGATCATCTTCAACAATGCCTAGGTTGGTCGGTCCGCGAGAGGGGGAAAAATTGTTTGTATCCTTGGTGTATCCGCTCAAGCGGTGAGTGCCGTCCCCGTTGGCCGAAAGAGAATCCGTCCGTATTCCAATTTACTTCGTGAGTCACGTGCTCAAGGACGCGGAAAACCGGTATACTAATGTTGAAAAGTTTGGATTGGCCCTCGTCATGGCCAGCGAAAGCTAAGGCCCTACTTTTTGGCGCACAAGTATACTCGTCTATACCGATCGACCTTTGAAGCAAGTTCTCGAGAAGATGGAAGCTCGCTGGGCGAATGTTAAAATGGGCGGTTGAGCTCAACATGTTTGATATATCATTCGAACCAAGGAAGGCCATTAAGGGGCAAGCCTTGGCTGATTTTATAGTTGAGCTTACTCGGCCAACCATAAAGCAAATATCTGATCCAGCTAAAGGAAGGAAGCATTGGACGCTCATGGTTGATGGATCGTCCACAGTCAATGGGAGTGGAGCAGGAATCATTTGTCAATCTCCTGAAGGGGACAAATTTGAATATGCATTAAGGTTCCAATTCAAAGCGTCCAATAACGAAGCTGAATATGAAGCACTCTTGGCTGGAATCAAAATGTGCAAGGCGGCTGGAGCTGTAGAAATTGAGGCAAAATCGGACTGTCTCCTAGTTGTCAGCCAGGTCAACGGAGATTTTGAATGCAAAGAAGCATCAATGAGCAAATATATGCGATCGATCAAGGATGAGATTGAGCCACTAAAACGATTTGTTCTCGACCAAATACCAAGGTCAGAAAATCATCAAGCCGACGCTCTCTCAAAGTTGGCCAGCTCGGCCGAGGGTGAGGTACCAAGAACAGTTTTTTGGGAAGTCAAACCCAAAAAGAGCATCGACCAAGAGGAGGTTATGTTTCTCAGCCGAGGGAATGTCTGGATGGAGCCGATCATTGAATACAAGAAGACGGGGCGATTGCCTTCGGATCCTGTAGAGGCCAAGTATGTGAAGGCCAGAGACAAGTGGTTTGAACTATGGGACGAGACACTTTACAAGAAGTCATTCAACCGGCCTCTACTCAAGTGCGTCACCAGAGAAGACGGTTTGGGGGTCCTGAAAGAGCTCCATGAGGGATCATGTGCATCGCACATTGGGGGAAGAGCCTTAGGCGAGAAGGCTTTAAGGACGGGGTACTACCGGCCTACCTTAAAGGAGGATGCTATAGGCTATGCAAAGAAATGTGACAGGTTGTCGAAGCATGGGAATGTGCATCGAAGCCGTCCAACTATTTGACCCCCATCTTGTTCCTCTCGCCTTTTGCCAAATGGGGCATGGATATCCTAGGACCTTTCCCCGTGGCCGCCGGGCAAAAGAAGTTTGTGATTGTAGCAAAGGACTATTTCACTAAATAGATAGAAGCTGAAGCCATGCGAGGAATAACAACAAACGACGTCAAAGGCTTCATCCCGGAAGAACATTATAACTCGATTTGGCATGCCTCGGTCAATCGTCTTTGATAATGGTCCACGGTTCGAAACGCCTAAGCCGAAAGACTGGGCCGTCGAAAGAGAAATCAAAGCTCACTTTGCAGCGAGCCGCCCACCCACAAGCTAATGGGCAAGTCGAGTCCTTCAACAAGATTCTATCAAATGGAATCAAGAAGAAGTTGGACAATGCCAAAGGGCAATGGGTTAAGAACCGCAATTGGTATTATGGTCCATTAGAACAACCGTTAAGAATTCTACAGGCGAAACGCCTTTCATGCTAGTCTATGGCACCGAAGCCGTCTTACCCATTGAGATCGAGGAGCCCACCCTACGAGTCATGTTATACACGAAGAAGCCAACCGGGCCGCATTGCGTACGGCCTTGGACCAAGTCCCGAAGTCGGGGGCAATGCCTTGCTAAGAATGCAATTATATAAACCTGCGTATGGCTCGGGAGTTTAACAAAAGAGTTGTTAGACGACCGTTAAAGGTGGGGGATCTTGTTCTGAGGAAAATGGAAGCGATTGGACGAGCTAAAGAGTTGGGAAAACTAACACCAAATTGGGAAGGACCTTATCTGATTGTCCAGGAAATACACAAGTGGGACTTTTCGTCCGCAAAGTCTAGATGGACGACCTATTCAGCGTACACGGAATTCGACAACTTAAAGAAGTACCACGTCTAGCTCGGATCCTCGTCGATATAAGTAGGGTACTTTGTAGTTACTCCAAAGTGCCACGGCACATATTAGTAAGAAAAGAATTGTATACATGCATCTTGGCTTTCACCAAGCAAAATCCATATAATACAATTCCTACTATCTTATCTTTTTGTTTATTTTCACCAAGTTGCTTCACTTTGGGGCATTAAAATCGCTTACTCGTCTAAAAGTGACAATAACTTGGACAAAAATACAAACAAAAGCGTAACGTCGAATTGCTAGCATTTACGCCGAACATCACTCCCTCAAAGAGACCGGCCAATAATGCATATATGGCCGTCAAATTGACAAAACCTCTAGTAAGAAGTAACGTCAATAGTCTCTGAGAGAAAGCTGGCCTGAAATAAGCCCTTAGTAAAGGATGCTTACTTTCAAAAAATATGGACAGCTAGGTAGTCCAGACCCTAGTAAGGGATCGCTACTTAATGACGAGTGTTGCTCCCTCAAGGAAGCCGGCTAAAACATTATGTGAACATGTATCTAACGCTCGCCCATCAACTTCAGCAGGCTCAGCCAAGTCTGGCCGCTCTCCTTCTTAGACTTTAGCTCCCTTCGATATCTGATTGAGCTAAGCCCAAGAACGGGGGGATTACAGAAGTATATAGGACGAGCTATTGATCGAAGGTCGTCCAAAAACCCGGATGGCCCAGGAAGGTGGTCGTCCAAGTATGGACGTTCTCCTTCATTGGGTAATCCTCGTCCAAAAAGGGAGGCCAATTCCAGACTAGGATGGCCCCAAGAAGGTGATCGTCCACAATTGGACGATCTCCTACATTGGGTGACCCTCGTCCAAAATTGGAGGCAAATTCCAGACGAAGATGGCCCCAAGAAGGTGATCGTCCAAGTATAGACGTTCTCCTTCAATGGTTACCCTCGTCCAAAAATTTGTAATCGTTCAATTCTAGGATGGCAACCTTGTCGTTTTTCTGTTTGGCAAGCCGTCCAGACGAACCTTTTTTGGTACTTGGATGCTTATGCAATTATCAAAGACTCATATTTTAGACCGTCCAATTTTTCAGGACGAGTCACATTTTTACTTGAGATTAAATTTTGTAAATTTTCATGAAAAGCAGATCGTCCAATTTTGGACGAAGGTGCTATTATACTTGGTCAAAATTAGTGTTCAGAAAGATAAAAGGCAGGGAATTGACAAAAATATTCTTTCATATATGATTTGTGAAGAATTACAAAGTAGGAGCTGAAGAGTTACAAAGAAGCATGAAAATAAACCTAAGCTTAGGCTTCGTCTTCGAACGGGTCTCTTGGTCGTCTTTAGGGGACTCCACCTCGGCCAGGCTTCCTCGTCGTCGACTCTTCAAACTCCGGAGGTTCCTCGGCGCATACCATAGCCCGATGAACGCTCTCTTGATACTCCGGGACGACGAACGAAGCCGGGGACCTCGGTTTCCTCGGCCCAGATCCCAAAGGCTTTGACGGCCCAGTCCTTAGTCCTATTGACGACTTGTTTCAACCCTTCCTTGGCATCGTCGAAGGACTTGGCCGCCTCCCTTTCCAGACGGGCAGTCCTTGCCCTTAGGAGAATGTTCTCTCTTCTCAGCTCAGCGGCGGCAATAAGAGCGACATCCCTTTCGCCTTTCAACTCATCAGAGAGAGCGTCTATGATCATCCTTAGACGATCCTTGCTCGGCATATAGCTGGTTGATTTTAACAAGATGATTCTTGTTCTCAGACTCCAGGAGTGCCGATCTCTTCTCCAAAGCCTCCAGGGATTGACGATGGAGAGTGTTAGCCATCTCAATATCATGGATGGCCTTGTCGCCCGCTGTAGTCGCCAAATGGACGAGCCGTTTATTCTCTTTTCTAAGCTCCCTCGCCCAATCTTCGGTTAGCATGCCGCGAGCCGAAAAGTCGGGGCAAGGAAAACAAGGCAAGTTGTTAGACGATTTGCAAAGCGAAAATTTATACAAGTATAAAACAAGGCAGTCATAAAACAATACCTCGGCAGCAAGCTGAGACATGTAGCCCACATGCCCGGCGGACGCTCCCCTTAATCCCTTGATGTAGGATTCAGGGAAGCATTTGAAGAGCTCCTGCTTCAGCCGCTCTTTCTCCAACCTTGACATTTTGGCAAAGGCAGGAGAAGACTCCTCGTCCGAATCAGCAGTGGGAGGAGTTGGGGGAATAGCAGGGCCTTTGCCCTTATCTGAAAGAGGGGGAGAGTCAGTAATCTTGATAGGGAAGACGATGGCTTGTCTATTGGACGGACTCATGGACCGTCCACCGACCCGCATCGTCCTAACTATGTTGGGGTAATACGACTCACCGTGACGAAATCGATGCCGTCCCTAACAGCTAGGGGCATCTCGTGGCACTAGCTTTGCCACCGAGCCGCCGAACCCGGGATAGTTCTCGGCAGCAAGATCGGCTCCCGGCGCAACCAAAGCCAAAGCGGACTACGGGTTGACCTCGGCGAGAGTCGGCCGGCAAAAAACACCGAGCGGCACAACTGCGTGTGCATCCCTTACCTCCTCGGCCGATCCGGCAGTTGACGGCTCTCTTTTAAGAGTCTTCGCTTGAGGGGGAGGCATGCTTTTCTCCCCACTCTCGGCCGCAGGAGCCGACTTATCCGCTCTCTTCCTTGTAAAGCCCTTGGGCTTCTTCGCTGAAGGCTGGTCAGCGGCTGCAGTAGGCCTCTTCCTGGACGAGGACGACTTCCCAGGTGGAAGCTTGTTTGTAGGAGCATTTTTCTGCAAAAAGTTAAGGCATCAGACTGATCGTCCACAAAAAAGAAATCACTACTATTGTAAAAATGCAGACGAGAATGGCCCCAAGAAGGTGACCGTCCAAATATGGACGTTCTTCTATGGCCGACCCTCGCCAAAAAATTGGATGCAAGAATCCAGACGAGTACGGTCCCAAAGAGGTAACCGTCCAAGTCTGGACAATCTCTTCCCTTAGTTGTTCTTCGTCCAAGATTTGGGGCAAAACTCTTGGACGAGCATGACCCCAAGAAGGTGAACGTCCAGGTCTGGATGCTCTCCTTTTTGGGGTAACTCTCGTCCAAGAATGGGACACCAACTCTTGGACGAGCATGGCTCCAAGAAGGTGACCGTCCAAGTCTGGACGTTCTCCTTCTTGAGATGACCCTCGTCCAAGAATTGGTACACCATTCTTGGACGAGCATGGTACTAAAGACGTGACCTCGTCTAAGAATTGAATACCAAATCTTGGACGAGCATGGTCCCAAAGAGGTGACCGTCCAAGTTTGGACGTTCTCCTTCTTGGGACGACCCTCGTCCAAGATTTGAAAAAACAATTCTTGGACGAGCATAGTCCCAAAGAGGTGACCGTCCAAGTTTGGACGTTCTCCTTCTTGGGACGACCCTCGTCCAAGATTTGAAAAACAATTCTTGGACTAGCATAGTCCCAAAGAGGTGACCGTCCAAGTTTGGACGTTCTCCTTCTTGGGATGACTCTCGTCCAAGAATTGGGAACCAGTTCTAGGACGAGCATGGCGACAAAGAGCTGGTCGTCCAAGTCTGGACGATTTCCTTCTTTGGGTGATTCTCGTCCAAGAATTGGACACCAATTCTTGGACGAGCGTGGGCCCAAGGAGCTGACCGTCCAAGTTTGGACGTTCTCCTTCTTGGAGTGACCCTCGTCCAAGAATTGGATACCAAAAAAAAAAAAAAAAAAAAAAAAAAAAAAAAAAAAAAGAAAAAAAAAGGAAATTACCACTGTTTCCGCCCTTTTTTCGGCGCTGCTCTTTGCATACTCCTTCGACAAATTATCTGTGAATTGGGACATGCTGATTTCTCCCGTCCAAGATGGTTCGAGGCGTTGTCTGGCCGAGTCTGAAAATACAAAAGAAAAAATATATGTGTTCGTCATATGAGTTATGGACGAAGAGTTTTACTTGGATGATTTTAAATATACCTTTATCCTCAGCCAACCGCAAGCCGCCAGCGACCAAGAAGTCGTCTTGGTAAAACATTTCCTTAAAGGGTATCCAGTTAGACGGTCCCTTAAAAGATCGCTGGCCGGGTCTGGAGTACTCCTTCACTCTGAAGTACTCTACCACCTCCTCGTCAAATTCGTCCTCCAGCTCCAGCCAAGACCGCTTCCGTCCGGTATTTGTGACGGATCTATTATAATATCTGTAGCTCTCTGTGACATAGTCGCTGGACGCCCGTAAAAAGATGAAGTCGGCTTTCCAATCGTGCATCTTTGACGATTTCCCCCAAGCTGTCATGAAGCCTGGACGGTTGCTGATGCTGAGCCATGCTCCGTCCATAGCCCCTGGTACCTTGGACGCATAATGGATATGGGTAAAGGCTTGAAGGGAAAGGACTAGGCCGCGTAGCTCGCAGACGGCAATAAACGTCAGGATGTTGTGCCAAGCGTTCGGTGCCACCGGTTATGGCCGATGTGGTAGTCTTGCAAGCACTTGTTCTATGAAGTCGTGAAGAGGAAACCTCGACCCAAAGATCTAAGGCTAGTTTATAAACGGCGAAATGGCTCCTGGGAGCACTCAGGATCGTCGCATCGTTATTAGGAATGACAAAGGAGAAGCCCGGCATGGGCATGAAAGACGACAAGAAATTAGGGTCCGGTCCTAGTTTCTCTAACCACTTACGGTTAACTAAAATGAAGCCAGGGTCAGAAAGGGGACCTAAGCGCTTTCTAATCTCTGACGAGGTGGTAGAGGCCTCGTCTGATTCTTCGGCAGCCTCAGGATCGCTACCATTATTACCCTCGCCGATCTCCTCCGTATCGGCGTCCCGGCCAGAAGTACTGGTTTCGGTTTTTATTTCTGAAGTCTCTGCCTCATGGTCAAAAGGAGGCCGTCCAAAGATTGAGCACTTTGGACCTCTCTTACCTCATCTGGCACTCGTCCAGTCGATTCCTCCATATCCGAGCTGTTTGATGGAATTATTGCTTTTCGTCTTAGACGGGCCGTTTGCTTGACGCGCGCCAGATTACCCCCGCACGTAAAGACCGGGTCGTCTGGCTTTCTCGGCCAAAACTATGAAAAAATATGTACTCGGCCAGAAGAGGCCCAACTCTAGAATGTGCCGAAGAAGAAGTATCGGTTCTAGGGTCAAGACAAGCTCTTGGTCGGCTAGGATTATTTGACGAAGATGATTCCATTTTATTGATTTTCTAAGAAAAAATAAAGAATAAAGAAGAATAAAAGGATCAAAGAAACGATACCTGCTAAGAACGTCTGGGAAATTCGGTGAAGGATGCTGAAGCCGGACGATCTCTCTCTCTCTCTAGAAAATTGCAGAGCCTCTCTCTCTAGAAAAATTTGTTCGAAGTGGTAAATGATTGAATGTTTTCACACCAAGGATATTTATAGAGGGATAAGAAACCTGCGCAGTCGGTCAAGAATGACCGAAAAGGGTGTCCCCCAGTCTAATATGACCGGTATAGCACAAGAAAGGGCGCGTCATTTCCTTCATTTTGAAAATACTACCTTCTGTATAACGGGCCGTAACCGTCAGACGGGCCAGCAAAAAGCTACCTTGGGTAAAAGGGCATTAACCGTCAGATGGGCCAACAGTGAAAACCCTTTTAGGGGCAAATGTTGTAGCCAAATATCTACGGCTCCCTTGACGACATATGGGCTCATCAGAGCCGTACACGTGTCATCCTAGTTAAAATAAAGATAAGGCTTAATCTCTGGGCTATACTCAGTTGGGAAAAAGGATCGAATTTCGGCCTTATAGCCGAGCCCAGCAGATGCCAAATGGCTGAAGGGGGAGTGGTTAATAGACATCCCCCAGTCATGGTCTGCCACGTGTCATGATCTGGATTCCTCGGCCAATCGAGGCCACTATTGCAGGTCAGTTTTTAAGGTTAGCTGTCAACTTGCTATCACTATAAATACCCCTGAAATCAGGAGAAAACACATTCAATGCAAACAGTTGTAAAGTTATTCGATAAATTCTCTCTCACTTTCTCTTTCTATCTCTACTTTCTCTCACAACTCCTGATAACTGACTTAAGCATCGGAGGGGGAACCACTACCCAAACCTCCAGGGTGGGTCCCTTTGTGCAGGTACGGGAGCGAAGCCAAGGCTAAGGATCAAGCTATAATTCAGGCATTGTTGCACAAGTCTCCATCTGAAGAACACTCAGGATACTACTCTACTTGCTCGACAAGGAAGCTAAGCCTACAGCTTACTTGTTGGACAAGAGGACGAAACAATCTTTATAATCGAATCGTAAAATCGAATCGTAGAATCGTAAGATTCTACAAACACGTATAATCAAGATATTGCACTCAATCTTCATTGAATATGCTAAAATTATAAGTTAAAAGACCCAAAAATTGGAAAAAATAGTTGTTTACCCACTATATTGGCAATAACTAACAATGTATATTTATTATTTGCGTTCTTAGCATGATTTAAATTTGCGAGGTTTTCGCTAGTCAATAGAAATGTATAGAATCATCTAGAATCGTGAATCGAATCGTCTACCATATTTTGGATCGTAAAATCGTAAGATTTTAAGACTTAAATCGCGATTTTAATAACTTTGCTTGTGCCTATAGTGGTTTTTTTTTCCATGCTCCACAACTCTGTCACGTCAGAATGTGGAAAAAATAAAGTTTGACTTTTTGTACAAGCAGTGCCCTACATTGAGCGTGAAAAGTATTTTGCCCATAACTCTTATCTCGGAAAACATTTCTGATTAATTCTTGCTCCTAAAGTGGCATTTTTCCATGGTTAATAGATTCCTCAAGTCCGAATGGGAAAAAAATGAAGTCGGATTTTTCGCAACAGTTGTGCCCTGCAAAGAAGTTGAAAAGTGTTTTTGCCATTCACTTCACCGTTTAACCACCTCCACTTATTAATATACTGGCCTTCTATGCATGCGACGCGTGCGTCGATTGCTTGGGCCTGTTCTTAAATTTTATCTAAATATAATTTTGAAAGTGTAATTTATAATCACAATAGTACAAACTAATGTAATATATAGTGTTTAGAAATTGTGATGAACAAATTAAATGTAAAATCTTATAGTCAAATTAAAGTTGTAAGAGTTTTTTTAATTTACTAACCATTTTTCTCATTGTGTCAAGTTACTTTGTTAATGCTTTAGTTTATTATTGGAAATTTAAGGAGACTCCAATACACATCATGACCCCATCTTTAAATTAGGAAAGAATATAATTGTAGAAAATTTGAATATGCAATTATATATTTAGCTAAGGACAAAATAGACTTTTCATAAGGGGATGCCGGACACCATACCCTTGGGTTATATAATAGAGATGTGCGCTAGGTCAATGAAAATAATTTCTCATAATAGATATCAGGTCAACCAATGTTGCAAACTCATAATAACTTATTATGAGACATTAGAAGGCATTTCTATAAGTAGTACTCTCCTTGTCCCATATCAATTGTTATGTTTAGGGAATAAAAATAAAATAAAGGAACATTATTTATTTTGTTATTTCCCACCTATTATATTACTTTTGACCAACAAATATTAAGTTTAGTGGAACATTTAAAGCTTTTGTTGTCTATCATTGGATACTTGACAACTATTTTGGGACCTACGGAAAAGGAAATTTTGATAATTAAAATGAAACAAAGGTTGTAAACAATTAACCCTTAATACGGAATCATTACCTCAATCATTCAGTAAAACATTGTAAATTTGCCTAATAAGATTTTGTGAATTTCTCTAAAGAACCACCAATAGATATGCTAATCTAATTACGCTTAAATTGAATTAACTCGCGAGTCGCAACTAGCTTCACATAAAGGTGAGTTAGGGCTGATTTCACTGCAACCAGCCTCCAGAATGAGATCAAACCAGTAAACTGCCAGGAAAATTACATATCAGGAGCAAAAGCATTGTTTTACAGCCATACCATGAAGATTAGGGCTCTGTTTGGTAGGCCTGAAAATTTTTTCTAGGAAAATGGTTTTCCCTATTTTACATTGTTTGGTATGGGCCGGACAATAAAATGTAAAATTTGGGCTGAAAAGTTGTTTTCAACCCAACTGAAAACATTTTCCCTAAAATCTGAAAGGAAACCACGTTTTCCTTCCTCTCTCTCTCAAACCTAAAACACGCTACTCAACTCATCTTCACACTACAATCTTCTCTCAGCTCATCTTCTCAATCTCAAGGAAATCCGGTAAAACTCGTTGTTCTAATCTATATTCTCTTCAATGTTAATCTATTACTGTGCAAATTCGATTAATTTTAGGGTTTTTTTTTTGCTGGAAATTCGATTGATTTTAGTTTTTTTTTGCTGGAAATTCGATTATTTTTAGGGTTTTTTCCTGGAAATTCGAATGATTTTAGGATTGTTTTGCTACAATTTCGATCGATTTTATGATTGTTTTGGTGCAAAATTTAGGGTTTTATTTGACATTCTCTTCGATGTTTAATTTTTACAAATTTCGGTTGATTTTTTTTGAAGGTAATAGCATTAGATTTGATCCTGTTTTCTCAATTTCTTTTTATCATCTTAAATTTTTTGAGATTTATTTGTTTTCTTTGATTGTTTTTCATCAGACATGGTGGATCCTTCATTGGAGAAGACTCGATCTGCATATGGTTAATTCGAGTAAGATTTATTTGTTTTGGTATTCGATCTTTGTTTTTTTTTTTAATTATTTTTACTGGAGAAACATGAAATTGATTTCAATTGCTTGATTTTAGTATGATGATTGAGTTTGAATCTAAATTTTTTCATGAGATTTCTCTCAAGATTACTGCTCTCTGCTTGTATATATGCGAATTTGACTTTTTATTGTGATTCATAAACATGAATTGTTGCTATTTGTGTTTGAGATCATTCGATCGACTAGAAAAGTGATCAGCATATTGTTTGAGAACAAGGATTGCTAGAAATTCTGGAAATTATTTTATTCTCAAATTGAGAGTTAACAAGCAAGGTCTTTTTGTTTGTCAATTGTGCTTTTTATTAGTACTTCATGAGAAATTAGAAGGAATAGAATGAAGTGTAACAAAGAATTTAGGGAGCATGTCGTTAGCTTTATCCAATGTCCGATGCTTTTTTTTCTTTTTTTTTTCTTTGATTTACCGGATTTAAATGTGGGTTCTTCATTATTTGATATCTGTATGAATTTATATTTGGGTGTGAAGATGATAAGATAATGGAAATCCTTGTTCTGTGGGTGTGATTTAGATTATTTTCGTAACATCTTTAGGATTTTGGGTTTTTTTTGAGAAATGATCATGATGAGGTGTTTACTTCATAATTCAGGTTGTTGCATTTTTTTTGAGCTATTATGGAGTCGAATGATGTTCAAAAGTCGCAGGTAATACTATTCTTTGCGCTTTTATTATTTGTTATGTGTCTTCTCTATTAAGGAACTAAAATTCTTGATTTGTTAATGTTTGTAGATGATCCATAAAGGCATGATTATAGGTGTTGTTGCTGCCATTATTGCTTCCGTCCTTGCTTTAATTGAAGTAGATAAGTCTAGGACTAAAAGACCTAAAATATTAGACAACCTTATGTAAACCGGGATAGTTTGAGGGAGGCGAATATCAATAGTGTTTTATATTGTGGTGACTCTCATTGTCTTGGGCAGATTCGTATGAGGCCTGGTGCTTTTTTTGGGTTGTGTAATATTTTAGTTGAAAGGGGACTTTTGTCGCAAAGTAAGCAAATGAGTGTTAGCAAGTATTAGTATTTTTATACTTGTTGGGTCATAATGTAAGATTTCGGGCAGCCGGGGGAAGATTCTTTCGATCTACTTGGACTATACATTACTACTTCCATATTGTGCTCCAAGCAATCCTTCGCTTGTACCCATATGTTATAAAACCACCAGAAGCTTTTGTCCAACCTGAAATTCAGAACAATTCGAGGTTTTTCCCTTGGTTTGAAGATTTTATAGGAGCTATAGATGGTACCCATGTACGTGCATCTGTTCCTATTGAGATGCAATATCGATTTCGGGGAAGAAAGGATAAGACTACACAGAATGTACTAGCAGCAGCTGATTATGACCTGAAATTCACTTTTGTGCTTGCTGGTTGGGAGGGTTCTGCCCATGATTCAAGGGTTTTAAGTGATGCACTTAAAAGGGGGTTTAAGGTTCCCGAAGGTAATTTTTTAACGTTTTTTCATTTGTTGCAAATTTTGGTGTAGTGCACTTAAATTGATTGGAAAATTGGTGATGATTTATCAATGTAGGGAAGTATTATCTTGCCGACGTAGGGTATGGTGATCGTAAAGGATTTATGCCTCCATATAGGCGAGTGCGTTATCATTTGAAAGAGTATACCAACAACCCTCCCGAAAATGAACGAGAGTTATTCAATCTTCGGCACTCTTCACTAAGAATGTGTATAGAGAGGGCGTTTGGAGTTCTAAAGAAGCGATTTCGTGTCTTAGATGCTGAGCCATTTTGGTCATTTACAACCCAAGTGGATGTGGTTCTTGCTTGCTGTGTGATACATAATTACCTTAGGGGCGTTGATCCAAATGACTCAATTACAAGAGAGGCGGACTTAGATATTGCTGCAAACTTAGATATTGATTCACAAGACATCAGACCGTCACTTACTCGAAGGGAAATGCGTGAAGAAAACAAAGAATGTGCAAAAAAGCGAGATGCCATAGCTTTAGCCATGTGGGATTCGTATAAAAAGCGTCGAATCTCATGAAGTTTCTCATTGTAGTATATGTATAAATGTTTCTTTTTGTCACCTTGGTGCTTTGAGCTCTAAATTAGTTTTTGGGATGTTGAACATTTCTGAAAACAGGAAATTAGATGGTTATTTTGGTGTTGAACTTGTTGATGTTCGTATTTTCTAATACTTATTTTGCCTTATTTTTATTATTCCTCTTTTTGTCTAATGAAGCAATCAGGTGGTATTAATCAAGTAAAGTTGTTAAATGAGGTGGTACATCAACTTTATAACTTTGTTTAATCAAGTACATTTGTTCCAACTTTATATGTTATTTTCTTACTAACTTATGGACGATGTTAATAATGTTATCAGGTGGTGAAAGAAGAAAAGAAAACTAATTTCCGTTGGTCGAAGCAAATGTCCAAGGAATTATTGGGATTTCTTGCGGAAGAAGTGAAAAGAGGAAACCGACCAAATAACACTTTCAGAACTAGTTCTTTTGTAGCTGCTGCGAAGTTAATTTCAGAAAAGTTTCAGACTACTTGCAATGCTGACCACGTTGAGAATCACATGAGGACATTGAGAACTGCTTGGGGAACTATATCACAAGTTCGGGGAAACTCCGGGTTTGGTTGGGATGATAATATCAAGATGGTAACTGCATCTCCTAAAACATATCTTGCTTATGTTCAGGTATGTTTTTGTTTTGTCTCTCTCCTTTACAATCTTGTCTTATGTTCAATCAATAGGAATCAAACTTCTGTTGGCCCATTTTCACATCTTGTTAGCGTAGAAGTATCAGCTCAGTCATTCACTCATCCCCTTTCGAGGTTTCTTGAACATAGTTGTATACTCATATCTGCTCAGTCTTTTTATTCTTCTTTTGTTATAGTCATGATAAATCTAGTTACACCATCTCTTTAATAACTGCTCCTCTGCTGCTAAATTTGTGGTATATTTTTGACTGGTGGCTTTTCAGTTGATCTCAGTTTGTTTCATGTGCTATCACTGTGCTGTTTAAAAGGCAATGTTTACTGGCTCAAGTGCTACTGTTATGCTTTCTGCTGATGTGCTTTTTTGGAAAGTACATATCATGCAGTATAATCTATTAACAAACACTAGCCTGCTTATCTTGCAGCTCATGATGCAAGCAGCATACTAGATTCAGCCACATCTCCTTTACAATCATCTCCTACTAATTTTCACTCATTTTTGTTAGTCTAGTGTTGTTGAGGTATGCTGAATAGATGCTCGTATACTTCAAGAAGGCACAAGTATTCTGGATCTGTAAGGCTCCAGTGTGCTTTAGCCTTCAGCACTATCTGATTAATTGTTTTTAATTATAAGATTTTATGAATCGCTAGAGTACCTTCTCCATTTACCTGTTCTTCAGACTTACTAGTTTGACAATAGCTATACATGTATGTATAGGTATAGTTATTAGCCCTCTTTATGTTGATGATTAATTCAAGCTGTAAAACTTGTTATTATATTTGAAATGCTATAGTTATTATATGTGGTAATCTGAAATTTGTTAATTTTCTTCCTTATTTAACAGCAATATCCATCTCATAAGAAATATTTGAACAAGAAAATTGATATGTATGAGGAGATAGCAATAGTGGCGGGTAAAGACATGGCACGAGGTAATTTCTCAAAGACATTCGGCGACATTCAAAATACTTCAAGTGGGCAGCCTAGTAGTACTGAAATTGAGTCTACCAAGTCAGACAGTGGAACTTCTTCTGAGCCCAGATCTCATAGGAAGAGGCCTCGAGTTGAAGACGAAGGGGGTGATTTGCAACATATCTCTACTCAACTAGGTGAAGTTGTTAGTGCTCTAAAAAAAATTTCGAACAACCAACTTGATGTGAGTAAACTTTACGAGGAAATCATGAAGATGAATGACTTTGAAGAAGCTATCCGCGTTGCTGCTTTTGACCACTTGGTTGAGCGTGAGATGCTTGCTAAAGCTTTTTTGACCAAAAGTGAATCTCTTCGCAAGCTTTGGCTCCAAAAATATGTCAAGACTCTACTCTAATTTTTTTAGTAGCTAACTTTGTGTTGTGAACTATCTACTATTTTGAAGGTTTTGATGTGGACTATTGTTATGCCTAATAGTCTCAATAGTATTGTGCTATGACATGTTAGAAACTTTGGGAATATTATAAGAATGATTTTTTTTTTCTAGCAAAAATGTTAAATTAGTTTGCTCAAAAATTTTAAGGAAGCCAATAATAATTTTTCTAGCAAAAATGTTATAAGAATGACTTTTTTTCTAGCAAAAATGTTATATTCATCTTCCCATAATAATTTAAGGAAGCCAATAGATATATATTTATGTAAGAGTTTATAAAAAAAAGTAATAAAAGAACAATAGCTAACACTCAAGAGGTAGCAACTAGATTAATAGTTGAAACTGATTTTCCATTGAACCAAACAATGGAAAATGCTTATAGTGGAAAACCATTTACCATGAAACCAAACAAAGGAAAATGCTTATGAAATTGAGTTTTCCTATGTAAAAGGTTTTCCTTGTAAACTCATTTTCAGTTGAAAGTGTTTTACGCTCTACCAAATGGAGCGTAGATGCTACAGTTAACAGTAAATTTCCCCAACAGATAAATATATCTAACTTGATTGATTCTAGAAAGGGGTCGCACCAGTTAGCGATATAGACAAAGAAGCAAAAGCTATAACTAAATTATCTAATTAACCAGAAACATTCCTGCAATCACAAATACAGCCTAGCAAGGCCAAGGCTTTCCCACCATTATGCACATTAAAATCCTGTACTCCATACAACAAGTACTATGACAGTAGAGAACGCCTCAAGAATGGTCAGAGCCACTGTACAACAACACCTTAGCACATCAAGATTTATATCTGAAAGCAAAAGCTACCATCGTCTATCAGCAATGCACCCTCCTTGATCCTTTAAACCCACAATCTGTAACATTGCAAAGTATATATGAGAACTCACCAAATTCTATGACCCCACAATCCTTTAGAGTTTAGACCCAATTTAAATCATCATAATGCTCGTAGAACTTACAAAAATTCTAAAAACTAAACCACAAATATGGCAGAAAGAGGCCAACGCAGCAAGAAAGCATTCCTTTACATGAACAGAGACGTTGAAAAGTAGACAGGGACAATGGTCCCTCAACCAATCATTAGCCCAACAACTCTTCGGATTTCTTTTAACTTCAATTTTTATAATCTTGCAATTCCTACTTTTTTTCGGTGGGTGTTTAGGGGGGGGGATTCAAGCTATCTCGACCCATTATTATTATTATTATTATTATTATTATTATTTTTTACCTTAATATTTCACTAGCTTCAACATCAGAAATTTTCTTAAATTAAGCTCTCTAAAGGCAGATAGGTAATATGCTTGTATGGCATCTCAATATGGTATTTTGGAAGACCTAACTACCAAGTTGGGACTTGGGAGTGGAAAAGTTGGAGCATAAAAATATAGATATTCAAACACATAACAGAAGAAATCAATAACAAGTAGATCTTGAACATACAAAACTTTTGAACATATAAAAGGATAACATTAGAATGCAGAATAAAATTCAAACTGACCAGATATATTTTGAAGTTTGAACATTGATAATAAAATTTCTTAAAACACACAGCAACCAATAGCTTTTGAACATATTGATTTTCAAATACTTGACAGAAGTTTTTTTCTATGCTCAAATCTCTAACATTTATATTCAAAAATTTTACCATATGTTCAAAAAATTTACCTGTATGTTCAAAAGATTAACCTGTCTGTTTGCAGGTAAAGATGTTCAAGATCTATGATACCAATTGCTATGACCTCAGTTCGAATTCGAATTCTTGATATTACTTAAAAGGGCCAGATAGCACCAAAAAGTAACCCCAACTCAGAAAAAAAAGGATGGGAGAGTGAAGGGTTCCGGCTGCCCCAAGATCAATTGACATTGCAAAATGTTGCAGACTTTTCTGGTGTCAGTTTTATATAATGATTTTTTTATTCATACCACAGTTCATTCCTCCATTTCTAAATACACGCAACAATTCTTGCCTACACACTATCCATTGCCCTACTTTGTTCATTGATATCTTTACTTATAGTAAAAATTTGAAAAAGTTGTTGATATGAAAGTATGCATTAGGACGAATCAAATAAGATCACACTCCACGATAATTTTTCTTTTAACTTGTGAGACAATAGGGGATAAGGTTGGTAGATTAATAGTAGTTACTATACAAATGTTGCATGCATTTTAGAAACAGAGGAAGTATTTATCAGCGGATTCACTACACTCGTGACATACACATGAAAATTTGCAGAAGAATTGACCAAAAAATAGTTAAGTAAACGTGGAAAATGTATAGATGACCCGAAGAGAAGTTTGTGTGAAGAAGAAAGTTTCTGCTCCTTCCACTTGGTAGATATTGAAACACTTGCAAAATATGATTTCCATCCTAAGACTTAATTCACTCGATAATACTAGTATGATACCTTCCAAGGACTAAACAAGGCAGATAGAGTCAAACAGCCAAAATCATTATTCAGACAAGATACATGCTTTTCAATTATATGTCTTCTTTGTTTCATTAATGGGAAATATGATGCCCAAACTCACATACAAGTGTATTAATCCAAGGGTTCGAGATGGAATTTTTTTTACGTGAAGTTAGGGTTGGTTAGTTAGTTTCCAAGTTTAGCATATTCTTGTAGATGTCTTTTAGTTTCTACAAAATAGAAGAAAATCCTTAATATTTACCATATTCTTCCCTTATTCAGTATTTTTATCATATTTTGTTTCTTCTTTTTCCACAACAAGAAAAATACAGTAGCCATATTGACCTGTCTTTCTCACTCCACTCATATAGCTCACATTACCTAGCTAGGTTGCACAGAGACGGATACGGGTACGGGTTTGGATTCGGGTACGGGGACAGAAAACGACAAGATTTTGAAATTTTAGGAATGGGTACGCGTACCCATACAGGATACGTATCGTATCGGGCAAGGGTACGGGTACGAGTACGTGACCTAAAAGAAGTACCCGTGCAACATAGCTACCTAGTACACCTCCTCCATATCATGTTGCTTTTCGAAAAAAGACACCTCTTTACGTTTTTCTCTTTGCACAACACTGGCTGGCCTCTGATAGCCAGTCAATGATAGCAGCAGGGGCCTACTCTCTTGTGCAACTAAAAGCCCCAATATTCTCCGTCTTTACTCGTGAACATTTAAAGTACTCAAGAGCATTTAAGTACAAAAAAATGTAACCAGTGATCACGTGGAAGTACAAATGTTGGGTGATAACGTGATAAATGAAGCTTTCGCATTCTTTCTTTCCCTAACATGACAAATATGAGAGGATGCCGGGGAGTATTACTTATTATCCACTTAAGTGCCAACTGCATAATTATTTCCATACAAAAGACAAGCAGATAAGTTTCAAATACAGACATATAAACATTTACATGTAACATCAAACATATAATTTTCCAAAATAATCTGATCATAAAATTACCAAAACAGAGCGCTGAAATCCCCTGATATTGCCTGTGCCCATCCCTCAGGTTGAGGAAGTATCACTGTCAGATTCTGCAATAGTTTGCAAATATATTCAGAAGAATAAAAAAAAAGGTTATACATAAACTTCAAACAATAAGCCCAAACAGACTGACGCTGGGATGCACCTTTGAAACTCAGAACCGAGAATAATAAGGACAAAAATTGTATACAACAACGATTTAACAGTACCACTGGAAGAGGATCCAGAACCACTGCTTGAGCTTCTTGAACTGTTTGATCTGCTTGCAGTGCCAGCTTGCTTTTCACGTTGAACAGGAGGCAATAAAAGATCATTTGTTTCTTCTGCTCCATATATTACAAAAAGAATATGTATAAGACATGATAGATATGTCAAGACAAAATTATATGTAGAAGACAATAACAAAAAGATGTTGAAAACTAATAGATATGTCTAGACAACTATATATATAGAAAGATTTACCAGCTTTATTCTCTTTTGATTCTTTCAAGATGGATGGAGCTTCATTCTGCATGCAGATATGACAATAATAGATCAGACTTCAGAGAAGCCAGCAGGGAAAAATGATATTGTACAATGAAAACGAGGAAAATAACGGAAGCACTTTGTTTCTCACCTTTCCTACAATTGGCTCAGCATCACCTATACCCTGGGTCAGCTCAGTCTTTTTCTTTATTTTGCTCATATTCTTTTTATAGTTCATCACGAATCTGTCCAGCTCCCAAAGAGTCTCGGTGTCAACACTATCAATGTCCACCTCAATCTCGTCATCATTTTGACAGAGTGAAGGGTTCCTCTTCCTAATAATCTGGACAACATTGTCCAGCTTCTCGGAAGGTAAATTCTGCAAGTCAGTGCTAAGCTTCTGCTTCTCCACATATGTCATGTCTCGCTTATGTGGATCTTTTGCCTTTGGCTTTTTTGGAACAGGAGTCCTGCCTGTTGGCATAGAATTCTGGTTTTTGGGTTTAACAGTACCAGAATTTGTCATAGATTCTGATTTGTCCAATGACCGGGTCATATCAACAGGAGGCGGAAGCAATGGTGGAGCTGGAGGAGCCTTTCTCGATCTTGGAGTTAAAAGACCGCCCTCATTGTCCGCAGAAGCTCTGAGCTCTTGCATATATTCTGCCTCTACACTGCTCCACTTCTCCTCAAACATCTTTGATAGTATCTCCGCCATTATATAGACATCGTGCCCTTTTGGATTATATGTCATTGCATTATGAAAGGTGAGTCTGACATCTTCGGCAAATTCTTTAGGAGATTTGTACCAATTCGTATTTAGCCTAGATTTCACAGTACCCAAGTCCATAGGATGCTTAACTATGGTAAAATAATCATGTAAACCAAGGGCCTTGACATCAACAGGGGTATTAAAGACCCATCCATGCTTGTGCTTCATTACCTTATCCAACAACACACTACAGTTCTTAAATACCTTACTCAAAGAGTTGCTCATTCCAATTCCAGGCCCCGACTCCCCATTCTTTTTCCCTATGCCTTTTGACTTCTTGTTCTGCTCCGAAGGTGGGATCCTTTCCTTACCCAGAATAAATTCCGAACTCTGATAAAATGGATTTGCTTTAGGGGTCCTCTTCTCCTTCTCCACGTTTTCACTGGCACCTTGACTATGTTCTGGAACAGTAATACTCAGCTGGTCAATAGGCCTACTGTCATGCCAACCCACCGAACCAACCTCAGAGTGAACTCTTTTCAACTTCCCCACATCAATGTTCCCATCATCCACCAAAGACCTTAAACTACTACCACTATGTTCGAGCTTCTTCACCAAATTCCTCACTGAATTAAGCTCACCTTCGAGCTTCCTCCTCAGTTCACGCCTCTCCTTCTTTGTCTTATTCGCCAAATTAATCGAAACACGAATCTCAACCGGGGAAAACCCCACCCCACTCGTCCCATTGCCTAAATGCATATCACGACGAACCGGATTACTTCCCCCTCGGCGAACACGATTCAAAGACGAAGAATCGTCAGAACCCACCTCAAACGTCTCAAAACTAAGCTCCTTCCCGAAATTCAACTCTTGTGAACCCAATTTTGATGATTTTTCAATAGGTAAATTTGTTTTAAGCCCTTTAAAAGATTTCCTACTATAAACTTTACTATCAGCCCAATTTTTCCTATCCTTAGAAAAACCACCACTACCACCCTCTCCACCAGCAATCCCAGTTGCCATAAACCCACCTAAACCCTCCAATCAAAATCCAGCCCCTAAAAAAAACGCTAATTTTTGACCATCTTCAAACTCAAATCACAGTAAGAACCAAACCCTAGAATTTTAAATTAGCAAAATTAAGCAGCAGAAATCGCTAAAAAAAAAAGCAGCAAAAGTAGGATTTAAAACTTAAAGAGAGTTAAAATTTAGGGTTTTAGAGAAATTTATACCTGAAAAATTACAAGAATGTCATCGATCTTCAATTTCTCTCTCCAGTCGTCGAGGTGAGAAGAACGGTGGAGTACAGTAAAGTTGGGAGTTGACTAAAGCTTATAAGAAATGGCGCGTGGAAATACAACGGGCAAAATCTGAGAGCAACTTCATTTTCAGGCACGTGATTTACACGTGATAATTCGTGACAATTTTTTTTTTTTTTACAACGGTGACAACTTTTGAGGTTTGGATGATGTTAATAGAACTATAGAAGTATGCTATTGCATTTGCATGTCAATTTTGTGCGTGTGCGTTTTACGGTTATTGTGGGCGCGTTGTTCGTTAAAATTCTAAAAAGATACTATTTTCGTTCGATGAGCACTAAGATATAGGATAATGACAAAGTAAGTCATTTTGGTCCTAATTTGAGGAATGAGCCTAGATTTTGGCCCATGGATTTTGGTTTTCCACTACAAGAGTGGTTTTTCCGGCAAAGTGTGATTTATTTTTGGGAAATTCCATTGGTGACCTTGTACTTTTGGGTTTTCTCATTGGTAACCTCTTGTTTTTTTAAATCCCAAGAATGACCTTAAGCTTTAACTAAGTTTTCAAATGTAACTTTACTTGCCTTATTCTGTTAACTAACCTTTAAATACTAACCCTAGTTAACAATTAGAATTTTTTTAAAAAATAAATAGAAAATCCCTCATCCCATCCCCCAACCAGTAGCACACAGCAGCCTAGCCACAAGCCCATGGCAGCCCCAACTAGCATCACCCATCTCAACACGAGACCAACAACCACAGAGCCACCAGGCTATCGACAATCCAGCCCAGCAGCAACCTGGCCGAGCCCAGCCACTGTAACTAGCCAGCAAGGCCCAACACGCCACATAGCCACCAACCCATCGCCACAGCCCACAGTAGCCCACTCCCCCATTTGGATTTTAGGATGTAAATTTCGAAAAACAAGGGCTGAAATTTAAGAACGAAAACAGAGGAGGTGCAACGTCTTGGGTGCTCATTGTGATGATCGAACAACATGGCAATGGAGGTGACAAGATGCATGAGTGAGAGAGATGCTAATGGTTAAGCAAAACACTGCATTGTTCCACTATAAGTCCGTATTCTTTTTCTCTCGTTATCTTTTTTTGAAGGAGAGATGGAGGCGGTTTGGTGGAGATAGAAAGAGATGGTGGAGGTGGGTGGAGAGAGAAAGGGACATTGGAGGTCTAGTTTGGAGGATAGAGAAGAGAAGAGTTAGCTAACCATGGTTCCCAAACAAACCCCATTTAACAGAAAATTATGGACACTTAACAGAAAAATGCTTCATTACAGTTACATTTGGGAACTTAGTTAAAGATTAAGGTCTTTTTGGGATTTAAAAAAACACGAGGTTACCAATGGGAAAACCCAAAAGTACAAGGTCACCAATGAGAATTTCCCTTTATTTTTTTAAGGAAAAAAAAAATTAGGCAAAGTGTTTGTATACTACTTCCTCAGTTTTTTGTTGTTCCCGTTTGAAATTTTTTTGTCAAAAGAAATTGGTCAAAGTAGAAAACATTCAGAGAAACGGAGGGAGTATCAAATAAATTCAATCCGTTTTATAATATACTCACTCCGTCCCATAATATATCGCTTGTTTTATTTTTGGTATGTCAAACTTTAAAATCTTTAACAAGATATTCTCATTAATATATATATAAAAGCATACTCATGTGGAGTCTTGTTAGATTCGCCTCAACGTGTATTTTCACAATATCAAGTTTTTATATTCTTTTATCAATAAGAAATCGGAAACATTGAAGGTGAAAGGTGCATCTTGGAGACCGTGTAAAAAAGAAACAAGGACTATATTATGGTAAGGAGGGAGTAGTATTTTTATTTCGTTTAGAGTGTTCCAAAATATTGTTTTTGTTTTTTATTAATCTTACATTTTTACTTTTTCTTGATTTGCCTCAAAAAATATGCCAACATCATGTATTTGCTCCTTATAATCAACTTTTGTCTTTGTTTATTCAATGCAAGGGTTGATTAGCTTGTGTTACCTGGACTCATCTAGGAGTCAACTGTCGGGTATGGTTACGCATCCAAGTGTCTAGTACTGTTGTAGATGTGGACGAAGCTGCTCCACCATTGATGGTTGTCAAGGATACTAAACTAATCCATTTGGTTGGTGATTGCATCTTCCTTATTAAACTTGATGAATTAAATGCTTCTTTCATGGAGGTCTTTAATTTGATTCATTAAGTTATATCATTTCTTGTTTTCATTTCGAATAAACTAGGAGTCTTTAAGTCCATAGGAGTGTTCTTTGCTTTGAGTTGTAATCCGTTTATGAGAGTCCTTAGTTCAAGGGAGTCTTGTAATCCTTGTGCAATTTGTATTACTTAGTTTGAGTTGTATTAGGACATGATTAATGAAGCTAAATGGAACGTGCAAAGAAGATGGAGAAGGCAGCATGCAAGTGGCGTGAGAATAGGGAGTTGTTTCACCCTCATTCACACGTTCAAATCTGAACCAACTTCCCTACAATGTAGGCGTGCACATGAAGGAGTTCAAGTAGTGCTAGGAGTGCTTGACGTTCAGCAACAACACACGCCCAGCATGGAGTAGAGGCGCCACCAATGTAGGAGTCAGTTGGAGCACGTTCAAAGAAGCCGTTGTGGCTTAGTTAGTTGGTTAGTCCACTACTAGCATGTTTAGACCATGATCAACGTGTCTTAGTGGTAATTAAGCACTAGTAGTTAGTGGTTAGTTATTTCTTTAATTATTTTGTTTTGAAAATCAGAAAACTAAGTTATAACAAGTCCTATATAAATCGGACAACATGAATGAAATGGATATGACTTTTATGACTTAAAAACGTGAGTTTTAACCTTTGCTTAATACTTTGTATTCTTGGATTGGAATCAAGTGTTAGTGCCTATGCTTAATTAACTTTGGCAAGTTAATTTGTGTTCTTAGGAGCTTTTAGATTGCTTGGTGGTGTGACTTATCCAAGTAGTTTGAAAGATTGCTACTCAACCGGGCTTGTGGATTCAAGTCTTTTCGATTGTTTCTTCTATCTCTTCTTGTATGATTCGAGTGCTACTCTAATTATACAACATCTTGGTATCAGAGCTAGCTTAAATCCTAACCATTTCACTCACCATTCAACCCCAAACACATTCCCAACCTCGTCCCAAACAAACACCCAAAAACCGCAAACACAAACAGCCCATTTTAAACTTGTTTAGCCATGGGAGATGAAGCTAATCCCCCTGCCAATTGGCGTGAAACCATGAGGGTATTAGAAGAAGAAAGGAGAGAGAGAGTGATGCTAGAATGGCCTTATTACAAGACCAAGTAAGGCAGCTCTCAGTTCGACTCAATCACCAACGAGAAGGAGGTGATGATTCGGATGATGCTAGTGATATAACTTTGCGTCCTAGAAGGCCTAACCCTCGACCTTCTAATGACATTAAGGTTGATATACCTGATTATGACGGCAAACTTGATCCTGATGAGTTTGTAGAATGGCTTAGAACCATCGAAAGAGTATTTGATTACAAGCAAATTCCGGAGGACAAGAGAGTGAAGCTTGTAGCATTGAAATTGAGGAAGTATGCCTCAACTTGGTGGGCAAGTGTGTGTGCCAAGAGGGAACGAATGGGAAAGGAGAAAGTAAGGAGTTGGGAGAAGATGAAGAAGCTTCTCAAACAGAAATTCTTGCCAACTCTATGTGCAAGAGAATTTCTCAAAGTTTCATCACCTCAACCAAGGAAGTAAAACGGTTGAAGAGTATGCAAGGGAGTTCGAAGCCTACATCATGAAATGTGATGTAATGGAGGATGAGCCTCAAACCTTGGTGCGTTTTCTAGGAGGCTTGGATCCTTCTATTGCCAATGTGGTTGAATTACATTCCTACTCAACCTTAGAAGAGCTAGTTCTGTTAGCTCACAAGGTGGAACGCCAAAACAAAAAAGAAATCCAAAGGTAAATGGGATTCTTCTCGAACCTTTACCAAAACCACTCCCTATTCAAAACCAAACCCAACCCCGTCTAAGCCAAACACATCTTACTCTTCTAAACCACCCCAAAAGAATGAAACTAAGCCTAATGTACCAAGCACCCCTCGAAGGTGTTATAGATTCCAAGGACTAGGGCACATTGCCTCTGATTGTCCTAACAAGAAGGTCATCACTCTTGCGGAGTATGAAGCCATAGATGATGGCTATGAAGAAGAGGAGGAGGAGGAGAATGTAGAGGAGGAAGAAGAGGGGCGATACATTGGACCTGATGATGGTGAATGTCTAGTGGTGAGAAGAACTCTTAGTGGCCTAGCTACTAATGAAGATCAAATGCAAAGGGAGGCCATCTTTCATACAAGATGCACCATAGGAGGTAAGGTATGTTCTTTAATAATAGATGGTGGCAGTTGCACTAATGTGGCTTCTCAAACATTGGTTACTAAATTAAACTTGAATACTACTCCCCATCCTAATCCATATGTGATACAATGGCTGAATCATGGAAAAGGAATACACGGTTCTTCACGTGTATTGTTAGCTTTCACTATGGGAAAGGAGTAGAGTGAAGAATTGTGGTGTGATGTCATTCCCATGGACGCATGCCACGTCCTATTGGGAAGACCATGGATGTTTGATAGAAAGGTGATTCATGATGGCTATAAGAACACCTATGCTTTTGTGAAAAATCAAAAGAAGATAGTGTTAACTCCTTTGTATCCTCGGCAAAGGGAGCAAACCAACAACCACATAAAAAAACCGGTGTCTCTAACCACACTCATCAAATCATCTTACCATGAGTATGAATCATTTCAAGAACTCATCTTGAGTGGTTTAGATCAAGTCCCACATCCAACACCCGAACCACAACACCCCTTATTAACCCCTTTGCTCAAACAATTCAAACACGTTTTTCCACAAGAAATACCCTCTGGCCTACCCCCAAAACGAGACATCCAACACAAAATTGACCTTGTTCCCGGAGTTAGCCTACCTAACAAACCTGCTTATAGGACAAATCCTAAAGAAACCGAAGAAATAAGGAGGCAAGTGGAGGAATTGAAGGTGAAAGGCTTGATTAGGGAGTCTCTTAGCCCTTGTGCTGTACCTACATTGCTCGTGCCTAAGAAGAATGGTGAATGGCGCATGTGTGTTGATAGTAGGGCCGTCAACAAAATCACTATAAAGTATCGATTTCCTATTCCAAGGTTGAATGATCTTTTAGATGATTTACATGGTTCGAAAGTATTCTAAAAAATAGACCTAAGGAGTGGCTATCATCAAATTCGAATCCATGAAGGGGATGAGTGGAAGACAGCCTTTAAAACAAAGGAAGGCTTGTATGAATGGCTAGTCATGCCATTTGGATTGTCAAATGCACCAAGTACATTTATGAGATTGATGAACCAAACCTTGAAACCTTTTCTTGGTCGGTTTGTAGTAGTGTACTTTGATGACATATTGGTGTACAGCAAGAATGAATTGGAGCATGTTGATCATCTACACCAAGTATGTGAAGTTTTGGAAAAAGAACAACTCTATGGAAACCTTGAGAAGTGTCATTTCTTCTCAAATCAGGTTGCCTTTCTTGGCTTCCTAGTTTCACACGAAGGTATTGAGGTGGACGAGAAGAAGGTGCAAGCCATTCGTGAATGGCCTACTCCATGTTCAATCCAACAAGTAAGAAGTTTCCATGGCCTAGCTTCATTTTATAGAAGGTTTGTTCGAGATTTTAGTACTCTCATGGCTCCTATAACTGAGATTACTAAACTTAAGCAATTTGAATGGAGTCCTCAAGCACAAAAGGCCTTTGAAGAGGTGAAACTTCGACTCACAACAGCCCCTATTTTGGCTTTACCTAGCTGTGAAGACATCTTTGAAGTGGAATGTGATGCTTCTGGAGTTGGTATTGGTGCAGTCCTTTCTCAAAATGGACGCCCCATAGCCTACTTTAGTGAGAAATTGAATGAAGCTAAGAGGAGGTATTCTACCTATGACAAAGAGTTCTATGCTCTTGTGAGGTCCCTTGATCATTGGCGCCATTATTTGATTGCAAAGGAGTTCATATTGCATTCCGATCATGAGGCCCTCAAATACTTGCAAAGTCAACAAAAACTTCAGCCACTCCATGCCAAGTGGGTAGAGTTTTTACAAGCTTATCATTTTGTGATCAAACACAAATCCGGAAAGATGAACAAAGGTGCTGATGCCTTGTCAAGAAGGTACTTATTGCTTACTTCTCTTAGAAACCGAGTCATTGGTTTGGAAGTATTGAAGGAAGGTTATGTTGATGATCCGGATTTTAGAGAGATCTTTGCAAAATGTCAAGTTCATGCTCATGGAGATTATCATGTTTATGATGGATTTCTATTCAAGAATAAGAGACTATGCGTGCCTAAACATAGTGTGAGGGAATCACTCATTCGAGAATTTCATGAAGGTGGCCTTGCTGGACACTTTGGCATTGAGAAGACCTATACATTGGTGAATGATTATTTCTTTTGGCCTAGATTGATGAAGGATGTCGAGTATATTGTCAAGAGGTGTGTGGCTTGCCAACACGCCAAGGGTCATTCTCTTCCTCAAGGTCAACACTTACCTCTTCCTACACCTCAAGCACCATGGGAGGACATAAGTCTTGATTTTATCACGGGGCTTCCAAGAACAAGACACAACAAGGATGCTGTGATGATGGTGGTTGATAGGTTCTCTAAGATGGCTCATTTCATCCCTAGCCATACTACTCATGATGCGGTTCAAACGACACTATTATACTTCAAAGAGGTAATTCGCCTACATGGAGTTCCAAGAAGCATGGTGAGTGATCGAGATACTAAGTTCCTAAGTCATTTTTGGCTTACATTGCGGAAGAAGATGGGAACAAAATTGAAGTTTAGCACATCATCTCATCCACAAACCGACGGCCAAACTGAGGTAACTAATCGAACCTTAGGGACTTTGTTAAGGGCTCTAGCTACTAAGAGTCCAAGGCAATGGGAAGACATGTTACCCCATGCTGAATTTGCATATAATAGGGTGCCTCATAAGATTACTGGTTTGAGTCCCTTCGAAATTGTCTATGGGATCAATCCTTGTATTCCTCTTGATTTGGCTCCCCTTCCAATTCGAGACAAATTTAGCAAGGAGGCTGATGAACGTGCTAAGGAGATCAAGAAGATCCATGAACTTGTGAGAGCAAGAATCATCCGTGCTAATGAGAAGATCAAGGCTCGAATTGACAAAAGAAGGCATGATGTTCAATTTACTCCTGGAGATTGGGTATGGATTCATCTAAGGAAGGAACGTTTTCCTTCCAAGAGGCGTTCAAAATTAAGCCCTAGAACCGATGGTCCCTTCAAAGTTCTTGAGAAGATCAATCCTAATGTCTACAAGATCGAATTACCAGGTGATTATGGTGTTTCTTCTTCTTTCAATGTTTCGGATCTTAGTCCTTTCTATGAAGATGAAGGTGATCTTCCAAGTTTGAGGTCAAACTTTTCCCAACAAGGGGAGGATGTTGTAGATGTGGACGAAGCTGCTCCACTATTGATGGTTGTCAAGGATACTAAACTAATCCATTTGGTTGGTGATTTTATCTTCCTTATTAAACTTGATGAATTAAATGCTTCTTTCATGGAGGTCTTTAATTTGATTCATTAAGTTATATCATTTCTTGTTTTCATTTCGAATAAACTAGGAGTCTTTAAGTCCATAGGAGTGTTCTTTGCTTTGAGTTGTAATCCGTTTATGAGAGTCCTTAGTTCAAGGGAGTCTTGTAATCCTTGTGCAATTTGTATTACTTAGTTTGAGTTGTATTAGGACATGATTAATGAAGCTAAATGGAACGTGCAAAGAAGATGGAGAAGGCAAAGATGCAAGTGGCGTGAGAATAGGGAGTTGTTTCACCCTCATTCACACGTTCAAATCTGAACCAACTTCCCTACAATGTAGGCGTGCACATGAAGGAGTTCAAGTAGTGCTAGGAGTGCTTGACGTTCAGCAATAACACACGCCCAACATGGAGTAGAGGCGCCACCAATGTAGGAGTCAGTTGGAGCACGTTCAAAGAAGCCGTTGTGGCTTAGTTAGTTGGTTAGTCCACTACTAGCATGTTTAGACCATGATCAACGTGTCTTAGTGGTAATTAAGCACTAGTAGTTAGTGGTTAGTTATTTCTTTAATTATTTTGTTTAGAAAATCAGAAAACTAAGTTATAACAAGTCCTATATAAATCGAACAACATGAATGAAATGGATATGACTTTTATGACTTAAAAAAACGTGAGTTTTAACCTTTGCTTAATACTTTGTATTCTTGGATTGGAATCAAGTGTTAGTGCCTATGCTTAATTATTTTTGGCAAGTTAATTTGTGTTCTTAGGAGCTTTTAGATTGCTTGGTGGTGTGACTTATCCAAGTAGTTTGAAAGTTTGCTACTCAAACGGGCTTGTGGATTCAAGTCTTTTCGATTGTTTCTTCTATCTCTTCTTGTATGATTCGAGTGCTACTCTAATTATACAACAAGTACGACACTTCCTAAAAATCAGGACACTCTGTCCAAAAGTTGGACACGGGTCTGACTATGCGAAATTAATATTTTATAATATAAAATTTATTAATAAATCAGTAATTTAAATCTACTGAATAGAAAAGAACACAAAAAAAAAGTAGAGAGTACACCGATCCATTACTTACTCTCCAAAAAAACCATCTGCTTTCAAACTAAAAAAAAAGAGAAAAGAAAAAAACTGGAGAAAGAGGAGGAAAAAGAACAAAACTGAAGAAGTCTAAAATTGAAGCTTGCTTTTTGAGTTCCCTAGCAGGCTCCACGTGACTACAATCCCTTTTTTTCTTTTACAAAACAACCAACTTACTGTAACTCAGCCAAAACAAAACAAAAGAGGAGGGGTAGCCACTGGCCACCATGTAGCCACCATGAAGCCATCCGAAGCTTCTCACAACACCACAAAGCCACTCGCTTGTCAATGACTACTTAAAGCCCTAAGTATTCGTCCTCTTCCATCTACATTTAGTGCTTTGATTTTCAGATTCAAAGTTACGAACACTATATCTGACAAACCCTAAATATGATGTTTTTCAAGAGTTCTCCGCTTCTCCTCTTCTCCTCTTCTCCTCTTCACATTTGAACTCTAAGATTTGAGCATCTAAGGTTTAGCCGTTTTCGAGTGAAACTTGCCGTATCTGACACGGATATCGTGTCGCTGTCGTGTCGTACCAACACTAATATTTGGAAAAATTTGCCGAGTCCGAGTAATAGAGGAATTAGGCCCCGTTCTTTTGGACTGAGAGAAACTGAACTGAAATGAACTGAAATGAGCTGAAATGAACTGAACTGAGAGAAACTGAATTGCAGAGAGAAACTAAACTGAACTGAACTGAAAATGAACAGGGCCTTAGTCTTATATTTACTGCTTTTTCACCTTGTATTCTCTATTCCTTCTTCTAAAATTATATTTCCCCTCAACAATTATTATTTATCATTCCATATTCCACTTACCTTAATTTTTGTAAAAAATGAGAAATAAGCATTATATTATAGGACAGAGTGAGTACGTAAAGACGGTTGTTAAATTCATGTAAAAATTCTCTATATATAGAATATTTATAATGTAAAAGAAGCTTTGATTACCTTTATATGAATTTTAGATACCATTTATCTTCACTTTTCCCTAATTTGATTATATTGTGAAACCTTTGTTTGTACTTTGCTTAAAAAAGCCTACGGGGTTGGATTTTCTCATGCAATTACTCCTGAATCTTTTTTTGTACATCAATGAAATTTTTTAACCTGTATTCAAATAATATCTCAAGATATAGACAATTGGGAGGGAAACAAAGTTTTCTTGATGCGATTGGGGGAAAATGATTTAAAATAAGGGAAATCGGGTGTTTTTCTTATAAGGAGAGACCTTGACAAGTTCGGGGAAGTAAAGGGGATCCCAACCTGCCAAGGGTGAGAATCGATCCCAAGACCTCTAATCAATGAGTTATCCTTCACTCTCATGTGATTTTTGCATCGACCTGTATTTAGGACCTCTCATCTATTAGTATGTGGTATAATTATAAGAGGTCTGCTAGTAGCTATTAGGGGTCAGCGATCAAAGTACTCCCACTATCTCGAATTTGATCATTTCCTCGACCAATATATTCTTGTAGGGGCCACTTATTATATGTATGTCTATGTTCATTTTAAACTTACAAAGTCCAATGATATTACACATTAAGGTGTTGCTATCAAAATATTATGCAAGATAGGCTAAAGAATTACTCGATTCCATGAGAGCCATAAATCGAAATAGTTTTCCACCATTTGCTCAACATAAGAAGCGGGAAACTTAGGGCTCGTTCGTTATCGTTTTTTGTTTCCAGTTTTCAGTTTTTTTGAAAACCAAAAACAAAAATATAAAAACCAGAAAAAGTAGTTTCCAGTTTTCTGTTGTAAGTTTTGAAAATTGACATGTTTAATATAAGTTTGACCAGTTTTTTTTTACAATATTTTGTTGTTTATATGTTTAAATCAAAATTATTTTCATTAATCTAAATTAATTATATGAGATGCCACTGGTTATAGTTTTTCTAGGCATGATGTTTCCATGTATGCTTAGAAAAATGCTTTATGTTTGTTGATTATTTGTTTAGCTTTACATGGTTTTGGTGATATTGTTTTTGTTATTCCTTTCAGTAGCGCTTCGCAACAACGGTGTACCGATACACCATTACTTGTTTTGAATTTCTTTTACTCAAGAAGTGAGCTCCGACTTCTTAAAAGTCAGTGATGCAGGTTTAAAAGTGAGATTTGTGTTATTTTCTTATTTTTATATTATGTGTAGGAATATTTTTATTGTATGGTGCATTTTATATATTTTATTTTATTTTAGATCCACCTTATTTTTTTATTTCCATTGTACTTCATTTTCCTACTTTTGTTTGTTGACGTACATTGATCCAAGAAACAAACTAAGAGTCAAGCCCCATTCTCTTTGTTCAGACCTGAAGATTGAAATAGAAAATAAAAAGTGAAAGGAAAAGAAAAAAGAAGGAAAAAAAACAACGAGAAAGAACAGGCATGATGGACTGAACTAGCAACACAACCCTTCTTCTTTCCGCCTCTTCGACGCACATCATTATCAACAGATCCTTAGCCGTATCACCTCTTAAATTACATGCACCGCATCCTCTACACATCACTTACAATTGCAAGTTGCAAATTCATCTTCCTATTAAAATGAGGAGCCACATTTTGTGCGCCGCAAAGTAGAAGCAAGAAGGTCGTCTTCAATGGCTTTCCTTAGGTACCAATTTTCTTCTTTAATTGATTCGAACTTTTCCACTAGGGCAGCATGAATTGGGTATAAGTACCCATTTAAGGGCCACAAAAATAGTACACAAGCATTCACCTTGAGTTGAGAGCAAGAGTGCGAGTGATTGCAAGAATTTGGATTGGTTATAAATACCCAATTGAGGGCAACAGAAATAGTACACAAGCATTTATCTTGAGTTGAGAGCAAGAGAGTGAGAGATTGCAAGGATTTGAATTTTAGGGTTCGAGAAGATACCCATTGGAGAAGGCTTAGTCTTTCATCCAAGGATAATAATGGAGTCGACTTGTTTCGTGGTTCAAAGCTCCAGACAAGACGCGACGAAATTGGACAATAATAACTTATTAAGTTCTTCTCTTCCTAATTACTTAATTTCTACCATGTTAATTACATTGCTACTTTTGTTATTTAGATAATTATGTTACAATCTGAAGTGTTTAATTTCCTTTACGATTTTCATATTCTAATTAGTATTTGAGTATACTTGTAATCTATAATCTATGATTTGAGTGTTAATTAGGATTTTTTGTCAAAAAATACTTATTAATTGTAACTTTTTGAAAACAACTACCTAATAAGTCTAATTTTTAAAACAACTACCTTTTTTTATCATTTTTTTTAGCACTACTAATACACGGTATTACTAACGTTTACTGTGTATGGGTAGTGCTAACAAAAAAAAACATGATAAAAGGTAGTTGTTTTCAAAAAGTTGCAATTAATAGGTAGTTTTTGACAAAAAATCCATAAATTTATATATTTTAAAATGGAGGGAATTGTCAAGTGGGGCCTGCCAGGCGGAATTACTAACGTTTACCGTGTATTGGTAGTGCTAACAAAAAAACATGATAAAAGGTAGTTGTTTTAAAAATTAGACTTATTGGTAGTTGTTTCAAAAAGTTGCAATTAATAGGTAGTTTTTGACAAAAAATCCTTTTAATTATGGTTGTTATCTTTGAAAATTATAGTTGCAGACTAATGTTATTTAAATAATTTGGTTTACTTTAAATTATATAAACCTAAGTGACGACTATTCTAAATTTGACTTGCAAAGATGGTACGTATGTATGCTCGATCTATCTAATTTATGCATTTATGTGTGTGAGAAATAGTTAGGGTTAATGAGGTCTTCCTATTTCTAAACACTTCCAATTGTAAGCTATGATCGTTGCAAATATACTGGTGTAACTTAGGTTGGTCTAGAATCGACTAAAGTTTAGTTCAACTTCAGTTTCAAATAAAGGAAGATAGGGAGTCTTTGTTATCTTAGTCTCCGCAGTTGGGCTATTAAATTGAATTGGAAAATACTAAAGGTAATACCAATTATTAGGTTGAGATTATAAAAATGTTTATGTGCTCAAATAAAATTGCTTGACGTCATCACTTGTCAATAATATATTAGTTAAGAATTTGTGAATTTAATTTAAATTAATTATATGACTTGCCTGTGGTTATTGTATTTTCTAGGCATGATATTTCCATGTATGCTCAGAAAAATACTTTATGTTTGTTGATTCTTTGTTTAACTTTACATGGTTTTGGTGATATTCTTTTTCTTATTTCTCTCAGTAGCGCTTCACAACAACGGTGTACCGATACACCATTACTTGTTTTGATATTATTTTTTTCTAGAAGTGACCTTCGACTTCTTAAAAGTCGGAGATGCAGGTTTAAACGTGAGGTTTGTGTAATGTTATGATAAGTTCATAAATTAATATATTTATGTCCCCTTATTTAAAATTATGTGTAGGAATATATAATTGTATGGTGCATTTTATAAATTTTATTTTATTTTAGATATGATACCTTAGGTTTTTATTTTCATTGTACTTCATTTTCCTACTTTTGTTGGTTGACGTACTTTGATCCAAGAAGCAAACTAAGAGTTAAGCCTTGTTCTCTTTGTTCAGACTCAGCTTAAGATTCAAAAGGAAAAAAGAAAAAAAAGGAAAAAAAAAAACAAAGAGAAAGAAGAGGCATGATGGACTGAACCATCAGCACAACCCTTCTTGTTTCCACCTCTTCGACGCACATCACTATCAACAGATCCTTAGCCGGATCACCTCTCAAATTACATGCACCGCATCCTCTACATCACTTACAATTGCAAGTTGCAAATTCATCTTCAAATCAAAATGTGGAGCCACATTTTGTGCGCCGCAAAGTAGAAGCAAGAAGGTCGTCTTCAATGGCTTTCCTTAGTTACCAATTTTCTTTTTCAATTGGTTCGAATTTCTCCTCTAGGGCAGCATGAATTGGGTATAAATACCCAATTGAGGGCCACGAAAATAGTACACAAGCATTCACCTTGAGTTGAGAGCAAGAGTGCGAGATATTGCAAGAATTTAGATTGGTTATAAATACCTAATTGAGGGCAACATAAATAGTACACAAGCAAATATCTTGAGTTGAGAGCAAGAGAGTGAGAGATTGCAAGCATTTGAATTTTAGGGTTCGAGAAGATTCCCATTGGAGAAGGCTTAGTCTTTCATCCAAGGATAATAATGGAGTCGACTTGTTTCATGGTTCAAAGCTCCAAACAAGACGCGACTAAATTGGACAATCTCAACTTATTAAGTTCTTCTTTTCCTAATTCCTTAATTTCTACCTTGTTGATTACATTGCCACTTTTGTTATTTAGATTATTATGTTTCAATCTGAAGTGTTTAATTTCCTTACCGATTTTCATATTCTAATTAGTATTTGAGTATACTTGTTATCTATAATCTATGATTTTTCAATTTTAATTATGGTTGTTATCTTTTATAATTAGAGTTGCAGACTAATGTTATTTAAATAATTTGGTTTAGTTTAAATTATATAAACCTAAGTGATGACTAGTCTAAATTTGACTTGCAAAGATGGTACGAATTTGGGGTAGAATGTATGCTCGATCTATCTATGCATTCATGTGTGTGAGAAATATTTAGGGTTAATGAGGTCTTCCTAGTTCTAAACGTTTCCAATTGTAAGCTATGATCGTTGCAAATATACTGGTGTAACTTAGGTTGGTTTAGAATCGACTAAAGTTTAGTTCAACTTCAAATTCAAATAATGGAAGATAGGGAGTCTTTCTTATCTTAGTCTCTGCAATTGGGCTATTAATTTCAATTGGAAAATACTAAAGGGAATAACATTTATTAGGTTGAGATTATAAAAATTTTTATTTGCTCAAATAAAATTGTTGGACGTCATCACTTGTAAATATTATATTAGTTAAGAATTTGTGAATTTAATTTAAATTAATTATATGACTTGCTAGTGGTTATTGTATTTTCAAGGCATGTTGTTTCCATGTAAGCTCAGAAGAATACTTTATGTTTGTTGATTCTTTGTTTAAATTTACATGGTTTTGGTGATATTCTTTTTGGTATTCCTTTCAGTAGCGCTTCACAACAACGGTGTACCCATACACCATTTCTTGTTTTGAATTTATTTTACTCTACAAGTGAGCTCCGACTTCTTAAAAGTCAGATATGCAGGTTTAAATGTGAGGTTTGTGTACTGTTATGATAAGTTCATAAATTAACATATTTATGTCCCTTATTTAAATATTATGTGTAGGAATATATAATTGTTTGGTGCATTTTATAAATTTTATTTAATTTTAGATATGATACCTTAGGTTTTTATTTTCATTGTACTTCATTTTCCTACTTTTGTTTGTTGACGTACTATGATCCAAGAAGCAAACTAAGAGTCACGCCCCATTCTCTTTGTTTACTCTCAGCTTAAGATTCAAAAGGAAAAGAAGAAAATAAAAAGAGAAAAGAAAAGAAAAAAAAGAAAAAAAACAAAGAGAAAGAAGAGGCATGATGGACTGAACCATCAGCACAACCCTTCTTCTTTCCGCCTCTTCGACGCACATCATTCCTCCAGTAGAGCATGACCTATTAGTGACTTGTTGGTTCAGGTAAATTGCTTACGTGGCACTTACTTCTTCTTCCTTGTTTGCTCTAGTTCTTCTTTTCATTCTTCTCTCCTGCTCCCCCTCCCCCAACTGCCACCTACCCTTTGACCACCACCAACACCAAAATCGCACCTCAACCGAATCAGCTCCCCTCCCC
The DNA here is from genome assembly GCA_947646795.1 of Beta lomatogona. Classification (NCBI taxonomy): domain Eukaryota; kingdom Viridiplantae; phylum Streptophyta; class Magnoliopsida; order Caryophyllales; family Amaranthaceae; genus Beta; species Beta lomatogona. The sequence continues at coordinate 344,032 of CANSNZ010000956.1, read as the reverse complement.
CCACTGCCACCTACCTTTTCACCACCACCAACACCAAAATTGCACCTCACCCGAATCGGCTTCCCTCCCTCCTCACGCCTCCTACCCTTTTCACCACCACCAACACCAAAATCGCACCTCACCCAGTCAAATCAGCTCCCCTCACCCCACTGCCACATACCCTTTCACCACCACCAACACCAAAATCGTACCTCACCAGTCGAATCAGCTCCCCTCCACCCCCGAAACAACCCCTGACCCATTCATTAAACAGCCGCAACACCCAAAATAACCCATTACCTACCCGAAATCAGACCCCCTACCCATTACCCACCACCCACCCTCGAAACAACCCTTCACCCACAAGAAATTAGCCCCCTACCTAAAACCCACGTCAATTTAGGGTTCTTATTTTGTGGGTGTTTTGGGGTTCGTGGTGGTGAGTGTGGTGTGGATAGGATTTGGTGGGTGGGGTTCATGGTGGTTGTGGCTGGGTTTTGTGAATTTCAAGGGTGAAGGAGTAGAGGGGGGTGGTTTTCGAGGTCAGGGTGGGCGGGATTGGTGGTTTTCGGGTTGGGGTGGCTGGGATTAGTGGTTTTCGAGGGTGGGGTGGCTGGGTTTGTTGGTTTTCCGGGGTGAAGGAGTGGAGAGGGGTGGTTTTCGGGGTGGGGGAAGGGAGACGTGGTGTTTTTGGGGGTAGGGGAGGGGAGCAGTGGTGTTTTCAAGGGTGGAGGAGGGGAGACGTGGTGTTGCCGGTGGTTGGGGTGGGGGAGGAGGAGGGGGAGGGGGAGAGTCCAGTGGTTTCGTGGTGGTAGGGAGAGGGGAGGAGAGAGAATGAACTTTTGGGTTTTTTAAATTTCTTTTTACGTGTTTTACAGGTTAAAGGTCACATTGCCCTACTGGAGGAATTTTGCGAAAAAGTTTATATTATTTGTAAATAATGAAAAGTTTGCATTATTACGAGAGAACGGGCAAAAGTTTGTATTATTGTAGTTAAAAAATACTAATTGTATGGTGCATTTCATAAATTTTATTTTATTTTAGATATGATACATTAGGTTTTTATTTTCATTGTACTTCATTTTCCTACTTTTGTTTGTTGACGTACTTTGATCCATGAAGCAAACTAAGAGTCAAGCCCCATTCTGTTTGTTTATACTCAGCTTAAGATTCAAAAGGAAAAGAAGAAAAACAAAAGAGAAAAGAAAAAAAAAAGGGAAAAAATCAAAGAGAAAGAAGAGGCATGATGGACAGAACCATCAGCACAACCCTTCTTCTTTCCGCCTCCTCGACGCACGTCATTATCAACAGATCCTTAGCCGTATCACCTCTCAAATTACATGCACCACATCCTCTACATCACTTACAATTGCAAGTTGCAAATTCATCTTCCAATCAAAATGAGGAGCCACATTTTGTGCACTGCAAAGTAGAAGCAAGAAGGTCGTCTTCAATGGCTCTCCTTAGGTACCAATTTTCTTCTTCAATTGGTTCGAATTTCTCCACTAGGCAGCATGAATTGGGTATAAGTACCCAATTGAGGGCCACGAAAATAGTACACAAGCATTCACCTTGAGTATAGACCAAGAATGCGAGAGATTGCAAGAATTTGGATTTTTATAAATACCCAATTGAGGGCAACATAAATAGTACACAAGCATTTATCTTGAGTTGAGAGCAAGAGAGTGAGAGATTGCAAGGATTTGGATTTTTTGGTTGGAGAAGATACCCAATGGAGAAGGCTTAGTCTTTCATCCAAGGATAATAATGGAGTCGACTTGTTTTGTGGTTTAAAGCTCCAGACAAGACGCGATGAAATTGGACAATAACTTATTTAGTTCTTCTCTTCCTAATTCCTTAATTTCTACCTTGTTGATTACATTGCTACTTAAGTTATTTAGATTATTATATTTCAATCTAAAGTGTTTAATTACCTTTACGATTTTCATATTCTAATTACTATTTGAGTATACTTGTTATCTATAATCTATGATTTCAATTTTAATTATGGTTGTTATGTTTCATAATTAGAGTTGTAGGCTAATGTTATTTTAATAATTTGGTTTAGTTTAAATTACATAAACCTAAGCAACGTCTAGTCTAAATTTGACTTGCAAAGACGGTACAAATTTAGGGTAGAATATATGCTCGATCTATCTAATTTTTGCATTTATGTGTGTGAGAAATAGTTAGGGTTAATGAGGTCTTCCTAGTTCTAAACATTTCCAATTGTAAGCTATGATCGTTGCAAATATACAGGTGTAACTTAGGTTGGTTTAGAATCGACTAAAGTTTAGTTCAACTTCAGTTTCAAATAAACGAAGATAGGGAGTCTTTTGTTATCTTAGTCTCCGCAGTTGGGCTATAAATTTGAATTGGAAAATACTAAAGGTAATAACAATTATTAGGTTGAGATTATAAAAATCTTTATGTGCTCAAATAAAATTGCTTGACGTCATCACTTGTAAATATTATATTAGTTTAGAAGTTGTGAATTTAATTTAAATTAATTATATGACTTCCCTGAGGTTATTGTTTTTTCTAGGCAAGATGTTTCTATGTATGCTTAGAAAAATACTTTATGTTTGTTGATTCTTTTATTAGCTTTACATGGTTTTGGTGATATTATTTTTGTTATTCCTTTCAGTAGCGCTTCGCAACAACGGTGTACTGATGTACCATTACTTGTTTTGTATTTCTTTTACTCTAGAAGTGAGTTCCGAATTCGTAATAATCAGAGATGAAGGTTTAAACGCGAGGTTTGTGTAGTGCTATGATAAATTCATAAATTAATATATTTATGTTCCCTTATTAAATATTATGTGTAGGAATATATAATTGTATGGTGCATTTTATAAATTTTATTTTATTTTAGATATGATACCTTAGGTTTTTATTTTCATTGTACTTCATTTTCCTACTTTTGTTTGTTGACGTACTTTGATCCAAGAAGCAAACTAAGATTCAAGCCCCATTCTCTTTGTTCAGACTTAGCTTAAGATTCAAAAGGAAAAGAAGAAAAAAAAAAGAGAAAAGAAAAGAAAAAAAAAGGAACAAAACAAAGAGAAAGAAGAGGCATGATGGACTGAACCATAAGCACAACCCTTCTTCTTCCCGCCTCCTCGACGCACATCATTATCAACAGATCCTTAGCCGTATCACCTCTAGAATTACGTGCACCGCATCCTCTACATCACTTACAATCGCAAGTTGCAAATTCATCTTCCAAGAAAAATAAGGAGCCACATTTTCTGCGCCGCAAGGTTGAAGCAAGAAGGTCGTCTTCCATGGCTTTCCTTAGGTACCAATTTTCTTCTTCAATTGGTTCGAATTTCACCACTAGGGCAGCATGAATTGGGTATAAGTACCCAATTGAGGTCCACGAAAATAGAGCACAAGCATTCACCTTGAGTAGAGAGCAAGAGTGTGAGAGATTGCAAGGGTTTGGATTTTTTATAAATACCCAATTGAGGGCAACATAAATATTACACAAGCATTTATCTTGATTTGAGAGCAAGAGAGTGACAGATTGCAAGGATTTCAATTTTTGGGTTGGGGAAGATACCCAATGGAGAAGGCTTAGTCTTTCATCCAAGGATAATAATGGAGTCGACTTGTTTCGTGGTTCAAAGATCCAGACAAGACGCGACGAAATTGGACAATAACTTATTAAGTTCTTATCTTCCTAATTCCTTAATTTCTACCTTGTTGATTACATTGCTACTTTTGTTATTTAGATTATTATGTTTCAATCTGAAGTGTTAAATTACCTTTACGATTTTCATATTCTAATTAGTATTTGAGTATACTTGTTATCTATAATCTATGATTTCGATTTTAATTATGGTTGTTATCTTTCATAATTAGAGTTTTAGACTAATGTTATTTAAATAATTTGGTTTAGTTTAAATTATATAACCTAAGTGACGACTAGTCTAAATTTGACTTGCAAAGATGGTACGAATTTAGGGTAGAATGTATGCTCGATCTATATAATTGATGCATTTATGTGTGTGAGAAATAGTTAGGGCTAATGAGGTCTTCCTAGTTCTAAATACTTCCAATTGTAAGCTATGATCATTGCAAATATACTGGTGTAACTTAGGTTGGTTTAGAATCGACTAAAGTTTAGTTCAACTTCAGTTTCAAATAAAGGAAGATAGGGAGTCTTTGTTATCTAAGTCTCCGCAGTTGGGCTATGAATTTGAATTGGAAAATACTAAAGGTAATAACATTTATTAGGTTGATATTATAAAAATGTTTTTGTGCTCAAATAATATTGCTTGACACTTGTAAATATTATATTAGTTTAGAATTTTTGAATTTAATTTAAATTAATTATATGACTTGCCTGTGGTTATTGTTTTTTCTAGGCATGTTGTTTCCATGTATGCTCAGAAAAATACTTTATGTTTATTGATTCTTTGTTTAGCTTTACATGGTTTTGGTGATATTCTTGATGTTATTCCTTTCAGTAGCGCTTCGCAACAACGCTGTACCGATACACCATTACTTGTTTTGTATTTCTTTTACTCTAGAAGTGAGTTCTAACTTCTTAAAAGTCAGAGATGAAGGTTTAAACGTGAGGTTTGTGTAGTATTATGATAAGTTCATAAATTAATATACTATGTCCCCTTATTAAATATTATGTGTAGGAATATATAATTGTATGGTGCATTTTATAAATTTTATTTTACTTTAGATATGATACCTTAGGTTTTTATTTTCATTGTACTTCATTTTCCTACTTTTGTTTGTTGACGTACTTTCATACAAGAAGCAAACTAAGAGTCAAGCTCCATTCTCTTTGTTCAGACTCAGATTAAGATTTAAAATGAAAAGAAGAAAAAAAAGAGAAAGAAAAAGGAAAAAAATGGCAAAAAAAACAAAGAGAAAGAAGAGGCATGGTGGACTGAACCATCAGCACAACACTTCTTCTTTCCGCCTCTTTGACGTACATCATTATCAATAGTTCCTTAGCTGTATCACCTCTCAAATTACATGCACCGCGTCCTCTACATCACTTACAATTGCAAGATGCAAATTCATCATCCAATCAAAATGAGGTGCCATATTTTGTGCGCCGCGAAGTATAAGCAAGAAGGTCGTCTTCAATGGCTTTCCTTAGGTACCAATTTTATTCTTCAATTGGTTCGAAATTCTCCACTAGGGCAGCATGAATTTGGTATAAGTACCCAATTTAGGGCCACGAAAATAGTACACAAGAATTCACCTTGAGTTGAGAGCAAGAGTGTGAGAGATTGCAAAAAATTTGGATTGGTTATAAATACCCAAATGAGGGCAACATAAATAGTACACAAGCATTTATCTTGAGTTGAGAGCAAGAGAGTGAGAGATTGCAAGGATTTGGATTTTTGGGTTCGAGAAGATACCCATTGGAGAAGGCTTAGTCTTTCATCCAAGGATAATAACGGAGTCGACTTGTTTCGTGGTTCAAAGCTCCAGACAAGACGCGACAAAATTGGATAATAACTTATTAAGTTCTTCTCTTCCTAATTTACTTAATTTCTACCTTGTTGATTACATTGCTACTTTTGTTATTTAGATTATTATGTTTCAATCCGATGTGTTTACTTACCATTACGATTTTCATATTCTAATTAGTATTTAAGTATTCTTGTTATCTATAATTTATGATTGCAATTTTAATTATGGTTGTTACCTTTCATAATTAGAGTTGCAGACTAATGTTGTTTAAATAATTTTGTTTAGTTTAAATTATATAAACCTAAGTGACGACTAGTCTAAATTTGACTTGCAATGATGGTACGAATTTAGGGTAGAATGTATGCTCGATCTATCTAACTTATGCATTTATGCGTGTGAGAAATAGTTAGGATTAATGAGGTCTTCCTAGTTCTAATCACTTTCAATTGTAAGCTATGATCGTAGCAAATATATTGGTGTAACTTAGGTTGGTTTAGAATCGTCTCAAGTTTAGTTCAACTTCAGTTTCAAACAAAGGAAGATAGGGAGTCTTTGTCATCTTAGTCTCCGCAGTTGGGCTATTAATTTGAATTGGAAAATACTAAAGTTAATAACATTTATTAGGTTGATATTATAAAAATGTTTATGTGCTCAAATAAAATATAGATCCCTTTCTTAATCAGTGCAACCTTATCAACACCACAATTCCTCCAGATTCTCCTTATAAACCCTCCATAACATGAGCAGGAGGGTTTGCTCCCACAACATAGCAATATAGAGCAGAGTTCCACTGATCTAACTCAGGTTGAATATCACTTAACTCAATCTTAACAGGCGATTTAGCTATATTACTAGGTACAGTAGCTACATTAACCTCCGAATCAGGAGAGAAGAGTATGGGTAATGGAGCAATACCTTCAGTACGCACTATTCTCCTACTCTGATCAGGAGCTTGTTGTTCTGCAACACGATTAATCGTCTCACGCCATTCAGAAAATTGCACACGAACCTCCGATTGCCGCTGTAACTCTCTCAGAGAAGAACGAGGTGATAAAATCTCCTCCTGAATAAGTTCAGTTTCATTATCAATTTCTAACTCCGAAACTCCTATTAAAGAATCCACCGATTTCATCTTTTGATTCACATTTCCAGAAGCTGGACCCTTCACTCGCGATTGATTTTGGTTAGTCTTCACCTGAGCTCTAGATGTCCTTGCCATGGCGACCACTAAGCAGAGTTAATGGAGAGAATTTCTAGAGAGACAAAGATAACCTCATTTTGCCAATTCCCTCATATGTTGATTGATAGCAAGGTAAAAATAAGTTCTTCATACTGGTGTAACTTAGGTTGGTTTAGAATCAACTAAAGTTCAGTTCAACTTCAGTTTCAAATAAAAGAAGATAAGGAGTCTTTTTTATCTTAGTCTCCGTAGTTGGGCTATTAATTTGAATTGGAAAATACTAAAGGTAATGATGAAGGTCCGTCCACGGTTTCTCAAGATCCGAAGCTTATTAACATGGTTGCCATTACTTTGCGTGAAGTATTGAGTTAATTCTCTTTATTTCCATCTAATGAAGTGTCTATGGTTACTTTGATTAATTAAGCTTTGTTAGTTCATTAATAGTGTCGATGTATTAGAGTGGCTATGGTTACTTTGATTAATTAAGCTTTGTTAGTTCATTAATAGTGTCGATGTATTAGAGTCCTTGTCTAGTTAGGAGTCTTTTCATTCGTTTGCTTTATTTGAGTTGTTGTTTCCATTGTGGTTTTGAGTTTGTTTTAATGGAGTCATGTAATGCGAAGCGTATGTACATGTGCTGAAGATTACAAGTCATAGGATGTAATTCATTTCTCTATTGCATGCACAAGGAAGAGAGGACAACAAATCAAACTGTTCAGCACACAAGGAGGAGTTAGCTCATTTTTTTAAGGCGCCAACAATCAGCTATTGCACGTTCAAATGAAGGAGGAGTTGTTCCTACTTCTTAGGCGCCTACTTGCCCCATTACTTGCTTATTGCCTCACAAAACCGGTGAAGGTTATTGTCAACAAGATCATATCCTAGAATCATGCTTAAATAAAGGAGAAGTGCAGCCACTAAGGAAGGACAAGGGGAGCTCTTTAACGACTAGTTTTAGAGGATCTTTTCCACGTCTTACTTAATGGAGTTATGGAAGTTATTAGTGGTAGTTAATTTATGTTATTTTCTTTTAAGTCAAAAAATCAGAAAATGGAAATGAAACTTTGTATAAATAGTCGAATGCAATGAAATGAAAGTATCGAAGTTTTATGACCAAACACAAGTGTGTGATTATCCTTTTGATTCTTACTTTGTTTCTTGGATTATAACAAATTAGAATTGTTCCTTTGCTTGATTAACGTGGCAAGTTAATATGTGATCTAAGGAGAGTTATAACTCATTAGAGTGGTGTGCCTTTAATTATCTCTAAAGAGTTAGAACTATTCGCCCAAGTTAAGTCTAGCTTCCATTGATGCTAACTTAGCTTGTTTATGTTTTGAGCTTTTCATGTGCATTCTAATTTGATAATTCGAATATACATCATCTTGGTATCAGAGCTGGATTAAAATCCAACCTTAAACACGTTCCATTACCCCACATTCAAGCCTAAACACAATCCCAAAATCGTCTAAAACCTTAACCTAAAAACCGAAACCTAAAATCACCTAAATTCATTCATGGAGGATGAAGCAAACCCCCCAGCTAATTGGCGTGAGACCATGAGGCTATTAGAGGAAGAAAGGAGAGAGAGCAATGCTAGGATGGCTTTGCTACAGGAACAAGTAAGACAACTCTCAATCAGATTAAACATCCAACGAGAAGGAGGAGATGAATCTGATAGAGATAGTGATGAAACCCTTCGTCTAAGAAGAAACTTTAACACTCATAGACCTTCCAATGACATCAAAGTTGATATCCATGACTATGATGAAAGGCTAGATGCGGATGATTTTATTGAGTGGATGAGGACAGTGGAGAGAGTCTTCGAATTTAAACAAGTTCCGGAAGACAAGAAGGCTAAGCTAGTAGTCCTCAAGTTGAGGAAATATGCATCCACATGGTGGGCAAGTGTATGTTCTAAGAGAGAACGAGAAGGGAATGACAAAGTTAGAACTTGGGAGAAGATGAAGAAACTCTTAAAGAAGAAGTTTTTTCCTACATACTATGTGCAAGAAAACTTTGCAAAACTTCATCATTTGCAGCAAGGAAACAAGAGTGTGGAGGAGTATGCGCGATAATTTGAAGCATATCTTATGAAGTGTGAGGTTCAAGAAGATGAACCCCAAACATTGGTTCGATTCCTTGGAGGGTTAGACTCAAGGATAGCCAATGTTGTAGAGTTACAACATTACTCTACATTGGAAGAGTTGATCATCCTTGCTCATAAGGTTGATAAGCAACAAAAAGCCAAAGGCAAAGTTGATACCTCTCGAACCTTTGCCAAAACTACCCCATATTCTCGATCGATATCCTCTCAAACTAAACCAGCCACCCCATTTGTTCCAAAGCCTCAAAGTACTACAACCCCTACCCTAAACAAATCCTATAAGGTGTTTTAGATGCCAAGGACTAGGCACATTGCCTCGGAATGTCCTAACAAGAAGGTTGTGAGTCTTATGGAGTTTGAAACTTTTCAAGAAGAGAATGATGAGGAAATAGCAGGAGACGAGGAGTATGAAGGAGAAATCAGTGAAGAGAGAAAGGAAGTAGAGGAGATTGGTCCTGATGAAGGAGAATGCCTCATTGTGAGGAGGGCTTTGAGTGGAGTTGCTAGCCTCGAAGGTATGCAACAAAGGGAGTCCATCTTCCATACTAGATGCACTATTGGAGGCAAGGTTTGCACCTTGATTATTGATGGAGGGAGCTGTACCAACATGGCTGCTCAAACCATGGTGGACAAACATAAACTTCCTACATCACCACATCCTAGGCCATATGTAATTCAATGGGTCAATCAAGGTAAGGGCATTCAAGTTAATGTTCGAGTGTTGTTATCTTTTAGCATTGGTAGCGTGTACAAAGAGGAGTTGTGGTGTGATGTCATCCCTATGGATGCTTATCATGTCTTGTTAGGAAGGCCTTGGTTGTTTGATAGGCGTGTGATCCATGATGGATACAAAAACACATATTCCTTCCTTCAAAACAACATAAAAATTGTCTTAACCACTATCCTAGCCTTACAAGATCACAAACACCATTCCACTTAAGAGAAATACCATTCACTAACCACATTGCTCCAAGTTGATCACCATGAGCACTCTACCTTTCGTGAATTAATGCTAATTGATTCACAAGAACCGAGCCCAAACACCCACAAAGCTGACCATCCCTTGCTCACCCCTCTTATTAACGCTTATCAAGATGTGTTTCCATAAGAAATACCCCATGGCATACCACAAAAAAGAGACATCCAACACAAAATCGACCTAATTCCTGGAGCTATGCTACAAAACAAACCTGCCAATAGAACAAATCCCAAAGAAACCGAGGCGATAAGGAGGCAAGTTAAGGAGTTGTTAGTTAAGGGAATGATATGAGAATCCTTAAGCCCTTGTACAATCCCTACCCTCTTAGTTCCTAAGAAGAATAGTGAATGAAGGATGTGTGTGGATAGTAGAGCTATCAATAAGATTAATATTAAGTACCGTTTTCCCATCCCAATGTTAAACGACTTATTTGATGATCTCTATGGTGCAAAGGTGTTCTCTAAAATTGATTTGAGGAGTAGTTACCATCAAATCGGAATTTTAAGGGGATGAGTGGAAAGCCGCCTTCAAAACCAAAGAAGGGTTGTATGAGTGGCTTGTTATGCCATTCGAATTATCCAATGCTCCAAGTACTTTCATGCAACTTATGAACCAAACCATGAAGCCCTTTCTTGGTCAGTTTGTAGTTGTATATTTTGATGACATTTTGGTTTATAGTCTTGATGAACAGGAGCATGCTAATCACCTCAAACAAGTGTTTGATGTTCTAAGAAGGGAACGCTTGTATGGCAACTTACAGAAGTGTCATTTCTTCTCTTCTCAAGTTCTTTTCTTGGGTTTCATTATTTCAAGTGATGGCATCAAGGCGGATGAGAAGAAAGTAGAAGCTATTAAGGAGTGGCCAACCCCCACTTCTATGTAACAAGTTCGAAGTTTTCATGGATTAGCTTCCTTCTATAGGAGGTTTGTCCGGAATTTTAGTGCTATTATGAAACCCAATCACTGAAATTACAAAGTTGAAGAAGTTTGAGTGGAGCATTCAAGCTCAAAAGGCCTTTGAGGTGGTCAAAACACAGCTCACCACAACCCCCATATTAGCCCTACCAAACTTTCAAGAAGTTTTTGAGGTTGAGTGTGATGCATCCGGATTTGGGATAGAGCAGTGTTGTCACAAAATAGGAGACCCTTATCCTTTTTTAGAGAGAAATTGAATGAAGCCAAGAGGAGGTACTCAACCTATGATAAATAATTCTATGCCCTAGTTTTTGCCTTAGACTATTAGAGACACTACCTTATAGCCAAAGAGTTCATACCCCATTCGGATCATGAAGCTCTTAAATACCTCCAAAGTCAACAAAAACTTAAACCTAGGCATGCTAAGTAGGTAGAATTCCTACAAACCTTCAAATTTACCATCAAACACAAAGCCCGGAAAATGAACAAAGGGTCTGATGCATTGTCAAGAAGGTATATGCTCTTAGCTACTCTAAGTCAAAAGGTGATTGGATTGGAATTGCTCAAAGAGTGTTACAAGGAGGACAAGATTTTGGCGCCTTGTTTGAGTAGTGTCACAACCATGCTGTAGGGAATTACTATTTGTTGAAGGGATTTCTTTTCCAAGGAAATCAGTTTTGCATCCCTAGGCATAGTGTGAGAGAATCCTTGATTAAGGAGTTCTATGAAGGAGGTCTTGCGGGTCACTTTGGGGTTGAGAAGACAATTGCTCTTGTGAATGATTATTTCTTTTGGCTTAGACTAGCTCGTGATGTTGAGTTTATTGTGAAGAGGTGTGTGGTGTGTCAACGAGCCAAAGGGCATTTACTTCCCCAAGGATTGTACTTACCACTGCCGGTTCCTCAAACACCATGGGAGGACATTAGCTTGGACTTCAAAACTGGTTTGCCAAGAACACAACACAACAAAGATTCAATCATGGTTGTGGTTGATAGGTTCTCTAAACTGGCGCATTTTATAGCTTATCATACTACTAATGATGGTGTTTTAGTTGCTAACTTATATTTCAGGGAAGTTGTTCGTTTACATGGCATTCCTAAGTCTATGGTGAGTGATCAAGATTCCAAGTTCCTTAGTAACTTTTGGCTAACCTTGTGGAGAAAGATGGGAACTAAACTGAAATTTAGCACCTCAAGCCACCCTCAAACAAATGGCCAAACCGAAGTTACAAATAGAACCCTTGGTACTCTTCTACGTGCCTTAGCTACCAAAAGTCCTAAGCAATGGGAGAATCTTCTTCCCCATGTTAAATTTGCTTATAATAGGGTTCCAAACAAAACAACCGGCCATAGCCCTTTCTTCATTGTCTATGGACAAAACCCTTCTACCCCTCATGATTTAACACCTATTCCTCAACCTACAAAGTATAGCCATGAAGCCGAGGATAGAGCTAAAGTGATTCAAAAAGTTCATGAATATGTGAGGGAGAAAGTGGAGAAAGCCAATGCCAATCTCAAGGAGCAACGAGACAAGAAGAGGAGGGAAGTCAGATTCAACCAGGAGACATGGTGTGGATTCACCGTAGAAAGGTATGTTTTCCTTCTAAGCGCAAATCCAAACTTAGTCTAAGATCGGATGGTCCTTTCAAGATCATGGAGAAGGTGAATGATAATGCCTACAAGGTCGAACTTCCAGGTGATTATGGTGTCTCTTGTACCTTCAATGTTGCTGAACTTAGTCCATTCCATGATGAAGATGAAGAGTTACCAAGTTTGAGGTCAAACTCTTCCAAAGAAGGGGAGGATGATGGAGGTCCATCCAAGGTTTCTTAAGATCCGCAGCTTATTAACATGGTTGCCATTACTTTGCGTGAAGTATTGAGTTCATTCTCTTTATTTCCATCTAATGAAGTGGCTATGGTTACTTAGATTAATTAAGCTTTGTTTGTTCATTAATAGTGTCAATGTATTAGAGTGGCTATGGTTACTTTGATTAATTAAGCTTTGTTAGTTGATTAATAGTGTCGATATATTAGAGTCCTTGTTTAGTTAGGAGTCTTTTCATTCGTTTGCTTTATTTGAGTTGTTGTTTCCATTGTTGTTTTGTGTTTGTTTTAATGGAGTCATGTAATACGAAGCGTATGTGCTGAAGATTACAAGTCATAGGATGTAATTCATTTCTCTATTGCACGCATAAGGAAGAGAGGACAACAAGGCAAACTGATCAGCACATAAGGAAGAGTTAGCTCTTATTTTTAAGGCGCCAACAACCAGCTGTTGCACGTTCACATGAAGGAGGAGTTGTTCCTACTTCTTAGGCTCCTACTTGCCCAATTACTTGATGATTGCTTCACTAAACTAGTGAAGGTTATCGCCAACAAGATCATGTCCTAGAATCATGCTTAAATCAAGGAGAAGTGCAACCACTAAGGAAGGACATGGGGAGCTCTTTAATGACTAGTTTTAGAGCCTCTTTTCCACGTTTTGCTTAATGAAGTTATGGAAGTATTAGTGGTAGTTAATTTAGTTAATTTATGTTATTTTCTTTTAAGTAAAAAAATCATAAAATGGAAATGAAACTTTGTATAAATAGTCGAATGCAATGAAATGAAAGCATCGATGTTTTATGACCAAACACAAGTGTGTGATTATCCTTTTGATTCTTACTTTGTTTCTTGGATTAGAACAAATTAGAATTGTTCCTTTGCTTGATTAACCTGGCAAGTTAATCTGTGATCTAAGGAGAGTTATAACTCATTAGAGTGGTGTGCCTTTATCTCTAACGAGTTAGAACTATTCGCCCAAGTTAAGCCTAGCTTCCATTGATGCTAACTTAGCTTGTTTATGTTTCAATCTTTTCATGTGTATTCCAATTTGATAATTCGAATATACATCAGGTAATAACATTTATTAGGTTGAGATTATAAAAAATGTTTATGTGCTCAAATAAAATTGATTGACGTCATTACTTGTAAATATTATATTAGTTTAGAATTTGTGAATTTAATCTAAATTAATTATATGAGTTGCCTTTGGTTATTGTTTTTCTAGGCATGATGTTTCCATGTATGCTCAGAAAAATAGTTTATGTTTCTTGATTCTTTGTTTAGCTTTACATGGTTTCGCAACAACAGTGTACCGATACACCATTACTTGTTTTGAATTTCTTTTAATCTAGAAGTGAGCTCCGACTTCTTAGAAGTCAGAGATGCAAGTTTTAACGTGAGGTTTGTGTAGTGTTATGATAAGTGCATAAATTTATATATTTATTTCCCCTTATTTTAATATTATGTGTAGGAATATATAATTGTATGGTGCATTTTATATATTTTATTTTATTTTTGATATGATACTTTAGGTTTTTATTTTCATTGTACTTCATTTGTCTACTTTTTTTTATTGACATATTTTGATCCAAGAAGCAAACTAAGTGTCAAGCCCCATTCTCTTTGTTCAGACTCAGCATAAGATTCATAAGGAAAGAAGAAAATAAAAAGAGAAAGGAAAAGAAAAAAAAGGAAATAACAAACAAAGAGAAAGAAGAGGAAAGATGGACTGAACCAGCAGCACAACCCTTCTTCTTTCCGCCTCTTCGACGCACATCATTATCAACAGATCCTTAGTCGTATCACCTCTCAAATTACATGCACCGCATCCTCTACATCAAAATTCATCTTCCAATCAAAATGAGTAGCCACATTTTATGTCCCGCAAAGTAGAAGCTAGAAGGTCGTCTTCAATGGCTTTCCTTAGGTATCAATTTTCTTCTTCAATTGGTTCGAATTTCTCCACTAGGGCAGCATGAATTGGGTATAAGTACCCAATTGAGGGCCACAAAAATAGTACACAAGCATTCACCTTGACTTGAGAGCAAGAGTGCCAGAGATTGCAAGGGTTTCGATTGGTTATAAAAACCCATTTGAGGGCAACACAAATAGTACACAAGCATTTATCTTGAGTTCAGAGCAAGAGAGTGAGAGATTGCAAGGATTTGGATTTTTGGATTCGAGAAGATACCCATTGGAGAAGGCTTAGTATTTCATCCAAGGATAAGGAGTCGACTTGTTTTGTGGTTCAAAGTTCCAGACAAGACGCGACGAAATTGGACAATGACTTATTAAGTTCTTCTCTTCCTAATTCCTTAATTTCTTCCTTGTTGATCACATTACTACTTTTGTTATGAAGATTATTATGTTTCAATCTGAAGAGTTTAATTACCTTTACGATTTTCATATTCTAATTAGTATTTGAGTATACTTGTTATCTATAATCTATGATTTTAATTTTAATTATGGTTGTTATCTTTCATAATTAGATTTGCAGACTAATGTTATTTAAATAATTTGGTTTAGTTTAAATTATATAAACCTAAGTGACGACTAGTCTAAATTTGACTTGCAAAGATGGTACGAAATTAGGGTAGAATGTATGCTCGATCTATCTAATTTATTCTTTTATGTGTGTGAGAAATAGTTAGGGTTAATGAGGTCTTCCTAGTTCTAAACACTTCCAATTGTAAGCTATGATCGTTGCAAGTATACTGGTGTAACTTAGGTTGGTTTAAAATAAACTAAAGTTCAGTTCAACATCAGTTTCAAATAAAGGAAGATAGGGAGTCTTTGTTATCTTAGTCTCCGCCATTGGGCTATTAATTTGAATTGGAAAATACTAAAGGTAATAACATTTATTAGGTTGAGATTATAAAAATGTTTATGTGCTCAATTAAATTGCTTGACGTTATCACTTGTTAATATTATATAAGTTTAGAATTTGTGAATTTAAACTTAGAGCATGTTTAGTTCATTGTCTTTGGGCTCCAAGAAACAGAATCAATTACCGATTCTCATGCTTCTTGTTCGGTTCTATCCTCGTAAATCAATTACCGTTATTTGGTAGTAATGGACCCCCCGATCTGTTACAATTTCCCTCCCCCTCAAATAACAAAATTCATTACTTTGTGGTAACGCAAACTGTAGGTTTGTTTTTATTGCTTACACGGGATGAACGCTTATGACTACCTCATTGTAAAGGTTTTATTGACAAATATTTTGAAATAGAAAGAAGTTGGCAACAAATCTTTAAATGAAGACTCGTAAACTTAATTGGATATTGGAAAATCATAGGGACAACTTAGGGACTTATCCATTGTAGATTTCCCTGTCGTGATTCCATGAATGGTCATTGAACCATAGATTGAGTTCGGGGGTGAGGGTACGAATAAGATCATCAAATTCGCCCATTGCTGGCCTCTACTTAATATCGATTCATGTTCATGTTTTATGAAAATAAACAAAGACATAATATTTTAATGCAATCTAAAATTAATCTATGTCGGTTCATTAATCAAATAAAAGACTAATTTTTGGTGATATGTTATTAAAGCAATCAAATTACTGGGATCTAATTTGATTGTCTAATTATTTTATTAGGCATTAGAATAGTTTTTTTAGTTCTTGATTAGCAATAATAAGCATGTGCGGCGATGAAAGCATTAAATCATACAATCATGCATATGAATATGAAGTATAGAATAAAAGAAATATAAAAAGAAGGAAGATTAGATAAAAATGTACTATAGAGCGTTGATTCTTTGAAGATCTACATCATGATAAAGAATTTGTTAGTGAAAAAAGGAAATGAATTAAATTGGAATTGACCCTTTGGAATTATATCTTTGTCACCTTGCTCTTGTATTACGGTTTACATGATGAGCAATCTTGAAGCTTTGAAATAGGAAAGTCGAAGGTATGAATGTGTTTGAATGTGAGTTGTGATGTTTTGATGTGTTTGAATATTGCTAAGTATGTGTAGAAGTCGTATAAGAGCATTTGGAAAAGTCGTTCGATAAAAAGGAGCTATTTATAGGCAAAGGAAACAAAAATTCCGAAAAGAAAAGGAAAAACTGGCTTTCTCGCGGTTTTTTTTTGTTTTAAGATTCTTTTTGATCCTTTGGTAAAATCTATCTTTTGATATCCGAAATAAGTTTTCTTTAGGAATAAAAATATGATTTTCTAAATATCCTTTAAAAATTAATTATCAATAATAATTAATATTAAAATATTTAAAATACAATTAATTATCAGGAATAATTAATCGGGCCATAAAAATTGGTCTTGGATTTAATAAATAGACTTTATATTTTCAAAAAGATTATGGGCTTAGCTCGTTCGATTGCTCTTCTTTTGGACCGGACCAATTAGGACGACGGTACATTTCATCATTGGGCACTCAATGGGGAGACACAATTTTGTGTGTATAGAAGCCCCCACTTTGACTGAGGTTCAAGAAACCAGAACTCAAAGTAAATGGTGTCGGGACGGAGAATGATTCTACACGCTCTGCACTCTAGAACTGATCTATATATAGCCAGTTTCAGCAAAACAAAGTTAGTATGCAACACGGTACTTACAAGTAATCTGATTACCTATAGGAGAAGATGTTAGCAGATAGGTGCAAACGACTCATATAATAAGGCAAAAAATAATGCAGTAATAATGCAAACATAGACTCTGTAACGATGCAGGAGACGCTATGAAAGGATTAGGGTTATGCAAAATCAAGGAAGATGTAACGTCATGCAAGGTCAGGGTTATGCAATGCTAGGAAAGATGAAATGTAATGTAAGGTCAGGGTAATGCAAGATTAGGAGGTCTGGATAGGTAGAGAGATAAAATGATTTTCGAAAACTATTTTGATAATGAATCCGGGTCCGCAAGTGAGTTCCGTATCACTAGTGGAAAAAACATCAAGTGCTCCGGTTAAAAACGCTACAAGTGCTCCGTATTTCACCCGTAGCAGACGCCATACGAGCACTTGAGCATTTTTCAAATGCCCCGGTTGAAAACTGGAGCACTTAGATTCACAAGTGCTCCGGTTGTGTTAAAAACCGGAGCACTTGCGAATTTTATATGCTCAAATTAAGTCAAGTGCTCCGGTTGATAAGAAAAAATCGGAGCACTTGTAAATCAAGTGCTCCGGTTTTTCTTATCAACCGGAGCACTTGATGTAATTTGTTTTAAAAAAAAAAAATCGCTGCTACTCATATACAACAGCAAAGCATACAACAACAGCAATACAAGATGCTTCTCACAATCACATGTCTTACCAAACAATTGAACAGCTAGATGATTAAATTTACTGTAGAAAGTAATGCACAAACCCCAATGACAAAAGTAAGGCCATATTAGTACTCAGTTATAAGTTTCCCAACAGCAACCATTATTGAGAAATCAAACAAATATTAAAATCCATGTAGAATGAGAATCTTCAAGACTAATGGACAATTCCTAATTCCTATCCTTCCAAAAAGAACTGAAGCACAACCAGATGTCCTTTTTACATCAAAAAGACAGACCAAATGTTTATCGCCTGTAATAGGTTTTTAAAAATCATTGCTATTTGAAATTCAAAATATACATCCAGCCACTTGAATTGTGAGTATACCTGATCAACTCCAGCCCGGCCCGGTCAAAATTTTTTTTTTTTTGGGCGGGCTTTGGACAAGCAAAAAAACACTTTTTAGCCTAAAAAATGGGCCCGGCCCGTTTTGGCCTGCAAAAGCCCGCTCGGCCCGGCCCGAAATACCGAGCTTTGGGCAAAAAATTTTGGCCCGGATTTGGGCCCGGCCCGGCCCGCCCCGCAAGATGGGCCCTTTTTTTTTGGTTCGGCCCGGCCCGAACCCGGTGTTTGATCAGGTCTAATTGTGAGCAAAATCCACTAGAATCCAATGTAAACATGCAATGTGAAACTGCTTGATTGACTAACAGTGAAACTTTAAAGTTTAAACACTACCTTCTTAGCACAAGCACTGATTGCAGTAGCATAAGCTAATGGAGCTACAACCAAGGCACATGGAGATGCTGCAACCATAAGTCCCAGAGCTCTGTAAATAGATCCCTTGCAACCTGTAAAATGTATCATCATCAGAAATATTTAACAAAAATAATGAGTTGTAACAAGTCATGATAGCTTATGCAACAAGAACAAATATACAAATCAGTACGAGGGCCATATTAGCACACTAGAGTTATATTAAACGGAATGTCATACAATACCATGTTCATTTACTCCCTCCCGGCAAAAATTTAGGAAAGTGAAAAACTAGAGAAAAGCAATACATGAGGCTGGGCAATTAATTTGGGACGAAGAAAGTAATATAGATGAAACCACTCCATTCAAAAGATCAGTTAGATGGCTATAGCCTATAAGAAGCATTTTCAATTTCACCAGTCAATTTTAAGCTTTCACATATCATCTCAGTGCAACTGTGTTACAGTAATTATCATAGTTCCAATTAAACAATGAGCATGAATGCATGACGCTGCCAATTGGTGGTCTAGTTCATAGGGTGTCCGCTTGGTTGCCAGCTTTAAGAAGAAGCTCCTAAAAAAGGCCACTTGGGCACATTCTCTTCAACTCAAAAAAATGTTTCAGTAAAATTAGTTTTAATCAACAAAATTCAGTTTTGATGAGTAAAATCCACTTTTAATTACTAAACATCAGTTTTTGACTTTGTGTTAGTACGAAGCAGAAATCGCATATGAGAAGAAACACCAAAGAATCAGAAAAAATCAGTTTAATTAGTAAAAACAATATTTCAGTAAAAGTTAAAAGAAAAGAACAGGGCCTCAGATAGGAATATTCATTTTTATGTTCTACATGGATGCACGTGCATCAGTTCATGTCATGGCCAATTAGTGGACTAGTGCAAAATGCAGGTAACAAAAGGTGTCAGATAAGGTGACATATTTAATGAAAAACTCATCCATTCCCTCCATATTACCTGGTGTGATGAAAAATGGCCATTTAAAGATAAGAGGTCCTATGAGCGCAATTGCAACTGATAGAGCCATAACCACTTTACTATAGCTTTCACCAAACTCATCCAGCCATCTCTGAAGCTTCGGTTTGTTCTGATGAGCTTCTTCAGTCAACTGCACTATCCTGCTAAGCATTGAATCCTTCCATGTCTTTGAAGCCTGAATCAAAGCTTAGGTTAGGAAGACTATGGAACACAAAGTGACGCAACAAAGTCAAAGGACAGTTTTTCGAAGCCGGGGGATTGGGGGGGGGAAGGGGTGGTGGTGTCGGAGCTAGGGGCAGGTCACGCAGTCCTAATGTACAATGGAAGAGCCCTGTTATATTGCAAAGAGGATGTTCTGTAAATTAGCCTAAATAGATACTCCACTGCATTCGGTTGAAAAAAATGAAGTTATGTGATACTCCACCGAAAAGTATCCTGCTCCACAGTCGTTGTCATTTAAATTAGCGTAAATAGATTCTCCAGCTATTAACAACTGTGCCATAGGTGGCATTATATGTCGTAAATTTTCCTTTTCATCTTTCAGCAAAAAGTTCAACTACCATACTCTGTTACTCCTACAATCAATGCTTCAGTTCTTGAGTTTTTCCATGATTGATCCTCTTAAAAGGTAAAACAAAAATTTCACGTCATTAAGCAAAGTTTGGATCCCGTCACTTCCTAAATCACTTTCAACAGTGAACTTCACCATATTTCAACATAAAAAATAGAATGAAAATTTCACCAGCCTTTCATTAACACAGCATAACCAAATGCTAGGGTCAAGATTATTAGAAAGAAGTTGACCATTATTGGCGAAATATATGTCGAAACTATCCAATGGAAAGTATGTATCCCAGTAGTCTCACAGAACAAATAGAATTTTTAGAAGAGATGAACGCAAAGTAAAAGAAAGTTGGACTCCTCAAAAAAAGAAAAAGTAAAAGAATGTTGGAGCAATACCTTTACTATCAGCATGCCATCCAAGTTCCTGGCTCCACCAGGAATACTGTCATCAACACCTCTTTCTATAGGTTTAGCTTCCCCTGTCAAGTGCTCTATGGTGATAGTTGACCTTCCTTGTGCTACTACAGAGTCCACTGGAACAAACTAATCAAAAGCAACAAGTCTGGTCAGCCCTTCGTAAATTCACATCTCTTTCAAGAAGGAATTCAACCTAGCAGAAAAAGTGTAATCAGATCAAACACATTGTTAACAGCGTGACATGCCTGGTCTATATGCCTCATTGCCTCCCATTGGCATGAAAAAACTCTTCATACAAAAACCATATAAATTACAAACACGAAACAGGGTGTTTTCTCTAAATTCCTGAATCGGTAGGACGCTAATCTCCCTTCATTCCATTATCATTATTGATTCAACAAACAAATGGAAACAGAAGCAGTAGAATTTCATTATGTGCAACTACCAGAGAAAGTCCTCCATGGCATTCGTTGTTACTTGCTACCATATTTTCTAAGGAAAACAACCAGCAACATAATGCACTTTATAATGGACTTGCTGAACAGTTATATTATTTTACTCAAGCAACTCAATAACACCACATAGGAATATAGGGTAGGAAATGTTCAATCGAAATTACTCGTAAATTGGAGTGATACCTTGGGAGAAGATGACAGACAATGAAGAATAGAGGAAGAGATCCTGCATAAAAGAAAAGGTAAATTCATCACTTGTCTGATACAACAGTGTTCTTTAGTAGCTCGTAAAATCCAACTTCTAATCTTTGAACTTTTGACTTTAATCAAGTCAAAGAGCCGAGGAACCCCCACTGGGGTACTTACTTTTCTCTTCAATTGATTAGCATGTCTTCCTTGTTTTTCCTGCACAAAGGAACAGTAAAGTCATCACTTGTCTGATATGCAATAGACAACTATCCTACATAAACTGAATCCAAACAACATAACTTATGGAAAAACAGGTCCGTGACTGTAAATATGTAAGCCTAGATGTTGTATCACATATATACTGTGTGGTGTAAACAACTATGTGTGGCCTTCAATACAGATCTCATTCTAAACAACTTAAAATATATAGACCGACAATCTGGCACTATTTAAAATTTGTTCTACAATATGCATTTCATTCAAGAATAATGACATAGCTTTGTGGTCAGATCACCACATATATCAACGAGTCATACAACTGAGATTAGGCGTGACAAAACCATGCATAACATCCTTCAAAAGTATAATCCCAAAGGGGAAATGCTAAGATTAAGTCATCTTGTCCTAACAGATTCATATTAACATGATATACAACAGGCATGTGAGCAGTAATTGCGCAAAGCATAGTTTACATAACCCCCCTTGTTGGAAGGGTTCAGTTCTTGGGAATTCTATGACAAATAATAGGTCGAGGACATGTTAATGATTCAAAAATTTTCCTCTGGACCAACTGTGAAAGAAAATTATTGCCAATCTCCAAAATACGTTATCATGAGTAAGGTTTTAAGTATCCACGAGCTAATTAAAAGGAGGATAACAAATCAAAACTTCAGCAAATGAAATGAACTAGAGAGAAAAAACACGGTGAGAAATCCAATGAAAAATGCTGAAATTTAAAACCCTAAATTCAAAAAATTAGGATTTACGTCTTGAACAACATGAGAAATTAATAAAACAAACCTAGATCTGAAAACGAAAAAGAAGAAACAAAAACGAGAAAGAAGAAACGAGAACAAAATAGAAGAAATAAGGAAGAAATTACCAAAAAATTCGAACCTCTGACCTCTTTTGAATGTCGAACAACCTCACCCTCTATTCCTCTTCCTCTTGATCTAAACTTCACAAACCCTAATTTCCCAAAATCCTACCGAAATTTTGATTTCAAAGAGGAGCATAAAAGTGCCAGGCGAGAGAAAGAGGCGAGAAAGATTAGAGTAGAGACGAGATCTGAGAACAAGAAGAAAGAAAACAAGAACATAAAGCGACGTGTATCTCAGCGAGAGTGCGACAGTGAAGTAGTACGACTGAAGCGACGGATGACAGTGGTAGCCTCGTGCACAGCAGATTTGAGTACGTCTTCACCAGACGACAGTGCAGTAGTACAACGGAAGCGACGGACGAGAAGGAGGTATGACGCACGGGGGTTAATTTCTTGAGGTTCTTTTGAGCGCAGTAGAGACGAGTTTGAACGAGAGGATTCCAAATTAATTGACGGAAAATTAATAAAGTGGAGCGCGCTACCGTCGAAAATAGTTATTAATTTGAAGAAAAACTTGTGCAAGTGCTCGGGTTGACTAAACGGAGCACTTATTCACAAGTGCTCCGGTTGACTAGTCAAACGGAGCACTTGATATCAAGTGCTCCGGTGGATTTCTCAACCGGAGCACTTGTGAATATTTAATATTAAAATTTTCACAAGTGCTTGGGTTGATTATTCAACCGAAACACTTGACAAGTAGCACATGGAGTTTTTTCTACTAGTGTATATTACAACTTTTTGGGTAAGCTTGTCTTGAAGTAGGCACTGTAAGCCTAGATCATACTACTTGATTTGAACTGAGCATCCAGATGAACACTCAAAGTTTCTTCACTAGGGAGTTGATGTAGGCAAAGTTAGATATTGCCAGAAATCATTGAATTTTCGGAGAGACCTTCAGTGGCAAGGAGAATTTGAATGCTTGCGTAAGGTGTTGGTCAGTATCGCCTTCTCAAGATGTCGACACCTCCTCCTCCCCCATCTTCGAGAACAAATTTCCACCAGACCTAACAGAGGTTGATAGGTCACTTCGGCTCCCTAACTTGCTGCCACTCGCAGACCATTCTGAGCAGTCCTTAATTTTATGTCCAACTTGTTTACACTTGATCGCAAATCCCTTATCCCATACAATTCCGTCCATAGTGCGCCTACCCGCATTTCTCACATTGCTGGTCCTATATTGGGGCCTTCGACCTACATGCCCTTTCTTTGAAGCTTCCAAGGCAACTATCCTCATTCTCTTAGGCTTAGATCCTTTTTCCTTCCCAAACCTTTTCCTTTTATAAGTCTCCTCGTCCATCTGGTCGATCCTTTCTTGCTCCAATGCACGGTCATACAACTCTTAAAGTGTGGTGCAATGGCCTGCCCTTCTCTGATATTTCAAGTCTAACCCTTCAAAGAACCAAATTGTCTGAGGTCTCTCCATTCCTACAAAGTTCAGGGTAAAACGAGAGAGTTCTTGGAACTTAGCGGCATATTCTACCACTTTCATTGTAGACACATAATCTTGTCTCCCCATTTAAGGGCCCAATGATGAAACATACCGCGGTCTTAATTAGTCCGACCTAAGGGGAGAGCAGTCCGAAGACCCAAAACTATTTTAAAAGTGTTATGTTTATTTTAATGATCCAAAGTCGTATTTCAAAGCTCAATTACTTATTCATGATAATTTATTGTGTTTTCAACCCATAAAGAATATTTCAAGCCCAATTTTTTCGAAAAAGCCTAATTAATTATTTAATGATAATTAATAAATATTTGCAAATATATTTTTATGATTAAAATCGAATTTATCCCGTGAATTTAGATTTCCAGATTTAAAAGATAAAAGAAAATCGTTAAAATGCGTTTTATAACAAAGTTGTCAAGACGTGTCGAAAGCCAGGCGGTGCGCCTGACACACCAACGTTTGCAAAGCGTACATGCCAAGCTGTGTCAGGCAGACCAATATGCGTCTGACACATGTACCTGCATGTCACACAAAGTCGTGCGCATAGTGCACTCCTCTGTGAGACACGCAGTCTGTCAATTCTATCTTTTTCAAAGCATGTGCCACGTGGGCGCAGTTGATTAGTGAAGGTGCGTCAGGCACACCAATATACGCCTGACACGTGTAATTGTACGTCACACATAGACGTGCACCTAGCACACTCTCTGCGTGACGTGCGGGTTTCAGTTTCATATGAATAGCACACTTCTCTGTGCGACACGTAGGCTGTCAATTCTATCTTTTTCAAAGCATGTGCCACGTGGGCGCAAATGATTGGTGAAGGTGCGTCAGGCACACCAACATGCGCATGACATAGTGACTGCGTCTGGCGTGCTTTTCTTATAAATAGGCGTGCTTTTCCTAATTAAACGGACGATCTTTTAATATAATATCCATATGCTTTAACACTTGTAATACGCTCGTGCTCACAACTTATGAAATCTCACATACTTCTACATACTTTACAAACACAAACAAACACATAAACACATACTTTCAGACATACATACATGTTCATATTTTCAGGCTTCATAATTGCTCGTCCTGAAGGTTGTCAATCTCTTAGACCCAAGCTACGGTATAATCATGAGGGTCCTTGAATAAATTCTTTTTTTTTATTGGAGTTACTAACAATTTCTTTATGATGTAGATCCTTAATAAGAAATCATTCTTCTATATATTCTAATCTCTTTCTCTATTTTTTATTTATTTTCTTATATATATTGTTATGATTGTTCTGCTTGCCTTTTTATCACCCACATGTTATTTTTGCTAATCAAAGACCTAAAGAAATGTTCTAACATTAATAAGATAATTCGAAGAACCTGGTACGTTCCCTGTAATTTGATTGCATAATAACATATCACAAAAATATATTATTTTATGTGTTTCCTGAACCAACCTAGACAAATATTTTTTAGAGTGTATGAAAATATTATTTCGTTATTCTTTTACATAAAACTTGACGTGAATCGATATGGTTTATTATGACTGTGTTCGTACCCTCACCCCCAAACTAAATTTATGGTTCATTGACCATCTACGGAGTCCAGATGGGGGAAATGTACATTGCATAAGTCCCGAAGTTGTCTCTTTGATTTTCCAATATCCAATTAGGTTTATGAGTCTTCCTTTAAAGACTTCTTGGCGACTTGAATTTTTTTTAATAAAATCTTAACAAGGGGGTAGTCAAATACGTGCTCACACCTTGTAGACGAAATGAAATCACGCCTCAATTTGGCGACTCCACTGGGGAGGATTTTAAAAAAATTAATTTTTTTAACTGAGTGGGTGAAACTCGAAAAATACGATTCATACTCTTTTTATGCTTTAGAATCACATTACAGCTTTGCATATACATGACTATTGTTTAAGCCACCATAAGGACAATCTACCTTGCCTCATTAGTGCATGTTCTATGCGTGATGTTACCCCGGGGGGGTTTGAGTTTTGTCATTCCAAAAAGCTTCCTGGGCGATAATGTTGGATCTTAGTCATCAGCAAACCTACCCAATCATGGCATTGTTCTATTGTTCCTGACTTGAGAACGGGAGTGTGTCTTACACGGCAAAGGTACGAAGCGCTGAACCAATCTTTTCATGCCAGACGCATGACTTTGTGTGGTGCGCAGCAATGTTGAGTGGCACTCAGTTTGTGTATGGCATGGTTTTCGTCGATTTAGTCGTCGTGGTGGCTGATCCTATGCTTGGTCCGTCTGCATTCGTGTAAAAACATGGTCATTCTAGGGGTCTCACCTAATTAAAAAAAACCAGTCTTTTCATGCAAGGCCGAGTCCGTCCTAAAAAAAGGTGCATCTAGAAAAGTGGTCATGGTAGAGTTAGAATTGTCATGCATGTCTACCTTCTCCCTGCTACCCAACTAATCTTCCCTATTAATTCTACCAAATCATATTCAACCAATTTCAAAAAATTGACATCTTTCAAAATTAGTCCTACACCCTTGTCTATTCTACCTTTCTCAAAAAGCATTTACTAATCATCATCATACCAAATATTCAACAAAAAAATATTTTTCAAAATTAATCCCTCATCTTTTCTTAACAAAAGATTTAAAAAAACAAAAGGTTCCTTTCAAAAACGAATTTGAAAATTCTAAACTCAGTCTAAACACCTTCAGTCAATACAATCCAATCAACCTAATCCAATCCGTTTACTTTCATTTTTAGGCCCATTTGCATTAAAGTCCATTTTGCATTCATTCTAGGCCCGTCTAAATTTGAGTCCATACATTCACTAGCATTAGAGTCGATCTTAGGCCCATATAAGTCTAGTTCATGTCAAAATTTACGCTTATTTGCATCTTTATGTGATATGTCAAACCTAGTCCAAGTCTATTCCTAGTCTATTCCAGTCTAAGTCTAATTCTACTCCAATTCAAAGCTTAGATCCATTTAGGCCCAATTCATTCCCTAGGTCTAGTTTGTATCTCTATGTGAACCCTAGTTAAGTCTTAGGACTATAAAAGTTCAACCTAGGTCTAGTTTGCATCTCTATGTAAACCCTAGTTAAGTCTTTGGACTATAAAAGTTCATTCCCTAGGTCTAGTGTGCATTGTTATGTAAACCCTAGTCAAGTCTTCGGACTATAAAAGGTCAACCATAGGTCTAGTTTGCATCTCTATGTGAACCCTAGGTAAGTATTAGGACTATAAAAGTTCAACCCCAGATCTAGTTTGCATCTCTATGTAAACGCTAGTCAAGTCTTCGGACTATAAAGATCAATTCGTTCCCTAAGTCTAGCTTGCATCTCAATGTGAACCCGAGTCAAGTCTTCGGACTATAAAAGCCCAATCCTCGGTCTAGTTTGCATTCCCATGTAAGCCCTACTCATGTTTGCGGAGTGTAAAAGATCAATTCATATCCTTAGGCCTAGTCTGTTTGCTCTCTTGTAAGTTCAAAATCTAGTCCAATCTGCTTGCATAGTCCAGTCTAGTCCAGTCCAGTCCAGTCCATATCTGCATATGCATATAGTTAGGCCCATGTCAGCATCATGGTCAATCCCATACTAGTCCAAAACCTATAATCATTTATGATCCTGGATTTCAAATACATTCCCAGTTTCAAAATCCATTTCCATTTCTCATTACTCAATTCCCATTTCCATTTTTCCATCCATCATCTCCATTTCTCATTTCGAAAATCATTTCTTTGAACCTAAAAGCAAGGTCCACTTGATTATGTTCATGACCAGTCGAGAGATTACAACATTAGAAACGCCTAATGAAGGAACAAAAAAGTGAGCCTATCCTCGAGCTCATCAATTGCACTATCACCACCTCGACTTCATATAAAGTCATGAAGATTATTTTTTACAGCCTTCACAATAGAGGCATGATCACTTCTATAGGGTTTACTATAAACCCTAGACACGAAAGGAAAAAAAACCAAACGATGAAACCTAAACTTCTACTGCAAATTCCACCAGACATCTAGTGTCAAATACCATCATTGCGCTGCGGAACATGGTCGATGACATCAGACTTCTAATGCTTGCTACAGCGAGAATCAGCATCACCAGTAACCCTTTTGCGCAGTGCATCAGCAATTCAACAGGGTTAGTCTTTTATTTCTGGTTTCCTAGGATGAGTCAGAGAGTCCTTACCCTAATCCATTTCTGACTTTTCCCATCGAGTCTATGTCATTATAGGACTTCATCTATTATAGCCTTTCCAATTTCATTTCATTTTTATTTTTATTTTTATTTTCATTGGTCTTTCACCATCATTTATGCTTTGAATTCGATGATGAAACAGAGTATCTCAAATGACATTGATTAAGAGTTTTTTTCCCCTCTTTCCTCCATCATTCCAATAAGCCATCACCTTCAATATACCATCCTCATCCATGCAATCCAAAAATTTTAAAAGATCCATTAAACCATCATCTCCATTAGCCAAATAATCCCGTCAAAATCAAAACGTCATAAATATCCTTCAAGCCTTCCAATACCCATAACCATAAACTCGTGTGCAAGCCTCACTACATAAAAAAGTCAATGCCAGGCAGAAAAAGTAAAACAATGTGAAAAAATTCAAAGTGCGAAATTAAGCAAAAGCAAAAAGAAAACGCACAGGACAAAAAAGAAAAAAAATGCAAAAAAAAGAAAAAGCCATAGGAAAAGAAATATAAAGTCAAGTTAGGGGGCTTGCACCACAAGTTCTACCCCTCGTTTCAAATCCTTTCAATCCATCCAAAAAACCCTTAACCATATAATCCAAATCCATAATCGTTACCTTAGCCCATCCGATTAAACCTTCATCAAAACCTAAAACCTCAACGTTTCATTAACCCTAACTCCTTTTTCAAAGTATGTCCAAGCCGGCTAGGTTGAAAACCCGAAAGGACGGCCTAGGCAAAAGTTAGGGCACAAAAAAAATCATTAGATAGAACAACGATGGTCTGATTCCGCAAGGATACGTAGGAATCCTGATCTCGAGATCCGACCGCTTCAATAAAATAAATTAATCAAGCTTTAATGATTCGACTTTCTAGGATTCAGGAGCATATCTTTCTATATCCCGACATAGACTCTAGTCTGCACCTAGCCTCGTCAAAGCCTTTTCCCACCTACATTTATTTGAGTCACAAATTGAAAGTTTTTATTTTTCAATCCAAACTCTCCTTGTCCCTGAAAGACTCTCTGACAATTCCATGGTTTTTGGTGATATTTGACTTTACCTGTGTCGACTCCCCAAAGAAGAATCCCCAGCAAAGAACTCTGAGTGCTCAAGACAGATCAACTGCATTTCTATCAAGGCTCAAGCCTAATTTAAGATAAGCTTACCCAAAGTGGGGGATTCCTGTATATATGGTGGGTCCTACAAATCAAATTAAACTCCCGAAAAGTTGTAATCTGCGGACCTCATTTACAGACCTTAATTATTTGCTATAAATTTTTTTTTCGAAAATCATTCAATATATTTCTGATCATTCTATCTCTCTACATATCCCCTCTTGAATGACGTTTCATCTCCCTTAGCTTTGCATAACCTTAATCCTTTCATAGCTTCTCATGTATCTTTAGAGAATCTAAGTTTGCATTGTTTGCATCATTATGTGCCTAATATGAGTTGTTCGCACCTATGTGCTCACATATTCTTCTGCAAGTGATCAGATTGCTTCAAGTTATTGCCTTGCATACTAACTTTGTTTTGCAGAGTTCGGCGTATATAGATCAGTTTTAAACTGCAGAGCGTTTAGAATCGTTTCCTGCATAATCATGTCTCCCCATTCAAGGGCCCAATAATGAAAAATACCACGGTCTTAATTGGTCCGACCCAAGGAGAGAGAGCAGTTCGAAGAGCCAAAACTATTTTAAAAGTGTTAAAGTTTATTTTAATGATTCAAAATCGTATTTTAAAGCCCAATTACTTATTCATGATAATTCATTGTGTTTTGAGCCCACAAAGAATATTTCAATCCCAATCTTTTGAAAACACCCACTTAATTATTCAATGATAATTAATATATATTTGCAAATATATTTTTCTAATTAAAATCTGATTTTATCCCGTAAAATAAGATTTCCGGATTAAGAGATAAAAGAAAATCGTTAAAACGCGTTTTATAAAAAAGCTGTCAATTAGACGTGTCGAAAGCAAGGCGGTGCGCATGGCGCACCAACGTGCACGAAGCGCACATGCCAAGCTGTGTCAGGCTCACCAATGTGCGTTTGACACGTGGACCTGTGTGTCACACACAGTCGTGTGCCTGGCGCACTCCTCTATGCGACATGAAGTCTGTCAATTCTATCTTTTTTAAAGTATATGCCACGTGGGCGCAGTTGATTGGTCAAGATGCGTAAGGCTCACCAATATGAGCCTGACACGTGTAATTGTGCGTCACACAGAGACGTGCGCTTGGCGCACTCTCTAGGTGACGCGCAAGTTTCAGTTTCTTATAAATAGCGCACCCCCTTTATGCGACATGCAGGCTGTCAGTTCTATCTTTTTCAAAGCATGTGCCACATGGGTGCAGTTGATTGGTGAAGGTGCGTCTGGCACACCAATATGCGCATGACACGTGTAATTGTTCGTCACACAAAGACGTGCGCCTGGCGTGCTTTTCCGAATAAAATAAATGGTTTTTTAATATAATTTTCATACGCTTTAACACTTTGAATACGCTCGTGCTCACAACTTACGAAACCTCACATACTTCTATATACTTTCCAAACACAAACAAACACATAAACACATACTTTGAGACATAGATACACGTTCATATTTTCAAGCTTCATGATTACTCGTCTCGAAGGTTGTCAATCTCTCAGACCCAAGCTACGGTATAATCCTGAGGGTACTTGAATAAATTTTTTATTTTCTATTGAAGTTACTAACAATTTCTTGTATGATGTAGATCCTTAATAGGAAATCGTTCCTCTGCATATTCTAATCACTTTCTTTATTTTTTATTTATTTTCTTATATATATTGTTATCGTTGTCCTGCTTGCCTTTTTATCACCCACATGTTATTTTTGCTAATCAAAGACCAAAAGAACTGTTCTAACATTAATCAGATAATTTGAAGAACCTGCTAGGTTCCCTGTAATTTGATTGCATAATAACATATCACTAAAAATATTCTTTTATATGTTTCCTGAACCAACCTAAAGTAATATTTTTACAGTGTATGAAAATATTATTTGGTTATTCTTTTGCATAAAACTTGACATGAATTGATATTTAGAAGAGACCAACAATGAGCGAATATGGTTTATTATGACCCTGTTCGTACCCTCACCCCTGAACTCAATTTATGGTTCATTGACCATCTATGGAGTCAGGACGGGGAAATATGTTTTGCATAAGTCTCGAAATTGGCCCTTTGATTTTCTAGTATCCAATTAGGTTTATGAGTCTTCCTTTAAAGACTTATTAGTGACTTCAAAATATTTTTCACTAAAACCTTAACAATGGGGTAGTCAAATACGCGCTCACACTGCGTAGACGAAATAAAATCACGCCTACAATTTGGCGACTCCACTAGCACTAGTGGAAAAAACCTTATATGTCACTTGGTAACAGATTTGGTTTTCACAAAACCGCATCCGAAAATCATTTAAAAAATGGGTAGGGAAGTTGGGTGGAAAATCTGATCCGGTCCTTTAGTGATCCGGATCAGATTTTAGAAACTGCTTCGGTTTTCTAAAATCTGATCCGGTTAACAAGACCGGATCAGATTTTCCCTTATTTTTGCTAAAGGAAAAACCCGCGTTTTCCCTCCACCCAATGTCATTTCTCGCTCCTCTTGCTGCCCTAGCTTAGACACTTCAATTCTCCCTCCCACGCCTCTCTTATCCCCCATTCTAAACCCTAGCTCTCTCATCCCCCCCTCTATCTCTCACTCTTTTCTCTCCTCTCACGAACGAAGCAACCTCCTCCTCTCGCCTCAGCGACGAAGCAACGTTGAATTCAGGTGAATTTTACATTTCTAGGGTTTTAAAATTTTCCCCCTTTCGATTTCAGTTTTGTTCGATCATCGTTGTTTCAATTCTAGGGTTTTGTCAATTAATTGTTTCTTTGGCTTTTAATACTTTTTATAATCGCCGTTTGATTCTAGGGTTTGTTATTGTTTTGAATTTTGGGAGCGAAAGTTGTGATTTTTGTTGTTGATTGTATATGTTGATTGTGATGAATTCCTCTCTCCTTAACATAGAGTGACCACTGAAGAAGAAGCTCCAGCAATGGCGATGCCAGTAGTTAACACAGAGTACCTCAAAGAAATCGACAAAGCTCGTCGCGATCTTCGCGCTCTCATCTCTAATCGCAATTGCGCTCCTGTTATGCTCCGTCTTGCGTAACTTTCTCTCTCCTTTGACTTCTCTTTCGTCTCCTCCAAATTCTCTATTTTCTCTTTCTTACTTTGATTTTTTTCTCTCTAGGCGGCATGAAGCAGGAACGTATTGCGCGAAGACGAAGACTGGTGGCCCTAATGGTTCGATTAGGAACGATGAAGAGTGCGCTCATGGTGCTAATAATGGTTTGAAGAAAGCTATTGATTGGTGGGGTATGCTGTTTCGTTGTTATTCAATTTTTCTTTTAGGTCGAGTTATTATTTCTGTATTTCGGTTACACAATTGATGGAATTCGAGCTTAAGACGATTATTATCTCCATCAGAAAGTAGAATGTCACTGATTTATTTTGTTTCCAATCTTTTATATGTGATTTTAGGGTTTGGATTTTATGTTTGTTACTCGTTAATTTTCTAATTATATCCGGTCAATTTCTTTTGTTGAAATCTTAAAGTTTTGAAGTACGCAGTATGCTGGTAGATTTTGCTTTTGTATTGTTTTTATCTCCTCTATGTATAATTTGTCATTTCTTTGATATTTCTGAAAATTTAAATCTTATCAAAATGTGAGATGTTGTATGGTGCTCAGTTTATTTTTAGAGTTCTGGATAGTGGAACATCATCGCAATTTAGCTTCAGAAAGATGGTTTTATATTTTGATCATTGGGTTTGAGTTGAGTGACATTAATGACATAATTTGTCCGAAAACAAGTGTGCACTAATCGATAATGTGTTGCATAGTCGGCACTGGTGAAGTGTAGAATTTTGTAGAAGAATAAGTATGGATCAAGCCATACTAGACATTGGCATTGGGGCCTGCTGATTTTTTGAGTTCTGTTTCTTCAAGAGGGGAGGTTGGTGGGATTCCTAGATTTTCATTGTTTAATTTTGTTATCAGAGAGCAAGTTTTCTTTCTTTGATTTCTCTCTCTCTTGATCTCTTTCTATTGTTCATACGATCCGTCGTCGTCGATTTTGCTTATTGCTGCTGCCGGTTACTCTGATTTAGTAGTGTTTAGTGAATTTAAGTTTCTGAATTTCCAAGTAGATTAAAAGGAAAAAAGAGAATAAAAGAACAGATTGTTCTTTGTTGGTGTTCATTTTTCGTAATGGAGGGGTTGTTGGTGTTCACTTCCGATCATGATCCCGCACTTTCTCAGGTCACAAGTCACAACCAACATTTCTCTTTTGCACATTATGCATTTGAGCTTTCTTTTTTTGCTTCTCTGTCTATTTCAGCTCAATCCAGTTTTCTTAATTTTGCAGGTTAATTTAAGTCATCCGGATTCAAACAAGTTTGCAGTATCATTAAATGTTGACAAATTTAAAGGTGATGTTAACTGTTAAGTAAAGACTACAATACACTTTTACATTTTGAAATTTCTTATTCTTTCATTTATGAAATCTTCAATTATTGCGATTTATAGTTCACCAGGAAGAAAACAACAAAATAGTACAACATCATGTTGATCATGAAATTGAACCCTTAGATTCTGCAAGGAGTTCCTTTTCACAAGCCCTTAAAGGTACTAGAGAACAATTCTACTTTCTTTCATGGGGATATCATATGTCTTTACTTTTGCTTTCTTAATTAATAGGCTCACTGAATTATTGTTAATCAGAATGTTAGGAAAGGAGATATGGATATGAAGCTCTTAGTAACAAATTGGATCGACGAAGACCTGCTTCATTAGATCTTAGCAATTCATCTGTTGCCAATGTGGTGAGTTCAGCACCCAAGTTGGGAGTGATGAAGAAAGCTTCTGCAACATCTCAAAAATCTGGGAATTTTCCGAGCCCTGGATGTGGAGAGTCCATTATCAGCACTGGATGTAATATTTGGGGCAGAAGATGATAAATTTCTTCCCTTTATTTTATCTAGTGATCCTAACAAGTCACCGATGAATAATTTTAGCAATTGGAATTGCAGAGACCCTTCTAAATTACTACCTTTTATTCTTCAAATCAGTTTTTTTTTTTAAAAAAAAAAAATTCAATTTAAGGAATTCTATTATTTGACCTGGAAAGTTATTGAATTTCTTTTTCGCCTTTTGTCTTTTCAAGGAATTGTATTCAGCTTATCAGTGGAAGCGTGTCGGGGATGTTGATGATGAGAGGGTGAAGTTTGAAATCAGCACTCTATTGTCCAAAGAGGTAATGCACTCATCATGTTTGTCTAATTAATTGAGTTATTCTTGGGATGAGATTGTTAATAGTGATTTTTGGTAGTTTTGTGATTGATACGATTGTTTATTGTTTATATACTGCATTGGTTTGAAGGAATATATCTACATAGGCCCTGTTCATTTGGACTTATTTTCAGCAAAAATAAGTAAAAATAAGTTAAGTTCAGCAAAAATAAGTAAAAATAAGTTGAGTTCAGTAAAAATAAGTTCAGTTCAGCAAAAATAAGTTCAGTTCAGCAAAAATAAGTTCAGTATTACTATTAATGTTGTAATTATAATTTTTGTTTTCAATATTACTATTAATATTGTTATTATTATTAATATTATAATTATAATAACGATGAAATTGCAATTTTTTTATTTTTATTTTTTATTTTATCTTTTTATTTTAATATTTTTATTATTTATTATTTATTATTTAGTAATTATTATTTATTATTTAGTAATTATTATTTATTATTTATTATTTATTATTATTATTATTTATTATTTATTATTATTATTATTATTTATTATTTATTATTTATTATTTATTATTTATTATTTATTATTTATTTTAATTATTATTGTTTATTATGTAATATTTATTATTTATTATTTATTATTTATTATTATTATTATTATCATTTATTATTATTAATATTATTTATTATTATTATTTATTAATAATATTATTATTATTATTATTTATTATTTATTATTATTATTATGATTATTTATTATTTATTATTATTAATTATTTTATTATTATTTATTATTATTATTTATTATTTATTATTTATTATTTATTATTTATTATTTATTATTTATTATTTATTATTTATTATTTATTATTTATTATTTATTATTTATTATTTATTATTTATTATTTATTATTTATTATTTATTATTTATTATTTATTATTTATTATTTATTATTTATTATTTATTATTTATTATTTATTATTTATTATTTATTATTATTATTATTATTATTATTATTATTATTATTATTATTATTTATTATTTATTATTATTATTATTATTATTATTATTTATTATTAATTATTATTTATTATTATATTATTATTTATTATTATAATTATTTATTATTTATTATTATTATTTATTTATTATTATTGTTATTATTTATTATTATTTTTTATTAATTTTTATTTTTTATAATTATTATATAATATGATTATTTATTATTTATTATTTATTATTTATTATTTATTATTTATTATTTATTATTTATTATTTATTATTTATGATTTATTATTTATTATTTATTATTTATTATTTATTAATTATTATTGATTATTTATTATTTATTAATTATTATTTATTACTTATTATTTATTATTTATTATTTATTACTTATTACTTATTACTTATTACTTATTACTTATTATTTATTATTTATTATTTATTATTTATTATTTATTATTTATTATTTATTATTTATTATTTATTATTTATTATTTATTATTTATTATTTATTATTTATTATTTATTATTTATTATTTATTATTTATTATTTATTATTTATTATTTATTATTTATTATTTATTATTTATTATTTATTATTTATTATTTATTATTTATTATTTATTATTTATTATTTATTATTTATTATTTATTATTTATTATTTATTATTATTATTATTTAGCAAAAATAAGTTCAGTTCAGCAAAAATAAGTTCACTTCAGCGAAAGTAAGTTTAGTTGAGCAAAAATAAAATAAGTTCAGTTCAGTTCAGCCAAAATAAGTTCAAAAGAACAGGGCCATAGTTTAATTTACAGTGTTGGTTGTTTGCACTATATCTATTCGAGACTGTGCGCTTGATTTACTTGATGTGTAAAATATACAAAGAAGATATTTTACCCTTTGTTTAGCACTGAATTGTCTCTTTCTTTGTCTTTTTCATTTTACATAAAACTGCGTGGATGTCATATCTCCATCGTGGTTCTGTTTTTTACAGTAGTCGTTTTCTTGCTGGATAGGATGTTTGTTAGACATGGATAGTGAAAATGAAGATGGATAAAGTAGGATCAAGTGAAAGATGGATTTGGGTCAGGGGTCAACAACTGGCTTATTCAACTAGAGGTGTGTAGTAATTATATGGATAAGTTGCATATAGCTTAAATGTTCAAGGTCTATATAGCTCTATAACTAGTTGGTGTGATTCTATGTGTATTCAAGTACATCGTGAGGAAGAGTAGCATGCATAAGCTATTAGTATCTTGCTAGTAGATTATGAGATCAAAATAGTGACAACTATAGGTAATTATGGGTGTTAGACTTATGTTATTACTCTTCTGCATACTGTTCTTTAACTATATTGTTGTCAGAAACAAGTGAATATTGCTTGCAATGGAAAAATTAATATGATGCTTTCTCTTCCAAGTTCCAACCCATAAATATTTGACTAGTCTTTTACATCAAGAAGTTTATTAGAGCATATGGTGAGAGTAAACTTTCTCTACCTGATTGCATTTCTTATGTCCTGTCATGAAGAAATAAGAAAAGTTGAATGGAGAAAACGTGATGAGTTTCGAAAGTTGATCGAAGGATATGTCTTTGATGGCACTCTCACGGCCAAGACTCACTGGCGGGATTACCATTTAAAGGTTAGTTGCATCTTTCTCTTCTTTAACAATGATTATCTTTCCTTGTATTGAAATAGGCTGTCTATTATTACTTCTCCCATATCCAATCTTATTCCGTTTCGGGATGAGCTTTAAGCTAGGGAATTAAAGAATGCATTGCAAGATCCAATGCCACCCTTGCAGACCCCCCTACTGTACCCCACCCCCCTTGCTGCGCCCCCGCAGCCCCCGCCTGCCACCCCCCGGACCCCCACCCCGCCGCCCCTCCTCCCCCCGCTGTGCCCCACCCCTCTTGCCGCCCCGCTGCCACCCCCCTGCAGACCCCCTACCCCGCTGCCCCCTCGGATCCCCCCTTCCCCCGCTGTGCCCCACCCCCCTTGCTGCCCGCCCCTTGCACAGTCCCCCCCAGTAAATATTTTGGATCTGCTGCGAGCCCATCCAATGCGGTCTAAAACCGGACCAGTAAGTCCGATTTTGACCGCATCGGATAGGCTTTTTTCCACTAGTGTAGGGACGATTTTAAAAATATTTTTTTTTAAAATTAGTGGGTGAAGCTCGAAAAATATGATTCATACTCTTTTTGTAACACTCAACCCTTACGGAGTCGAGTATATGTCACCAATGAGCATCCAATGCCAACAACTGTCCTCAATAACCTACAGGAGTTCTTCCGACACATTTTGTCCTCACTCATGCGCACCCCGATAAACTTCCCAAGTGGTCACCCATCTTTGGACTACTCCCAGCTAAGCACGCTTAACTTTAGAGTAACTAATGAAATGAGGTCCCTTAAAGAAAGATGCATCTTGTTGGTATGAGTAGCCTGCTAAATCCCTTTAAAGCAATCATGAGGGGTGTTACATACACCCCCACTTGAGGACAACAACACCCTCGTTGCACCTGAGGACTCCACGTATTCGGCCACAACGACCTGTGGGTCGCTCCAGCCTGGAAACAAATCACATATTCGACATGCAGCCTGTGATATAGGCCAAGAATCCTCCCCCCGCTAGGCGACTAACCTTGGATTAATCATCCACACGATCAGCACGCGGTCGCAGGGTTGCTCTTATACCATTTGTAACACCCAACCCTTATGGAGTCGAGTTTACCGTCACCAATGCGCATCCAGGGCCAACAACTGTCCTAAATAACCTATAGAAGTTCATCCGGCGCATTTTGTCCTCACTCATGTGCTCCCCGAGAAACTTCCCAGGAGGTCACCCATCCCTGGACTACTTCCAGATAAGCACGCTTAAATGTGGAGTAACTAAGAAAATGAGCTCCCTAAAAGAAAGATGCATCTTGATGGAATGAGTAGCCTGCTAAATCCCTTTAAAGCAATCATGAGGGGTATTACACTTTTTATGCTTTACAATGACATTACAGTTTTGCATATACATAGCTATTGTTTAAGCCATCATAACGACAATCTACCTTGTCTCATTAGCGCATGTTCTATGTATGAGGTTACCTCCGGGGGGTTCGCGCTTTGTCCTTCCAAAAAGCTTCCTGGGTGATTGTGTTGGATCTTAGTCATAAGCAAACCTGCCCAATCATGGCATTGTTCTCTTGTTCCTGACTTGAGAACGAGAGCGCGTCTTACATGGGGCCAACTTTTTAAGCAAAGGTACAAAGCGTGGAACAAATTTCTTAACCCTTTTCAGCCTTAACCTAAACCTGACCATAGTTTCAAATATAGAACTGGACTTTAGGTTGGAACTTTTGCTTCCATGTTACATGACATTTGATTGTGATTGCAATTTTGCCTATAATTAACTTGTCAAATTGTTATTGTTATGCATCGTACCTAAATTCGCGTCTAAAAAAATAAAAGATCGTAAATTGGCCAAAACCTCGCCTAAATCTCCGAAAAACATGTTGGGGGAGTAGTGCGTCAAGCGCA
Source organism: Beta lomatogona (assembly GCA_947646795.1). NCBI lineage: Eukaryota > Viridiplantae > Streptophyta > Magnoliopsida > Caryophyllales > Amaranthaceae > Beta > Beta lomatogona. Next base: position 305,416 of record CANSNZ010000956.1, on the reverse strand, counting down.
TTAAGTTGCGCCTGGCGCACCGCTCCTAAGCCAGATGCACGACTTTGTACCGCGCCCAACAATGCTGCGTGGCACGCAGTCTGTGCATCACAGGGTTTTCGTCGATTTAGTCGTCGTGGTGGTCGATCCTATGTTCGATCCGTCTGCATTCGCGTAAAAGTATCACTACTACAAAATAGGGCTATAGCAACGGCCTAAATGTGTTGGCAAAGATCCAGTAAATGTTACCATAGACCTGTAGCAACAGTTTATATGGCGTTGCCAATAGGTGGCGCTGCTATAACTCTATGGCAACAGTTATGATACCTTAGGCAACAACTTTATAAAACTGCTGCCATAGTTATCATTAGCAACGCTTTTCTTAGGCAACAATTTAAAACATTTGCTAACAGTTTTTATTATATCTAAGGCGACAGTTATTAACTTTTGGTAACAATTATATAGGATTTAAAGCAACATTTTTAGTAATTAGGCTAACACTTATATTATCTATAGCAGCAATATCAATAGTCTATGACAACGTATATTACTCTTATATTGCAACACTTTTGTAGTCTATAGCAACATTTCTTGATACAGCTATTGTGGCACTTTTACACGAGTCTATAGCAACATTTCTTGCTACAACTATCACGGCACTTTAATGTGAGCTTATAGCAACAGTTTCATACGCGTTTATTTAATAGCTCATGTTAAAATGAAAATATTATACGAAATATCCAACTACTACAAAAAGAAAACATTTATTTCAAATTAAGTTTTACTTACTATTAAAATAAAATATCCATAACAATCATTCTAATAACAAAAACCATTGTTATAATATAAATACATCAACTAAGAAAACTAATGATTCTCCTAAAAGAACTAATAGTTCAAGCAATCTAGAACCTATATAACATTTAATTTATTTGTCCAAAAGAACTTCAATCTATGCCTTCCTGCCATCCTTGTATCTACCTTTCTCCTTCTATCTACCATCCTGTAAAAAGAAAAATAATAATAAATATAATAGGAAAATTATTGCATGTAATCAAACACCAAAAGCTCACAATCATCAAACACCATAATTTCACAATCATCAAAACCATATGCCAACCCAGATATACCTTAGTGTGCTAAAGAAAATTTAGCCATTTAGGCAATCCATGAAAGAATCATGCAATCATTAAATACGCAGGTTCAGCTAGATATTCGAACATCCCCTTGGCTCCATTATATCAAATGTAAGAACAACACCATACATTACTTAACGCAATGTAGAATATTACCTATCTAGGTTACTCTATAGCTTTAAAATATAATATTAACATATTACCATAAACTTCCATTCTATTTTATTTTTGAAGAACATTTTACCAAGAAGATCCTTCCATAAATCTAACTTGACAATCCCACTCTCTGCCGAGGATTTCGGCACCCTTCCCATCTTTCAGTGAGAAATCCCCCACTAACTTGGCTCAGGTCTGAATTGTACCAGGGTGCTTATTTCTGAAGGACAAGCTGCATGAAAGCTTTATAGACAAAGAAAGGGTCTGCCATTGCTGCCTTGGGGAGAAGAAAAATGTTTCGTCCTCATCTGAATGCTCTATAGACAGTCCACAAATATTTTTCACCTTAGAATAGAACCCCCACCCAAAACCATGTATTATGGCTACAACCGACTTGCCAACTACCCCCCAAACTCAGCTCCCCTGCCCTCTCACTCTCCCTCGCATTACTGATTTCACCCAACTTCCTTCAGCCACTAGTGAACTACTCTCTAGAACAGTAATGTCCTTCAATCCAGATGTTTTCCATTTTGATTTATTAGAACAGTAATGTCCTACAATCCAAATGTGCCATTATAAAACCCAGAAGACAAAAAATACCTTTAATGAGAGAAGAAATTCTCCCAAAGAGTTAAAACGACGGCAGCAGATTGAGAAAAGTCATGGAAGAAATAGAGAAAATCGTTCAAGAATCTGGTGCACCAAGCCACCAACCATGCAAAAATAAGCACCATTACAAAGTAGAATAGTAGATATCATATTACAGAATTTCTCGAATTACTCACAAAGCAAAGATAGCTAACACTTAACAATCAGTAAATAAAAAGTACAGAAACAACAAAATAAATAGACAAAAAGACATTAGATTAGAAGATGAAAACGTATATATATATTCTTGATATTCAAATCCACAAGTGACAACTCCCACTTGTGCTTAATATGTTGATATTGGGAGTAAACTCATCCCTTTCAACAACTAGCAAGCACACAACAAAACAGTTAAGCAAAGAGCTTTGTGATTAGCGAAATGTGAGAGGTTGCAATATTACGCTCGTACATAAGATGAACTGTTCAATCTCACGTTTTTTTGGTAGTATATTAATAGCTATGGTAATACTGTTTTCTAGTGACGGACTGGTGGTACAGTTTTTTGTGGTAGTTACTTACCTCAGAAGGTTGTCAAATTACATTTTGTTATTCTCGATTGCAGGAATATGAAGCTAGAATACTAAGATCTATACCTTATACATTAATACTTAGATCATATCCATATCTCATTTCCTTATGATATCATCACCTTCACCCTCAAAAATCAAAATCTAGTCTACTCTGTAGAAAATAACACAAAATTAGAAAACAAATAACTTTCATTGAGCAAAATAAAAGAAAAACACTTCAATTAGTACAACAGTACTTACGACTATAAAAAAACAGCAGAGCACCTCAACACGAAGCATTCAGGAGAGAGAAAATAGAAAGACTCCTCAGTCCCCAATCATGAATAAACACGAAACAGCACAGGTGAGTATTAAAATTAACAACATAAATAAAAACAACCCAAAACTCCCCAATCAACCAAATTCCCCAATTAACAGAATTCCCTAATTAAGAACCCTAATTTATCCTTCAAGACCACACAAAAAAAATCAATTATAATCGGTTAATAACTTAAACAGCAAAATTGTGAAATTTAAGACCAAATTTGAAGAGATACATACCAACTCACGTTGTTCTTCTCGCCAATTCAGAACTGAATTTCGCCAATTTCTCCCCATTATGCAAGTCAGAAACGTCAATCCACAATCGTTTGCTGCTTCATGAAACGACGATGAAAGAGTTGAAGAGTCGAAGAGAAGAGAAGCAAACGCAGAGGGAGGGTCGAAGAGGCCGGTGGAGAAGCAAATGCAGAGGCAGGGTCGAAGAGAGTGTCTCAAAGGGTTTTGGGCATTTTGGGTAAGCAGAGTCATGAACAAAAGTGGTGAGGGAAAACCCAAAAAAAACGCTCTATTGAAAATTTTTCAATAAACCTATCTTTTTTAACATGTTTTAGATGCCTAAAAAAAAAAAACAGTTGCGATATCTTATCAAAATATTAAAAAACTACAAACTGTTGCAATAAAATAGTCATAGTATATAACTGTTGCAATAGTTTTTCTACAGCAACGTTTTTCCAAAGTCAAAGTCTACTAAAATTAATAATTATTTAATTGTTGCAATAACTATGATATAGCAACGCTAGTAAAAATGTTGCATAAAAGGGCGTTGCTATAGCCCTATTTTGTAATAGTGTATGGTCATTCCAGGGGGTCTCACCAAATAAAAAAAATCAATCTTTTAATGCAAGACCGAGTCTGTCCTAAAAAAGGTGCATCTGGAAAAGTGGTCATGGTAGAGTTAGAATTGTAATGCATGTCCTAAAAAAGGTGCATCTGGAAAAGTGGTCATGGGAGAGTTAGAATTGTACCTTCAATGTTGCTGAACTTAGTCCATTCCATGATGATGATGAAGAGTTACCAAGTTTGAGGTCAAACTCTTCCAAAGAAGGGGAGGATGATGGAGGTCCATCCATGGTTTCTCAAGATCCGAAGCTTGTTAACATGGTTGCCATTACTTTGCGTGAAGTATTGAGTTCATTCTCTTTATTTCCATCTAGTGAAGTTGCTATGGTTACTTTGATTAATTAAGCTTTGTTAGTTCATTAATAGTGTCGATGTATTAGAGTGGCTATGGTTACTTTGATTAATTAAGCTTTGTTAGTTCACTAATAGTGTCGATGTATTAGAGTCCTTGTTTAGTTATGAGTCTTTTCATTCGTTTGCTTTATTTGAGTTGTTGTTTCCATTGATGTTTTGAGTTTGTTTTAATGGAGTCATGTAATACGAAGCGTATGTGCTGAAGATTACAAGTCATAGGATGTAATTCATTTTTCTATTGCACGCACAAGGAAGAGAGGACAACAAGGCAAACTGATCAGCACATAAGGAAGAGTTAGCTCCTATTTTTATGGCGCCATCAATCAACTATTGCACTTTCAAATGAAGGAGGAGTTGTTCCTACTTCTTAGGCGCCTACTTGCCCAATTACTTGCTGATTGCCTCACTAAACCGGTGAAGGTTATTGGCAACAAGATCATGTCCTAGAATCATGCTTAAATCAAGGAGAAGTGCAACCACTAAGGAAGGAAATGGGGAGCTCTTTAACGGCTAGTTTTAGAGCTCTTTAACGGCTTGTTTTGCTTAATGAAGTTATGGAAGTATTAGTGGTAGTTAATTTATGTTATTTTCTTTGAAGTAAAAAAATCATAAAATGGAAATGAAACTTTGTATAAATAGTCGAATGCAATGAAATGAAAGCATCGATGTTTTATGACCAAAGACAAGTGTGTGATTATCCTTTCGATTGTTACTTTGTTTCTTGGATTAGAACAAATTAGAATTGTTCCTTTGCTTGATTAACCTGGCAAGTTAATATGTGATCTAAGGAGAGTTATAACTCATTAGAGTGGTGTGCCTTTATCTCTAAAGAGTTAGAACTATTATCCCAAGTTAAGCCTAGCTTCCATTAATGCTAACTTAGCTTGTTTATGTTTCAATCTTTTCATGTGTATTCCAATTTGATAATTCGAATATACATCAGGTAATAACATTTATTAGGTTGAGATTATAAAAATGTTTATGTGCTCAAATAAAATTGCTTGACGTCATCACTTGTAAATATTATATTAGTTTAAAATTTGTGAATTTAATTTAAATTAATTATATGAGTTGCCTTTGGTTATTGTTTTTCTAGGCATGATGTTTCCATGTATGCTCAGAAAAATAGTTTATGTTTAGCTTTACATGGTTTTGGGGATATTCTTCTTGTTATTCCTTTCAGTAGCGCTTCGCAACAACAGTGTACCGATACACCAGTACTTGTTTTGAATTTCTTTTAATCTAGAAGTGAGCTCCGACTTCTTAAAAGTCAGAGATGCAAGTTTTAATGTGAGGTTTGTGTAGTGTTATGAAAAGTGCATAAATTAAAATATTTATTTCCCCTTATTTTAATACTATGTGTAGGAATATATAATTATATGGTGCATTTTATATGTTTTATTTTATTTTTGATATTATACTTTAGGTTTTTATATTCATCTTACTTCATTTTCCTACTTTTGTTTATTGACATATTTTGATCCAAGAAGCCAACTAAGTGTCAAGCCCCATTCTCTTTGTTCAGACTCAGCTTAAGATTCATAAGGAAAGAAGAAAATAAAAAGAGAAAGGAAAAGAAAAAAAAGGAAATAAAAAACAAAGGGGAAGAAGAGGCAAGATGGACTGAACCAGCAGCACAACCCTTCTTCTTTCCGCTTCTTCGACGCACATCATTATCAACAGATCCTTAGTCGTATGACCTCTCAAATTACATGCACCGCATCCTCTACATCAAAATTCATCTTCCAATCAAAATAAGGAGCCACATTTTGTGTGCCGCAAAGTAGAAGCTAGAAAGTCGTCTTCAATGGCTTTCCTTAGGTATCGATTTTCTTCTTCAATTGGTTCAAATTTCTCCACTAGGGCAGCATGGATTGGGTATAAGTACCCAATTGAGGGCCACAAAAATTAGTACACAAGCATTCACCTTGACTTGAGAGCAAGAGTGCGAGAGATTGCAAGGGTTTGGATTGGTTATAAAAACCCAATTGAGGGCAACAAAAATAGTACACAGACATTTATCTTGAGTTGAGAGCAAGAGAGTGAGAGATTGCAAGGATTTGGATTTTTAGATTCGAGAAGATACCCATTGGAGAAGGCTTAGTCTTTCATCCAAGGATAATAAAGGAGTCGACTTGTTTTGTGGCTCAAAGTTCCAGACAAGACGCGACGAAATTGGACAATGACTTATTAAGTTCTTCTCTTCCGAATTCCTTAATTTCTTCCTTGTTGATCACATTACTACTTTTGTTATTAAGATTATTATGTTTCAATCTGAAGTGTTTAATTACCTTTACGATTTTCATATTCTAATTAGTATTTGACTATACTTGTTATCTATAATCTATTTATCTATAATCTATGATTTCAATTTTAATTATGGTTGTTATCTTTCATAATTAGATTTGCAGACTAATGTTATTTAAATAGTTTGGTTTAGTTTAAATTATATAAACCCAAGTGACGACTAGTCTAAATTTGACTTGCAAAGATGGTACGAAATTAGGGTAGAATGTATGCTCGATCTATCTAATTTATTCTTTTATGTGTGTGAGAAATAGTTAGGGTTAATGAGGTCTTCCTAGTTCTGAACACTTCCAATTGTAAGCTATGATCATTGCGAATATACTGGTGTAACTTAGGTTGGTTTAGGATAAACTAAAGTTCAGTTCAAGATCAGTTTCAAATAAAGGAAGATAGGGAGTCTTTGTTATCTTAGTCTCCGTAGTTGGGCTATTAATTTGTATTGGAAAATACTAAAGGTAATAACATTTATTAGGTTGAGATTCTAAAAATTTTTATGTGCTCAAATAAAATTGCTTGACGTTATCACTTGTTAATATTATATTAGTTTAGAATTTGTGAATTTAAAGTTAGAGCATGTTTGGTTCATTGTCTTTGGGCTCCAAGAAACAGAATCAATTACCGATTCCCATGCTTCTTGTTCGGTTTTATCCTCACAAATCAATTACCATTACTTGGTAGTAATGGACCCCCCGATCTGTTACAATTTCCCTCCCCCTCAAGTAACAAAATTCATTACTTTGTGGTAACGCAAACTGTAGGCTTGTTTTTATTGCTTACACGGGATGAACGCGTATGACTACCTCATTGTAAAGGTTTTATTGACAAATATTTTGAAATAGAAAGAAGTTGGCAACAAATCTTTAAATGAAGACTCGTAAACTTAATTGGATATTGAAAATCATAGGGACAACTTAGGGACTTATCCAATGTCGATTTCCCCGTCGTGATTCTATGAATGGTCATTGAACCATAGATTGAGTTCGGGGGTGAGGGTACGAATAAGATCATCAAATTTGCCCATTGCTGGCTTTTACTTAATATCGATTCATGTTCATGTTTTATGAAAATAAACAAAGACATAGTATTTTAATGCAATCTAAAATTAATCTATGTCGGTTCATTAAACAAATAAAAGACTAATTTTTGGTGACATGTTATTAAAGCAATCAAATTACTGGGATCCTAATAAGATTGTCTAATTATTTTATTAGGCATTAGAATAGTTCTTTAGTTCTTGATTAATAATAAGCATGTGCTGTGATGAAAGCATAAATCATACAATCTTGCATATGAATATGAAGTATAGAATAAAAGAAATATAAAAAGAAGGAAGATTAGATAAAAATGTACTATGGAGCGTTGATTCTTTGAAGATCTACATCATGACAAAGAATTTGTTAGTGAAAAAAGGAATTAAATTAAATTGGAATTGATCTTTTGGAATTATACCTTTGTCACCTTGCTCTTGTATTACGGTCTACATGATGAGCAATCTTGAAGCTTTGAAATATGAAAGTCGAAGGTATGAATGTATTTGAATGTGAGTTTTAATGTTTTGATGTGTTTGAATATTGCTAAGTATGTGTAGTAGTCGTATAAAAGCATTTGGAAAAGTCGTTCGAAAAAAAGGAGCTATTTGTAGGCAAAGGAAACGAAAAAATCCGAAAAGATAAGCAAAAACTGGCTTTCTCGCGGTTTTTTTTTTTTGTTTTAAGATTCTTTTTTATCCTTTGGTAAAATCTATCTTTTGATATCCGAAATAAGCTTTCTTAAGGAATAAAAATATGATTTTCTAAATATCCTTTAAAAATTAATTATCAATAATAATTAATATTAAAATATTTAAAATACAATTAATTATCAGAAATAATTAATCGGGCCATAAAAATTAGTCTTGGATTTAGTAAATAGACTTTATATTTTCTAAAAGCTTTTGGGCTTAGCTCGTTCGATTGCTCTTCCTTTGGACCGAACCATTTTGGACGACGGTACATTTCATCATTGGGTACTCAATGGGGAGACACAATTTTGTGTGTACAGAATCCCCCACTTTGACGGAGGTTCAAGAAACCAGAACTCAAAGTAAATGGTGTCGGGACGGAGAATAATTCTAAACGCTCTGCAGTTTAGAACTGATCTATATATAGCCAGTTTCAGCAACACAAAGTTAGTATGCAACACGATACTTACAAGTAATCTGATTACCTATAGGAGAATATGTTAGCAGATAGGTGCAAACCACTCATATAATAAGGCAAATAATAATGCAATAATAATGCAGACATAGACTCTGTAAGGATGCAGGAGACGCTATGCAAGGATTAGGGTTATGCAAAACTAAGGAAGATGTAACATCATGCAAGGTCAGGGTTATGCAAGGCTAGGAAAGATGAAATGTAATGTAAGGTCAGGGTAATGCAAGATTAGGAGGTCTGGATAGGTGGAGAGATAAAATGATTTTCGAAAACTATTTTGACAATGAATCCGGGTCCGCAAGTGAGATCCGTATATTACAACTTTTTGGGAGTTTGATTTGGAGGAACAACCAATATAGGAATCTCCCACTTTGGGTAAGCTTGTCTTGAAGTAGGCACTCTAAGCCTAGATCATACTACTTGATTTGAACTGAGCATCCAGATGAACACTCAAAGTTTCTTCACTAGGGAGTTGATGTAGGCAAAGTTAGATATTACCAGAAATCATAGAATTTTCGGGGAGACCTTCAGTGGCAAGGAGAGTTTGAATGCAAGCGTAAGGTGTTGGTCAGTACTGGCTTCTCACGATGTCGGCACCTCCTCCTCCCCCATCTTCGAGAACAACTTTCTACCAGACCTAACAAAGGTTGATAGGTCACTTCGGCTCCCTAACTTGCTGCCACTCGTAGACCATTCTGGGCAGTCCTTAATTTTATGTCTAGCTTGTTTACACTTGATTGCAAATCCCTTATCCCACACAATTCCGTCCATAGTGCCCCTACCCGCATTTCTCACATTGCTGGTCCTATATTGGGGCCTTCGACCTACATGTCCTTTCTTTGAAGCTTACAAGGCAACTATCCTGATTCTCTTAGGCTCAGATCCTTTTTCCTTCCCAAACCCTTTCCTTTTATAAGTCTCCTCGTCCATCTGGTCGATCCTTTCTGGCTCCAATGCACGGTCATACAACTCTTAAAGTGTGGTGCAATGGCCTGCCCTTCTCTGATATTTCAAGTCTAACCCTTCAAAGAACCAAATTGTCTGAGGCCTCTCCATTCCTACAAAGTCCGGGGTAAAACGAGAGAGTTCTTGGAACTTAGCGGCATATTCTACCACTTTCATTGTAGACACATAATCTTGTCTCCCCATTTAAGGGCCCAATGATGAAACATACCGCGGTCTTAATTGGTCCGACCTAAGGGGAGAGTAGGCCGAAGACCCAAAACTATTTTAAAAGTGTTAAAGTTTATTTTAATGATCCAAAGTCGTATTTCAAAGCCCAATTACTTATTCATGATAATCAATTGTGTTTTCAACCCATAAAGAATATTTCAAGCCCAATTGTTTGAAAAAGCCTAATTAATTATTTAATGATAATTAATATATATTTGCAAATATATTTTTATAATTAAAATAGAATTTATCCCATGAATTTAGATTTCCAGTTTTAAAAGATAAAAGAAAATCGTTAAAATGCGTTTTATAAAAAAGTTGTTAAGACGTGTCGAAAGCCAGGCGGTGCGCCTGACGCACCAACGTTCACGAAGCGTACAAGCCAAGCTGTGTCAGGCAGACCAATATGCGTCTGACACATGAACCTGTCGTGCGCCTGGTGCACTCCTCTGTGAGACACGCAATCTATCAATTCTATCTTTTTCAAAGCATGGGCCACGTGGGCGCAATTGATTAGTGAAGGTGCGTCAGGCACACCAATATACGCTTGTCACGTGTAATTGTACGTCACACATAGACGTGCACCTAGCACACTCTCTGCGTGACGTGCGGGTTTCAGTTTCTTATAAATAGCGCACTTCTCTGTGCGACACGTAGGCTGTCAATTCTATCTTTTTCAAAGCATGTGCGACGTGGGCACAGTTGATTGGTGAAGGTGCGTCAGACACACCAATATGCGCATGACACGTGTAATTATTGGTCACATAGAGACTGTGTCTTGCGTGCTTTTCTTATAAATAGGCGTGCTTTTCTGAATTAAACGGACGATCTTTTAATATAATATTCATATGTTTTAACACTTGTAATACGCTCGTGCTCACAACTTACGAAATCTCACATACTTCTACATACTTTACAAACACAAACAAACACATAAACACATACTTTCAGACATATACATACACGTTCATATTTTCAGGCTTCATAATTACTCGTCCCAAAGGTTGTCAATCTCTCAGACCCAAGCTACGGTATAATCATGAGGGTCCTTGAATAAATTCATTATTCTTTCCTTGGAGTTACTAAGACTTTCTTTATGATGTAGATCCTTAATAAGAAATCATTCTTCAGTATATTCTAATCTCTCTCAATTTTTTATTTATTTTCTTATATATATTGTTATGATTGTCCTGCTTGCCTATTTATCACCCACATGTTATTTTTGCTAATCAAAGACCTAAAGAAATGTTCTAACATTAATAAGATAATTCGAAGAACCTGGTAGGTTCCCTGTAATTTGATTGCATAATAACATATCACAAAAATATATTATTTTATGTGTTTCCAGAACTAACCTAGACAAATATTTTTTAAGGTGTATGAAAATATAATTTATTTATTCTTTTACTTAAAACTTGACATGAAATGATATAGTTTATTATGATCGTGTTCGTACCCTCACCCCCAAACTAAATTTATGGTTCATTGACCATCTATGGAGTCCAGATGGGGAAATCTACATTGCATAAGTCCCGAAGTTGTCTCTTTGATTTTCCAATATCCAATTAGGTTTATGAGTCTTCCTTTAAAGACTTCTTGGCGACTTGAATTTTTTTTAATAAAATCTTAACAATGGGGTAGTCAAATACGCGCTCACACCTTGTAGACAAAATGAAATCATGCCTACAATTTGGCGACTCCACTAGGGAGGATTTTCAAAAAATTAATTTTTTTAAATGAGTGGGTGAAACTCGAAAAATACGATTCATACTCTTTTTATGCTTTAGAATAACATTACAGCTTTGCATATACATGACTATTGTTTAAGCCACCATAAGGACAATCTACCTTGCCTCATTAGTGCATGTGTCTATGCGTGATGTTACCCCCGCGGGGGGGGCTTTGAGTTTTGTCCTTCCAAAAAGCTTCCTAGGCGATAGTGTTGGATCTTAATCATCAGCAAACCTACCCAATCATGGCATTGTTCTATTGTTCCTGACTTGAGAACGGGAGTGCGTCTCACACGGCAAAGGTCGAAGCGTGGAACCAATCTTTTCATGCCAGACGCACGGCTTTGTGTCGCGCGCAGCAATGCTGAGTAGCACGCAGTTTGTGTATGGCAGGGTTTTCGTCGATTTAGTCGTCGTGGTGGCCGATCCTATGCTCGGTCCGTCTGCATTCGCGTAAAAACATGGTCATTCTAGGGGTCTCACCTAATTAAAAAAAATCAGTCTTTTCATGCAAGGTCGAGTCCGTCCTAAAAAAAGGTGCACCTAGAAAAGTGGTCATGGTAGAGTTAGAATTGTCATGCATGTCTACCTTCGCTCTACTACCCAACTAATCTTCCCTATTACTCCCTCCGTCCCAGAATAGTTTGAACACTTTCCTTCTATGTTTGTCCCAAATTAGTTTGAACACTTCCATTTTTGGCATGATCCCACTATTAATATATTATTTCTTTTACACATCTTTGGCCCAAACTTTACCTTTTATCAATAAAAAGTTACCCAACTTTCTCTCTCCTCTATTAAAAAATATCCCACCAACTCCTATCACATCTACTTTTAAATAAAATAACATTTGATAAGTACACTACAACTTATCACCTTAAACTACGTGTCCCAACAAGTGTTCAGATCTTTCTGGGACGGAGGGAGTAATTCTACCCAATCATATTCAACCAATTTCAAAAAACTGACATCTTTCAAAATTAATCCTACACCCATGTCTATTATAACTTTCTCAAAAAGCATTCACTAATCATCATCATATCAACTATGCAACACTTTTTTTTTTCAAAATTAATCCCTCATCTTTTCCTAACAAAAGATTTTAATAAACAAAAGGTTCCTTTCAAAAATGAATTTCGAAAATTCTAAACCCAGTCTAAACACCTTCAGTCAATACAATCCAATCAACCTAACCAAATCCGTTTACATTCATTTTTAGGCCCATTTGCATTAAAGTCCATATTGCATTCATTTTAGGCCCGTCTAAATTTGAGTCCGTACATTCACTAGCATTAGAGTCGATCTTAGACCCATATAAGTCTAGTTCATGTCAAAATTTACGCCCATTTGCATCTTTATGTGATATGTCAAACCTAGTCCAAGTCTATTCCAGTCTATTCCAATCTAAGTCTAATTCTACTCCAATTCAAAGCTTATATCCATTTAGGCCCAATTCATTCCCTAGGTCTAGTTTGCATCTCTATGTGAACCATGGTTATGTCTTAGGACTATAAAAGTTCAACCCTAGGTCTAGTTTGCATCTCTATGTAAACCATAGTTAAGTCTTTGGACTATAAAAGTTCATTCCCTAGGTCTAGTTTGCATTTCTATGTAAACCATAGTTAAGTCTTCGGACCATAAAAGGTCAACCATAGGTATAGTTTGCATCTCTATGTAAACCCTAGGTAAGTCTTAGGACTATAAAAGTTCAACCCCAGGTCTAGTTTGCATCTCTATGTAAACCCTAGTCAAGTCTTCGGACTATAAAGATCAATTCATTCCCTAAGTCTAGCTTGCATCTCAATGTGAACCCGAGACAAGTCTTCGGACTATAAAAGCCCAATCCTCGGTCTAGTTTGCATCCTGTAGACATATAATCGTGTATCCTCATTTAAGGGTCCAATGATGAAATATACCGCGGTCTTAGTTGGCATTGCCTAATGGAGGAGCAGTCCGAATAACCAGGCAATGTGTGTTTTAAAATAATATTATAAAAGCCCAATTAATCATTCATGATGATTAATTGTAAGTTCAACCCGTGAAATGCTTTCTAAAGTCCATTTTAAAAGCCCAACTGAATATTTATTATTCATAAATATTTTTCTAATATTTATTGTTTTGATAAATATTTTCCTAAAAGCTTTTATTATTATCTTTTACCCATAAAACAGATTTTTAACCCGGAAAATTTGATCTCCGGATTTTTAGGGATAAAAAAGGCATCTTGAAAGCACGCGTAGTATTTAAAAAGGAAAATTATGGAATATTCCGGATTTTGCGCGCCACGTGCGTCCAGCACATTGGTCATATCGCGTCAGACACTCCAATGAGCGCCTGACAGGTGGACTTGTGACTCACACAGAGTCCTGCGCCTAGCGCAAGTCTTGTACGAGACGCAAGGTAAAAATTTATCTTTTCGAAAACGCGTTTCCATGTGCAAAGTTTTCATTGGACGAACCACGTCAGGCAGGCCAACTTGTGCCTGACGCGTGGCCACGCGCCTGCCATGTAGACTTGCGCCAAGCGCAGGTTGTGCGTGAGACGCACGCGTTTGTTTGCCTATAAATACGGGCTGATTTCCCGAATCAAGGACAACTTCAAATTATTTCTTTTACGCACGAAAATACTCTCAAACACTCCGAAACATACTTTGAATACAAAACGTACAAAACAATTTTGATCTTCCACAATTGATTCTGGTTCCTGATTCTACTATATTGCTGGTTCCAAAATTGCTTCGACTGAAGGTCACTACGCTCTTTGATCTAAACCGCATAGGTATAATCCTGAGGGCTCTTGAATAATCATATTTATTTCATTGAAGTGACTAACTCTTTTCTTGTCATGATGTAGATTTTTAATTAATGACCGTGATCCTTTTGTAAATTCTAACCTCTTTTCCTATATTTTCTGTATATAATATTCATATTGTTATGATTGTCTTGCATGCCTGTTTATCACCCACATGTTATTATGCTAAAATAAGACCTAAAGATCTGCTCTAATTAATTCAGATAATTTGGACAACCTGTTAGGAACCTTGTAAAATGATTGCTTAATAACTGGTCATTAAATAATTAGTCTTTTGTGTGTTTCCCGAACCCATCTAGATTAATTATTTTAGGGTGCTTTAAAATATTGTTTGATTGTTCTATTGCATAAAATCTGCTGTGAATTGCTATTTAGTAGAGGCCAACAATGGGCAATATAGTTCCTGACTATATTGTACCCTCACCCCCGAACTCACTTTTTGGTTCCTGACCATCTATGAAGTCATGACGGGGAAATCTACATTGGATAAGTCCCTAAGATGTCCCTTCCGTTTTAATATCCAATTAGGTTTATGATTCTTCCTCTAAAGAATTGTTAGCGACTTCAAAACGTATTTTTAATAAAACCTTAACAATGGGGTAGTCAAATAAACGCGCTCACACCGCGTGTAGGCATTAAAAGGAATTCAAAAATCCTACGCCTACAATTTGGCGACTTCACTGGGAGGATTTTAAAAAAAATTGATTTTTTTTAAATGAGTGGGTGAAACTCGAAAAATACAATTCACTCTTATTTTTATGCCTTAGAATGATATATTGTTTTGCATGTGCATGGCTATTAGCCATCATAAGGACAATCTAGCTTGCCTCATTAACATATGTTCTATGTGTGAGGTCACCCCCGGGGGGTTTGCGCTTTGTCCTTCCAAAAAGCTTCCTGAGCGATAGTGTTGGATCTTAGTCATAAGCAGGGGTACGAAGCGTGGGATCAATCTCTTAGTCATAGACCCTTTTCAGCCTTAACCGAAACCTGACCAATTGTTGAATGTAGAACTAGACTTTAGGTTCAGAAGTTCTACATCCATGTTACTTGACATTTATGTGTGATTGCATTTTTTTTGCCTGATCATATTTTTATTAACATGTTGATATGTGTTGCGCCTAAAACTAATACACTTCGCGTCTAAAAAAAAAAAAACTGTCGTTGTTTTCGGCCGAACATTTGTCCAATTACCAGTATGCATGCCGCAGAGTATTGCGCCAAACGCATTAAGTTGCGTCTGGCGTAACACTCATGCGCCCGACGCAAAGCCCGCGAGCAACGCGCCTTTGTTGCGTGACAAGCAGTCTTTTCGTCCCATGCAAATTGGTCTTTCGACCATTGATCGCGTCCACAATTTGCGTCAATTAGTGCGTCCTAAACTTAGTGCGTCCTAAACTGTTATTTTAATTAGTGCGTCAGTCTTCGCGTCTTGAAATTATACTAGATTTATCAAAACATCGTTTAAACTGCCACGAACATGAGAGTGGGCCAGTACGCTAGACGCATGAGGATGCGCCTGACGCTGTTGGCCTGCGCCAGACGCACACTTTGCGTCACAGGCAAATTTGCTGTGTGGTGCATTGTTGTGCATCTCTCGTTTTCCGTCACTTTAGGCAATGTGGTGATCAATTCCGTATAATCCTTCGTGCATTTGAGTCATTGACTATTCAGAACATCTCGTGTTTAACTTCATTAAAAAAATAGAAAGAGAGTCTTTGTTTTCTCTTAGACTTCCATCATCATTAGGTCTCATCTAGGTGCACGGTCATATTTTGTTTTTTTTTTTTTGGAGAAAGTTGGATATTCCTATCCTCCCAACAACTTACCCCATCTTAACAATTTTTTTTTTCTTTCCATAACTGCATTTTGATTGATAATAAACTCTTGCCAATATATCATTATCCATTTTCCTCCACAAAATAAAGTCCATAACGACCAATATATCATTATCCATTTTTCCCGACACAATAAAATCCATAACGTCCACTATATCATATTCATTCTCCTCCACAAAATAAATTCATACATCTACCACAAAATAGATTTCCTTCCATAAATTTCCCCTCCTTTTGGCAAGAGTTTTGAACAAATTAAAATGATATTTTCGAAAACACTTTCGTTCCTCACCCTATCCATTTATGGAGTGGGTTCTAAGTCAATGTGTCCTTGTCAAACAGGTTAGTTGAGAAAACAGTCTCGATAGGTCGTCCGCATGCGCAAAAGGCTAGGTCTGTTCCACCAGCTAAAGAACGGTCAACTGTTGAAGCAACAATGGGTGATGACCAGGTTACTGAATTGACCAATATCATCGAACGCATGTCTAAGAACTTGGAGGAGGTCACTCTCCGTCTGCACCAAATTGAAAGTGGTGAAAATAATGTATTGGCCAAACAAATGGAAAATGCTGTCCAAAAGGTCACCACTAAGGAGTTTTACTTTGATTGGATGAGAACAACAAGTTCAAGGAATAACTACTTGAAAAATTTTCCACTAGTGACTTTCCTAAGTTCAAACCTACTGACAATCCCAAGTATCACTTGAGAAACTTCAAGACCACTATGATTATTAAGTCTGTGGACCCTGAACTTTATCCAACTGTATTCCCGATGTCGTTGGACCCTGCCTGTCAAAACTGGTTCTACTCCCTGGACCCCAAACATGTTGAAACATGGGGTGATATCACTAGAGAGTTCATGAAGCAATATGAACATAACACTGTAATCCAAACCTCATTAAGGGAATTGGAAGTGTTGAAGCAAGATAACAATGAAGGCTTTACCACCTACCTCAACAGGTGGAGGGAAAAGTCTGCTTATATGGTCTCCAGACCTGCTGACAAGGACATCGTCCGCATCTTTGTTAACAACTTGTTACCCAAGTACAAAACTCATCTCAAATACCTGGGTATCGGTAATTGCACCAAGCTACACGACATAGGTGAGCAAATTGAAGATGATTTGTTGAAAAATGCCCAAAATGACAACAATTGTTATAAGGGAAATAATAAGAATAAGAAGAATGATTACGAATCCACTTCTAAAGGTGGAGATGTGAACCTTCTTGAGGCACCCCAGAGATCCTTCCAGAGAAACATGAAAAGGACGTTCACTCCAATAGGCAGGTCATATGCCACCGCTTTTGATCGCCTCCAATCGAAGGGCGCTCTTGATCCCATCGGACCAACTCCTGATCCGGAAGAGCGTAATAAAAAACCGAGTTGGGACAACAATGCTTACTGCAGATACCATAGGGGAAACGGTCACAAGACAGAAGACTGCTTCAGGCTGAAGAATGCCATTCAAGACATGATCAACGAAGGTAGACTCCCCATTCCTCCTGCAGGGAAAAATCCTAACAATCAAGATAGACCATTAAACAAAGTTCTGGCTATCTCTGAGGATCAATACTGCTATGATCCACTTCTCTTGATTACACCATTAGGGGATCCTGTCCCCGCTATCATTATTGCTAGCTCCTCACCAGATATCAATGGTATATGGGATAGTGATGAAGAAGACGAGTTTGTCACAGAAGAAAGTGACTATATACGGGGAACATATGACGATGATGAAGTCATTAGTTCTAAAATCGATCGCTTTACTTTAGTAATGGATTGGTACAAAAATGATGAGGAGGCAGTACGAGTACTTACTCGAATTGGAAGGTTCGCGCAGCCTGTTCAGGACCCTCCTACATCATCTGCATCTCATGAAGGAGTTCTTCCCAAAGAGAACTCTCTCATTCAACAGATCATGAAAACAAAAGCTGATGTTAACATTTGGCAGTTGATAGCTTCCTCTCATGGGCATCGCATGGCAATATTAAATGCCCTTACCAAGATGAATGTGCCATCTGACACTTCTCCTGAAGAATTGGTCAATTTCCTGACTGTTGATAAGCCACTCCGAGGAAACACTATTTCCTTTACTGATGATGACCTTCCTTTTGAGGGAAGCAAACACAACAAGGCCCTACACCTCACTGTAGCATGTGTGGGCATGAATGTCCCAATGACATTAGTAGACAATGGATCTGCCATCAACGTATGTCCATTGCGAACTGCGCGCCGCCTAGGTTTCAAAGATGAGGATTTCTGTCCCGCCCATCAAGGCATCCGAGTATACGACAATTCTCGCCGTCAATCCTTGGAACTATAGCCCTAAACATCTCTGCATGGGTTATAAAAAGCGCACGATTTTCCAGGTCATTGATATTAAGGCCTCATTCAACTTACTTTTAGGACGACCATGGCTTCATGAGCTTGGTGCAATCCCGTCTTCCTTGCATCAAAAGGTTAAGATGATTATTGTGGATGTCATTCCCATAACTCTTAATGCCTCTACAATGAAGGTACAAGTAATAGACAAACCTCTCATCCACATAGACCATGACGAGGAGGATGAAGATCTTTGAGGATTCGTTCCCGAAGAAGTAGCCCTCATTGAAGAGGATTTGGCGCCATTTGATTTTGATTGCTTCTCTAATTTAGCAGTCAACTATATCATGCGCAAGAAGGGACACTTCCCAGGCATGTCACTGGGTATTAAGAAGCATAGAGCACCTCCTGTCACTGACTCTAAGTCAGTAGAAAATTTATTTGGCTTAGGATACAAGCCTACCAGGAAGGAGCTCGCAGAACGTATTGCACAACGCATAGCATATCGCAATACCAAGGACAAGGACAATATCCCTTTTCCTCCCTATCAACCCACTTTGAATGTGCAATTTATGAGGGAAGGAGAAGATTATCCTTGCTATGAATTCCCTGAACCATTCTATCAGGCTCAGGAGGGAGTGATCTACCCCGAATTTGAAGTATTTCTGGACTGTCACTTTTTGGAAGAAGGGATTCCTGATCCCCAAATTAAACAGTTCACTGAAGACTGTTTAGACTACAAGGCATTGGGACTTCTATTCGGTCAAGAACGAGTTAAATGCCCAAATGATACCGCTTATATCTAGGCTGTGCTACAAAATGAAGACTTCGACCCTACCATGCTGATCACTCCTGCAAGTGGCATTATGCAAGGATGGAGGAAGACTATCAAGTTGGCTACTCCAAACGGAAAGAAGATGATCTTCACCACCGGGGAAGGGCCAATGTCTGAAGAGTCCGAGTCATTTGAATCATAGTCTGAGTCTGAGTCCGAGTCTGTTGAGTCTAGTATCCCGGTTGGGACTATTTCTAAGCCTGTTAATTCTAGTGTCCAAATAGAGTCTTTAGCTTCTGCTGAGTCATTGTTCAACTCTATGATTTCCGATTTCCATAATATGAACTCATTTGCTTATGACTTGTGCAATATCTCTACTTCCTCTTCTCCTTCTGATTGCAACAATGAATCTGAAA
The DNA here is from genome assembly GCA_947646795.1 of Beta lomatogona. Classification (NCBI taxonomy): domain Eukaryota; kingdom Viridiplantae; phylum Streptophyta; class Magnoliopsida; order Caryophyllales; family Amaranthaceae; genus Beta; species Beta lomatogona. The sequence goes on along the minus strand of CANSNZ010000956.1, from coordinate 285,886 downwards.
AAGAAATAATTAAAGCAGTGGAAGAACATGAAAATAAAACTCCAATCATTGAGGAAACAGAAAAAATCAATCTTTCGAATGATAATGAACCAAAGGAGGTAAGAATTGGTTTAACTTTAAGCGAATACGAACGCACTCAATTAATCAAAACGTTAGTTGAATATATCAACGTATTCGCATGGTCCTACCAGGACATGCCAGGTATTGATCGCGAAATTGCTCAGCATACTATTCCCTTAATTGAAGGGATGAAGCCTGTCAAACAAAAGTTGCGCAAAATGAAGCCAGATGTAGCTCTCAAAATCAAAGAAGAGGTCATTAAACAACTTAATGCCGGTTTTATAAAAGTCGCTAACTACCCTGACTAGATGGCTAATGTTGTGCCTGTACGTAAGAAGGATGGGAGAGTTATGATGTGCGTCGATTATAGAGACCTTAATAAAGCAAGTCCCAAAGACGGTTTCCCCTTGCCTCACATAGACATCGTAGTAGACAATACTGCCAATCATGCCCTTCTCTCTTTTATGGACGGGTATGCAAGGTATAATTAGGTAAAAAAGGCCGAGGAAGATATGGAAAAAACTACCTTCATCACACCATGGGGGACCTTTTGCTATACCGTTATGCCTTTTGGATTAAAAAATGTTGGGGCTACCTATCAAAGAACCGCGACTACCCTTCTCCATGACATGATGCATAAAGAGGTAGAAGTTTACGTAGATGACATGATAGTTAAGTCCAAATATAGAGAGGGACACCATACCGCCCTTGAGAAGTTCTTCATGAGACTTCGCAAATACAACATGAGACTTAATCCACAAAAATGCGCCTTTGGGGTCACTTCTGGAAAACTCCTAGGTTATGTCATCAGTTCTAGAGGGATTGAGATTGACCCTACTAAAATAACGGCCATCATGACCATGCCTCCACCTCAGAATGAAAAACAAATAAGGGGTTTCTTAGGAAAAATCCAGTCCATCAGTAGATTCATCTGTAAACTGACCATGGTGTGTGAGCCCATCTTTAAAAAGCTTAAGAAAAATGTCACTGCCGAATGGGGTGAAGATTGCCAAAAAGCCTTTGACAAAATCAAAGAGTATATATCCGACCCACCTGTCTTGGCACCTGCCTTACCAGACATACCTTTAAGGCTTTACTTGACTGTGACTAAGACCGCGGCTGGGGCCATGTTGGCACAAGAGGTTGATGGGAAAGAGTGCGCTATTTACTACCTTAGTAAGAAGCTCTTGGAGTACGAATCTCGTTACACTCCCTTAGAAAAGCTTTGCCTTGCATTAGTCTGGGCCACTAAGAAGCTTAGACATTATATGCTCACTCACACCATCCATATAGTGTCGCGACTAGATCCTCTCAAGTTCTTATTCGAAAAGCCAGCCCTTAATGGAAGACTCTCCCGCTGGGTAGTAATGTTGGCCGAATTTGACTTAAAATTTATCCCTCATAAATCTATCAAAGGCAATGCCGTCTCCGACTTCTTAGCGGATTTCCCTGTAGATGAATCTCGCGAAGAATATGAATTTCCTGATGAAGACCTTCTCATGACGGAAGACGAAAGTTGGGCACTATACTTCGATGGTGCATCCAACCAAAAAGGATGTGGCGTCGGGGTACTCCTGGTATCACCGGACGGCGAACACACTCCTATTTCTGTTAAACTCGACTTCGATGTTACTAATAATGCAGTCGAATACGAAGCATGTATCATAGGGCTCCAGGCCGCAGTGTCCCTCGACATCAAGAAACTAAGAGTATTTGGTGATTCATCTTTGATCATCAATCCAATCTCTAAACGATGGAAAGTTCGAAATGAAAGCCTCTTGCAATATCGAACTCATCTAGAAAACCATTGCTGAACAAATCCGTGAAATACAGTACACATACCTTCCACGAGAAGAAAACCAATTTGCTGACGCTTTGGCCCGCTTAGCCTCTATGATTAGGATCCCTCGTACCATGCCAGAAATGCCCCTTATCATTGAGAGACGGCAAGAGCCTGCTTATGTTCATGCCTTAGACACTGAGCTAAATCCTATTCCTTCTGAACCCTAGTTTATTGATATTCTCAACTATTTAACAAAAACAGAATACCCACCTGGTGCTTCAACAAGAGCCCATCGTGCCTTAAGGCTCTTGGCCTCCCAATATGTCGAATATAACAGGACACTGTAGAAAAGAACACCACAAGGCATGCACCTGCTCTGTATTGATAAACCTGATACCACAACAGTCATGGATCAAGTCCATAGTGGAATTTGTGGCACACATATGAACGGCCGCATGTTAGCTCAAAAGATCATTCGCTTGGGCTATTACTGGACCACAATGGAGAAAAATTGTTACCTTTATGCCAAAACCTATCCAAAATGCCAATTATGCCCTAACCTGCAACATGTCCCACCTTCCTTGTTATACCTTCAGTTCACCTTGGCCATTTTCAACCTGGGGTATTGACATTATTGGTAAAATAACACCACCTGGTACTGAGGGGCATGAATTCATCCTTGTGGCCATAGATTACTTCACTAAATGGGTAGAAGCAGCATCCTATGTTAAATTGACAGCCAAACACGTCGCTGCATTCTTAGAAAAGACCATAATTTGCCGCTATGGGGTACCCCACGAGATCATCAGTGACCAAGGTACCCACTTCCAAGCTAAATGTGAACAAGTCCTTGAAAAATATAGCATCAAGCACCATCGTTCTTCCCCATATAGATCCCAGGCCAACGGTGCTGTGGAGGCTGCTAACAAAAATATCAAGGTTATTATCCAGAAAATGACCGAAAATTATAAAGATTGGCCCGATAAGCTACACTTTGCCTTATGGGGATACCGCACTTCCATTCGAACATCTACCGAACCTACACCTTATTCTCTTGTCTATGGCATAGAAGCTGTTCAACCTGTTGAACTAGAAATACCATCCCTATGCATTGTCCTAGAAAGTCAAATTCCTGAAGCTGATTGGGTCAAAGCTAGATTCGAAGAGCTCATTTTACTCGATGAATGAAGATTAGCTGCCTTGCTTCATGTGCAAGTTTATCAAAATCGTATTGCAAGATCTTTCAATAAGAAGGTCAAACCCCGAAATATTAAAGAGAGTGACTTAGTGCTCAAAGCATTAAGGAAAAATGTGTTAGATCCTCGAGGTAAATTAAGACCTACTTGAGCCGGCCCATACATTGTCAAAACAATCCTATCTGGAGGAGCAACTCAACTCATTGACATGGACTACACTGAATTTCATAATCAAACCAATCTTGATCAACTCAAGAAATTTTATGTGTAAAACACAACCAATTCTTTGATTGGTATTAGTTATCCAATGTTTTTTTACGCATGAACTACGTGCGGCCTGATTCCTATTCTGATACGTAGGCAACCTTGTTCAAGGTTCGACTCCTTCATTAATCAAAACCTCATGCGGTTCATACGAGTTTACAAAAATTTAAAAAAATAATAGTATGGTGAATCGCGCCAGACGCAACTATTCTGCGCCTAGTGCTGTGTAGTGCGCCAGACGCACATTTTTTCGTCTAGCGCACTAACCCACTTCGGACGTTTTTCCGGCATTCGTTAAGATGCTCATATCCAACGATATTTTGCGACATATTTAGGCTCACTTCGGTCTACATAAAAATAAACTTTGTTTTTATTCAAATTGCTAAATGAAAATAAAACATGAAACATAAGTTATGACTACACTATAAAATAACTATGTGGCATAGAAGCCTTATTGCAAGCAATAAATCAACATAAAAACATAAAGGCTGCAGACATTGTTGCAATCAATCCTTCTTTTCCTTCCCCTTCTCAGCCTTTTCCCCCATATTAGAAGTTTCTTCCTATTCCATATGTAGTTTTGGTCTAGGAGCCTTCCTTTTTTCCCAGTACACCATAGGTTACTTCCCCTTGACTGTAATAGTGTCTGTTTGTCGAGTCACCTTTCTTGTGTCGGCCCGTTCCCTGATTACTACGCCCCCTAAGCGTAGTCTTCTCTTTGTAGGAGGCATCCGCGACCCAAGTCGTTCCCGTGCTGGTGCTACCTTTGGACCTAAACGTTCCTTCACAGAGGAAGTTTTAGTAACAGGCTTCTGGCTGCTCTTCCCTGCAGATGAGTGTCCAACTAGTCTCTTGCCCCTGTTATCCAAAGTCTCACAAGTGTTCCCCACAGTTCGGGGAATAAACTTCCGCTTCTTTGTCACCTCGGCGGACTCCTTCACCCTCATCTCCTTCCTAACGACAGGGTCCCTAGTCAACATCCATACGATATAGCTCTTAGACACCTTCTCAGATTCTATTCTTTCCTGGGTATACCAAAGTGGGCGCTCTCCCCAATATTTTTCCCACCTCTTAATTCCACTCCAGGTCAGACCATATATTTTTGGAGCAATAGTGTCTTCAGCAAGGATTAATTGGCGGTACCCATATTGTCTTAACACCCTTGACGGAAAATAAAAGGTCAGGGTATACAGACTACACAACCTCACATAGGGTGAATCATCACGAATCCCTGCCATGGACCCAATCCTCCACCATGGCACTACCCATCTAACACTCAACTCATCATCCCCAAAGAAAAGGGTCCAGTCTTCAAAAGATTTCTTCGTGAAGATTTTCTTCCTGCCAATGAAACCCTTCTTATTATATCTCTCCATATTTTCAGGAGGATCAATCAACCTCAAATGTTCCATCAGCCAGATCTGCAGCAACAAATAAAGTATCTATATTATTATTGCTTCCTGATGAGTAATACTACATATACACTATATTATAATTGCTTCTCAAAGAGTAATAATACGTGCACGACCTTTATCGCTTCATGACGAGTGATAATAAATACAACCTCTTATTACTTCCAATAGAGTAATAATGATAGTGCCCCCACGACCGCGCCTGACAAACAAAGCTGCGCCAGACGCGCCCTGCGAGCGACAGACGCGTACATATGCGCCAGACGCGCCCTGCGAGCGACAGACGCATACATATGCGCCAGACGCAACTACTTGCGCCCCGCGTAAATTTCTTTTTCTTATTTTCTTCTTTTTTTTGGGATGTAATATCATAATTCCATTATTCAATACCGCCGTCATAGTCCAAAAAATTTGCCTGCAACAGTAGGGGACTCCCTGAAATCTGCCCTTTTGGGTCCTTCTTCACAGCATCCTGACTGGAGATCATCTCCCCTACGCGAAGTGGCATCAGTGTCCTTCCTACCTCTAGTTGCTCTGCTACAGTAATCAAGAAAGCAAAACCAGCACCATTGTCCCCGTTCACAAACAGAAAACGACTAAACAGGCAAAATACCAATGCCCGCATACGATATGTCTGCCTAGCCCTTTCAGTAGGGGGACTATATAGTGCAGCTAGCCTAGTCAAATTAACCCTCCTACCATACACGATTTCGGACATATTTTCTTCCTTCAAATCCATGAACCTCTCAAAGTCCTTAACAAAATAATCCTCCAGACTAAGGACATAGGGTAATTGACTGCAGGGCCATCCAATTATAGCACCAAATTCCTCAGGTAAAATCGTTAATTTGTGATTCCCAAAACAAAAACAATGATTGGTGACATCCCAAAAATTAACAGCTGCATAAAGTAAATTATAGTCTAACTGAACAAACCTCAAGGACGTCAATACATCCATGTGTCGCCTGCCAAGCTCGTGTTTCTCAGCAATGGTAAATGATGACAACCACCCACTTAGAGTTGGTTCAAAAGCCATGGCAAACATTTAAAAGTAGCAGCAAAGTATTATAGAGAAAAGTGCAAAGAAAAATATTGAACTCGCAATACTGAAAAAACGTACATATTCGCCTATTTACAACGGCTTTGCATCTGAACTCTAAACGGATTCGGACTTACCGTTCATGACGGAAAATGAGTTACGCGCTAAAGTTGCGCCTAACACACAATGGCGAGCCAGACACTGATGTAAACCTGCGCCCAGCGCAAAAACAGGCGTCAGGCGCCGCGGGCAAGCGCTCAGTGCACAACTTCGGTTCACATATGTCGACTCGGATTATGATCTCTCACAAGACTTCGGGCCACTCCCCTTCAACTTCGGATAAAAAAAAGTTTTTTTACTTATTGTCCACGTTTTTGGCCCGTTTTTGTCAACCCACCCACCCAAACCCTTTTCGCTCTCCTATTTTCTTTTTTTTGTTTGGAGAAGGTCGGCTACGCTCCATTCAAATTTGCTTTAAACTGAGTCAGTCACATTGCATTTATACATGCCATTTTAGAATAAGAGTCATTGCTAACAAAATCTAACTAATAAGCATGAAAAATAAGCAACACCAATGGTCATAATGTTTGAACAAAAGACGCAATACATATCAACATAGAAAACAAATACATCGTAACAAAAGTGCAGGCCACAGGTAAAATAATGCAGACATCTAAGGAGAATGAGGATCCTACTCCCTCGAAAAGGAGTCCTCCGGTTCTTCAACCCAGACCCCGCTCGACTCACCCACGTGATAGTCACAGGCGGAGTCGGCCGCGCATCTGCTGTGGCATCTGCAACATCTGCATGTGCTGCATTTGCTGCATCTGCTGCATCCGTATCTACTCCATCCACATCGGAGAAGGCCCAGGGCATGGGTCAGGCCTGGCATCCCCCATAAAATCCATGCTGCTAATGCCAAACTGCCCAGTCTACGGACCCGTCGGAGGCCCCTCAGATTTCGACTCTCGGGGAGTATGAGCTGAAAGCGTAGACTGGGTCGATACCCTCGCCTCGGGACGAGGCCCACTCTCTTGAGGGCGATGCGGTACAAAATGTCACGAAGCATTAGCAAAATGAATACAACAAAAATAAATAAAACCAAAGTGCAATAGGTCAGTCTACCTGCCTGTACGTGTCGCTGCGGCGGCAGGACATGCTCCTCTTCAGCTTGGCCATCCCATGTTTCAGCGAGTCGACCACTCGGAGAATCTGAATGACAGTCTCCCGAGGAACCTGGAAATAAATAGTACATCAGTCATTACAAAACAAGATGAATAATGAAAGTTCCTGACTTTCAACACTTACCGAGCTCACATAGGCCGGTATAGCACGAACAGCGTGCTGCTCTGCCTCTGGGACAACATCGATCGTCTCCTCAACAGGCCCGGAATCTCCAGTATATCGGGTTCTCAGATCCGGAAGAAAGAGATACGAGCCACAGCAGCCTCCTGGCAAAAGCAAGAAAACAATAACATTCAGTACTTTAATCATATCAAAGTAAACAAAAATAAGCAAAATCAATGTACATTTCCCGAAATGTGCATACCTCGTTGAACTTAACAGGAGGAGCCAAGCGAGGCAAAAAGACAGGTTGGTAGTCGCGATCACGAAAAATAAAGTCGTGATAGCTCACCCGAAGCGTCGCCCCTCCCTCGATAGCCTGAACAAGAGCAACCCTATCCATCATAGTGACAGGAGGGTCATGAGGCACCAGTAATAGTCTCGTCCCGTCATGCTGACAGGTCACCCTCTCAACCAGATACCATACAGGATATGACTCTCCATAAAAAATGACTCTCTCACGAGTCAGAATGCGGGCCCTATGAGCCCAAACCGGCATCTCCGGAAACGACGCCCAAGGATAAGAGGTAACCTGAAAAGCAAAGAAAAGTTAACACCTATTACATACACCCAAGGGACAAGATTGATTCACTACGATTACCTTGTCGTCCTTGACCCGCCGGATAGCCTTTCGGACACTGTCTACAACACCATACCGAGTCATCCCACGCTCCGCTCAGGACAAGCCGACAGGAAATGTAGGGTCACGAACCCTTTCCGGGGCCAATCCCGGAAAATACTCATAAAACCAAATCTGTAATAATAAGATTACCTTAGTACTGATCAAGATAACGAGACAAAGGAGGGATAGGTACAATCATACCTCCAAAAGTCTCCATGGACCGAAAAGGGAGACTGGTCCACCATCACCCAACTGCCTGCAAGCCGTACGCATGCAGTACAAGAAACTGCAATAGCCTAGCTCGCCCCAGTCATAGGTGAGACAACTCCATCAAGGGTTGCAGATATCGCGTCGAGACGCGCGATCCCCTATCAGTGAGCAACAGGCCACAGACAGCCAACCACAGCAGAATGCGTACCTTCTGCTCCTCAGTAGTCCCCTGAAGGGTGAGTCCTCTAGCCACTTTAAACCGGGGAGCATAAGACGCATTCGGAGGAAGCATATCGGCAACAGGGCCTATCAAACCTCGAACCACCGCCGACTTGAACGGCAACGATTCACCTATCGGCACCCGGAAGCCGGTAAAAGACAAGCCGAAAATCAAGGAGAAATCCAGCGGAGTGATGGTCAGCTCCCCACGACGCATGTGAAAGGAGTTGGTAGTATCCCACCACCACTCCAACAAACCTCGAACTACAATCTGAGAGGAATGAACCTCTCCCATACTCTCATAAACATCGAGAAAAGAGGACAGACCACTCTGCTCGATGAGGACAGCTCGATGAGGACCTTTCGGACTTTACTGAACCAGGTAAAGTCAAAGGTCCCAAAATGACGAATGTTACCCTTGTCATGCAAATGTAAAAATAATCAATCAAATGCCTAGGCTATCGTGTGAAATGAAGTCGGTATAACGTACAATACTTACGATGCCCGAGAGCGGGCGATGTGAAATATGATGCTCCGGATCAAAGTACAACTGGTCGGAAGTCCACCCCACGGCCTTCCACGCCCTCCTAGATCCGGAAGCTGCTCTACCACCGTCCTCCCCACCTGATTCTCCCGACGACATGCTAATCGGATTGAACATCACAAACGAAACTAAGAATCAAAGAGTTCCCGACTCTAAACTACCAGATTTCATGAATCGGTAAAAAAAAAAAATATGAACGCTTCAAAGCGTCACTACTACATGAGATTCCCAGAATCCATTTCACAGATCAACATACATGCATTGCCTAAAGCGTGATTTCTACTGGCAGAATCATCACACATTCAAAGTTTCCCAAGCATATTTCTAGGTTCCAAACTTAGAAACTACGCTAATCTTGATTATGAGGTTCATGATCCAAGAATCATCATACAATCAAAGTTCCCTAAGCATGTTCCTAAGTTCTAAATTCAGAAGCTATGCTAATCTTGATTCTATGATTCATCATTCTAGAATCATCACACATTCAAAGTTCCCTGAACATATTTCTAAGTTCCAGATTTAGAAGTTACATTAAAAAGTATAATTCTAGATTCATGATCTACAGAATTATTGAACAACAAACTCACATGAAACGATACTCGTGAAGAACAACAAAACCCACAGGAAAACTCGCCGGAAAACTGGCCGGAAGCTCGTCGGAAATCGCCAAAGTACGCCGGAAACTCGCCGGCAAGCGTGACCCAAGCTCGCCGGAAATGGCGCACTTCGCCTAATAAAAAAACGGCCGTAAAAAAAATTAATAATAAAAAAAAAACGAAACAAAAATCGTAAGGATAGGAAATGTACCTGAATTACCGAAAAAACCACCCGGAAATTCGCCGGAAAACAGCCCGGAGAAAAGGTCCGAAAACTCACGAAATGAGGCAACCCCGAAAATTGTCGAAAACCACTCAAAAACGCCCAAAAACACCGCCAAAGTAATAATTAAACAAATATAATAACTCCTCCAAAGTAGATCTGAAGAAATACTAGAGAAATAAGGAGTTTCAAGCTTCGAAATTTCGAAAATAGAGTTGGGTCTAGGAGAGAGAGAGAAATGAAAGGAAAACAGCGAAGAAGAAGAGAAACGGGGAGAAGAGAGTCGCCCATGTTTTTTTAGGTCATTTAATGACCTGCGCCCAGCGCGACATGCGCGCCCGGTGCGTCATCAATCACCGCGTCTAACACTAATAACTGTGCCAAGGGCAGTGTTACACGTCAAGCGCAGGAATCGGCGTCTGGCGCAAAATCCTATACAACGCGCTTGGGGGCTTCTTAGCCAAGTGTTGCCCACACACCTAATTCCGAATAATTTCAAATGTTCGTTACGACATTGCGCGCGATAATTCAACGAACTTTCAAAAGTTGGCAAAAATGCAACCTTACCACTGACTCTACGAATCAACTTCAACACTTGCATTGGAAGAGGACAAACATTCCACAACAATTGCCTTGGAAGAGGACAAACATTCCACAACAATTGCCTTGGAAGAGGACAAACATTCCACAACAACTGCCTCGGAAGAGGACAAACATTCCACAACAATTGCCTTGGAATACAATCCACAATAATCGCCTTGGAGCGGGCAAAAGCTCTATACAATCGCCTTGGAGCGGGACACAAGCTCTACACCATGCAGCCTTGGAGCTAGACAAAAGCTTTATACAATCGCCTTGAAGCGGAACAAAAGCTCTACACCATGCAGCCTTGGAGTGGGACAAAAGCTCATTACAATCGCCTTGGAGCGGGACAAAAGCTCTACACATATAGCCTTGGAGCCGGACATAAACTCTACCCCAACTTGAGCCGGATCATAATAGCTCATGATTCTTTTTCCCATATATCATTTCAGTTTTGCAAATTTGCAATTATTTTGCGAACATGTCTCACCCATGCCTGTGCCCGAAGCTTTTGCTTGTTTTGCAGGTACTGGCGCAAAAGAATGATTTTGGATTGCAGAGCATTTAGAATCATTCTCCGTCCCGACACGTATACTTTGACTTTCGGTTTTACAAACCTCAGTTAAAGTGGGGGCTTCTGTAGACACATAATCATGTCTCCCCATTTAAGGGTCCAATGATGAAATATACCGCAGTCTTAGTTGGCATGGCCTAATAGAGGAGTAGTCCGAATAACCAGGCAATGTGTGTTTTGAAATAATATTATAAAAGCCCAATTAATCATTGATGATGATTAATTGTAAGTTCAACCCGTGAAATGCTTTCTAAAGTCCATTTTAAAAGCCCAACTGAATATTTATTGTTTTGATAATTATTTTCCTAAAAGCTTTTATTATTATCTTTTGCCCATAAAACAGATTTTTAACCCGGAAAATTCGATCTCCGGATTTTTAGGGATAAAAAAGGCATCTTGAAAGCACGCGTAGTATTTTAAAAAGGAATTTTCTAGAATATTCCAGATTTTGCGCCGGACACGTGGACTTGTGACTCACATAGAGTCCTGCGCCTAGCGCAAGTCTTGTATGAGACGCAAGGTAAAAATTTATCTTTTCGAAAACGCGTTTCCATTTGCAAAGTTTAAATTGGACGGACCACGTCAGGCAGGCCAACCTGCGCCTAACGCGTGGCCACGCGCCTGCCATGTAGACTTGCGCCAGGTGCAGGTTGTGCGTGAGACACACGCGTTTTTTTGCCTATAAATACGGGCTGATTTCCCGAATCAAGGACGGCTTCGAATTGTTTTTTTACGCACGAAAATACTCTCAAACACTCCAAAACATACTTCGAATACAAAACGTACAAAACACTTTTGATTTTCCACAATTGATTATGGTTCCTGATTCTACTATATTCCTGGTTCCAAGATTGCTTCGACTGAAGGTCACTACACTCTTCGATCTAAACCGCATAGGTATAATCCTGAGGGCTCTTGAATAATCATATTTATTTCATTGAAGTTACTAACTCTTTTCTTGTCATGATGTAGATTTTTAATTAATAACCGTGGTCCTTTTGTAAATTCTAAGCTCTTTTCCTCTTCTATATATAATATTCATATTGTTATGATTGTCTTGCATGCCTGTTTATCACCCACATGTTAATATGCTAAAACAAGACATAAAGAATTGCTCTAATTAATTCAGATAATTTGGACAACCTGTTAGGAACCTTGTAAAATGATTGCTTAATAACTGGTCATTAAATAATTAGTCTTTTGTGTGTTTCCCGAACCCATCTAGATTAATTATTTTAGGGTGCTTTAAAATATTGTTTGATTGTTCTATTGCATAAAATCTGCTGTAAATTGCTATTTAGTAGAGGCCAGCAATGGGCAATATAGTTCTTGACTATATTGTACCCTCACCCCCGAACTCACTTTTTGGTTCCTGACCATCTATTAAGTCATGACGAGGAAATCTACATTGGATAAGTCCCTAAGATGTCCCTTTCGTTTCAATATCCAACTAGGTTTATGATTCTTCCTCTAAATAAATCATGCCATGACGAGACCTATCATTTACAAAACTCCTTATGAGCTTTATTTTAGTATGAATCCCAATATTACACATTTCAGAACATTTGGTTGTAAATGTTTTGTTCATAATAATGGGAAAGATAATCTTGGAAAATTTGATGCAAGGAGTGATGAAGCAATATTTGTAGGATATTCATCAATAGTAAGGCTTATAGAGTTTACGATAAAAGAATTATGTGTGTTGAAGAAAGTGTACATATAACTTTTTATGAATCTGACAATTGTAATCCAAGCAAGCAGGTTGATGACTTTGAAATAGGCTTGGTTCGACCAAATGAAAAAGATGCAGATTCAATTGAGGAAGAAAAATGAATTAAAGAGGAAAGGAATGAAGAAGATGAAAACTGTCATAACAATGATGTTCCTATTCCTCAAGATGATGGAGTTATTCTTGTTCCTGGTAAGAACGAAAATGTTGAAGGAACTGATTCAAAAATTTCTGAAATGGGAACAAACGAACAAGGCTCCTCATCCTCTCAAGAAATTCAAGAGGAACAACTTGTTCCAATAAGAGAATTTCAACCAAAACCTTGGAGACATCAAAAATTGGATCCAGTGGAACTCATAATAAGTGACATATCCAAAGGTATGCAAACTAGATCTCAGTTAAGGAATTTTTGTGCATTTCATGCGTTCCTATCAATGATGGAACCAAGAAATAATGAAGAAGCCTTAACTGATTCTGATTGGAACACTGCTATGCAAGATGAATTAAATGAGTTTCAAAGAAATAAGGTATGACATCTAGTTCCCTCTTCTAAACCACAAAAAGTGTTGGATTAAAATGGGTGTTTAAGAAATAAACTAGAAGAACATGGAACAATCGTAAGGATCAAAGCTAGACTTGTAGTAAAAGGTTACTAGTTTTATATGCAAGGTATGCGTGCGAAATCGTTATCTCAAACTTCTTGGTACGTGGATTTTTAATGTAAAGATAAACAAAAATCTAGAATAATGGATTATTATGTCAGACACTCTCGATATCTCTTAAACATTATTATTAAATTACTTTGAGTAATTACATCGAGAAATATTTTAAAATTATAAACTCTTAAATAAATGATTGTATATCAAAGTCTAATAGGAAGCTCAATTTGTTCAAAAAGTAAAGTATCTATGGCAAGTTTATAAGTTCCTATAAATGTAAAAGAAAATAAACTTAAAGTTTAATGAATACATATCAAAGCCCAAAATAAAACTCATTTGATCAAAAAGTCCTATAAAATAAAGTATAACATTATTTATATATTTAACATAACATTTTATTAATGCAACCATGTAACACCATATATAGTGTAAAAATCAAACATCTAAAATAGTGCTTTCATTGGAGTCATACTAAGCCGAAACTAAACTAACAGAAGTGCCTACATTGTCCTCTAAACAACATTATGTGATAGAGCCATTTAGTAAGTTTATGTTTTTTGTTTGTTTGTGATGCATTTAGTGAAAAGAAGTATTCTTCTATACTATGGTGTTATAAGATAGAGACAATTTAATAGATGTTTGTTTCTCCTATTGTATTCCAACATAAACATTCATTATCAAATTCTAAATTGTCTTTTATTTTGGTTGCTATCTTATAGTAGTATTATGGTGTGGTAAGATAGAAACAATTTAATTATTAATTGTAAAATTGTCACAAATTAATACAATAGTTGTATTCTTCTAATATCCCCAAGTGTCACTTGCTCTTTCTCTCTTAACTGTTTAAATCCTAAGCAGTAAGCCTCTTTCTCTCCCTTTCTCTAAATTATAAGCCCCTCTCTCTCATATTCTTTCATAAAAGATTCCACCTTTTTGGGAAAATTGAAAGCCAACAAAATGAAAATTGGAGAGTTTATTTGTCAAGATTCCAACGACATGAATTGAAAGAAGAGGAAGAAAGATCAATAAACAAAAGGAAGCGGCATGAAATTATAATGTCAGAGTTTTAGATGGGTTTGGTTGATTCCCTAACGAAAATGTATCTAATTCATCGTAGTTAAATTGGTTCTGAATTCATCATCGTTGTGTTTCTTTTTCTTCTCCTATGTTTTGCGATTTTATATCTTGAAAAATGCTGTATAATTAACTGTTTTCCCATTAGACAAAAAGTTAACTAATTTTATCTACTCAGATTATAGATTTTCATCAATAAACAAAAGTTTGTTTTGTTTTCAATTAAATAAATTGCATAGGTTGGATAATTAAGAACTACATTTTGACTGTGGATTCCTTTTTACTCCTCTTGGTTTGTTTCTTGCCACCCTTGGTTTGGTTCGATTACGCTGAAATCAAAGCAGTATAACACAATTCACACCAATAAACTTATGTTAACAATAACGAATTAGATGAAGAATAAAGCATAATAAGAAGCTGGAATTACCTCTGGATTGTGTTCCATTGTTACTTCTGTTGGTTTGTTTTTCCTCCTCCTGGTTTATGCTGTTTTGTTTTTGTTTAGAAGAGAATGATGAAAAATTCTGAAGAATATTAGAGTTTCTAGATATATGGTTATTTTTTAGAGTTAGAGGTAGAAGTTAGTAGAAGATATTGTAGAGTGTTCGGTTACTCTTTCTCTAGCCTTATATGCACACTATACGTGCGAAATTATTATAAAAGTTAAATTAATTGAGTAACTACATCTAGTCATAATTTGTAAACAAAATTATTTACAAAGTCTCGTCAAAGAAAAACATTTTCATAATGCAACAATTTAAGGACAAAGAAATTAAATAAAGATATGAAATAATGTTTTTCTCTTGTTTTTGTACTTGCTTTCATTGTGCTTTTCTAACCACATGCATTCCTCTACTATTTACAAATTTTCGTCGAAGGAAAATATTTTCATAATGCGACAATGTAATGACAAAGAAAGTAAATGAGTATCTGAAATATTGTTTTTCTCTTGTTGTATTTACCTGCATTGTGCTTTCCTAACCACATGCATTCCTCCACCCAAACTGTACTAAAGTAATATCATCTATATGGCAAATTTATAAATTGCATATCAAATGTATAAGTTGGATTGTAGTTTAAGATGAATGAATGCATGTCACAGTTCCAATAAAGTAAAATATGACAAAGCTTATAAATTTTCTAACTACACCGGGGGTTTCGATATTCCCTGGTAGGCATAGAGGTCATTAATTACCCTTTGCTCTTCTCGGAGTAGAAGTCTTTCGAACATTTCCTCTTAGTACGGGTCATCTCGTCGTAATATCTGCCTTTTCCGAGCTTCTATGGCAGCCTTTACTTCTCCTAGAACCTTATCTACGGTGACACTCCACCTAATACTACTTTTGTCAATTTCTTCGGCTTTAGTGTTGATGCTTAGGAGGGACTCATTCATAAGGTAATAGGACTGAAAGCTCCCAATACTGAAGTCGGAACATGGGCCAAGGGTCGCACGGGGGTAAGGTCTTTACTATGACGTAGGCTTGTATAGCTGGTCTCAGGTAGTGGTTATCGTCTTGTTGTCCTTTATGGTAGTTTTACCTTTCCATCTGATTTAAGATCATGTTAGTGTGACCCAGTGCCTCATACCATATCTTCCCAATTCCGTCATAGGATTCTGGTTGTCGAGGTCCTTTTCTCGTAGGAATCTGGTGTTGGAAGAACTGATATCTTCCTTCTTATTCCCACCATCTACATTTATAGTTAGCGTAGTACTTAAATAAATATTGTTAACATATTTCCCAACTAAATGCGTTCATCATTCCCTCCATGTTTTCGAAAACACTTTTTTTTAGATTAGTCTCGCTTTGATACTACCTGTAACAGTTTGTACAAGCCAACTGCTTGTAATTCTAGGGTTCTATGCAGCGGCTAGCAGCTGAACCTATAGAACTATTACTAGTATCACACATACTAAATAAAAGAACCAAACGACGAACCATAGATTAGGAGGTGTGTATATATATATATATATATATATCCTCTTCGAATCTTATTTGTCCAAATACTTATTGCTTCTTTTGCACCTATCCATATACTTGTTGTTTCCTGTGCATCCCTACACATGTACACATATGTATAATTTTTACTACTAGAATGTAATTTTACTTTATTACTCAAGAGTGTTTGAGAATATATAAGAATTCTATTGCCTATTACAGAATTGCAGCCGCAGAACTGGCCGGGTTTTGTTTTTTATCCAATCTCTAGAAGATTCTTTTTATCCTCAATAAGTTTTATCGTTTGAACTCAAGACACACTCAAAGTAATAAGGGAACACTTAAAAAGCTTTTGGTGGATGTTCAAGATTCGATTGTAGAAGCCATCAATGATCGAATACGTGATGCAGATGAGTTTTTACAAGCACTACAAGATAAGATTCAGCTTGATTAGTGGTTGAATATGATCAAAAGTGGTGGCTCACTAGTATGGTGCCTCCAAAACAAAGCATCTCCTACCTAGGTAATTCTTCGTCAAGTAATCCTTCTTAGCCTACTACTCATGTTAAGATTGATTAAGATGACATAGAGGATGAAATAAGGTACTAGAATTCTTCTGTAGTCTACTATGTATTGGGGTTTAATTCGCAATTAAAAGTTATCAAAGGTTTTTGTTGAACCCTAGTTTTGATGATGAGAAAGGAACAAAGATACAAACTAATTAATGAATTATCAAGTTGTTAAGTGAATGGATTTTACAAGGTATCAATGAAAAGAGCAAAGAGAATACTAAGTCAGAAGAAGAAACAAAGTTTGGATTTTGAAGAGTAAGTGAAGATGCTCAAGGATTTGGTACTGGAGAAGCTTTGGAGCAAGAGAATCTAGGCAAGGCCTTTTGTTTCTAATTCGAATGTAAATGAACGAGTAACTAATAATAAGGAACAATGGCAATTTAAAAAGATATGGTTGTCCATTTAATTGAAAGGAACAGACGAACTGACACTGTCATGTTAAGTTAAAGGAACTAATTATTTAAAAGGAACTAGACATATGTTGAATAAGTGCAACGGTTAATTTATGATGTTTGAGTGTTTGATGCCTAAAGTATAGGAAACCTTTTTTATTTAGTAAAAATATGATTTTAAAAGGTAAAGATTTTATTTTTATTTGAAAATAAAAATCCTTTTCGGTTTTAAAGAAAATATTTTTAAAGATAATATTTTGATAAAAGGATATAATTTTGGTTTTATTAATTAAAATACTTTTTAATTAAATCAGATTTTTGGTTTATTGCATAAGTGGTTGCTAAAATTAAGGAAGCAGTAGAAATTCCATAACACACGTTTAACTTAGATTGTGGAGATCATGGGTGTCAAAAGGAACGTGTTCCTCTAGTTGAGGAACATCATGGGAAAATGTTTTTACCACTAACACATGATTTAATCCTACAAGTTAATCACTGCTATAAATAATTATGTCTAAGTAAGTTCCAATTTGTGTCAGACCAAGTGATTTAGTGAGTTTAACTAAGGAAAGTGTTAGTGCCTTCATTCTCTCATAAAAGCCATTTGTTATTTGCCTTTTTACTCTAATTCCACTAAGTTTATTGATCATTGTATTTTGGTTTTGGGGTAAGGGGATTTTGAGTGAAGTCCTGTAAGAGAGAAAGCTTTGAGTGAAGCGAGTTAAAGTGAGAAAACTTCAAGTGAAGTTGAGAGGAACAACTGTTAAGGGAACAATTGTTCAGGTTCATGAGTTTAGGAACTTAAGGTGTGACCCGTGAGTAAAATTAGATTGTAACAGAGTTGTTTGGTCTAATTAGTGAAAGTGTTGAGTTTAAAATCCCTAGTGGTCGAGATTGTTTCTTCTTGTTGGGCCCAAGAAGTTTTTTCCTCGTAAAAATCCCTTATTTTACTTTAGCTTGTTTCTTTGTTTAAGTTTTATAATTCCGCAAAAAGTTATGTTTATGTCTACACATACAATTCACCCCCCTCTTGTAGTGTTCCTAGTGAAATAACAATTGGTATCAAATCTAGAACTCGTGAAAAATAGGAAAAACTATTGAGAAAAAGATCCAAGGAACAATAAAAACACCACAGAGAAACGTGAGGAAGGTTACTCTGCGCAACGACCTCCTATGTTCAATGGGAAGTTATATTCCTACTGGATGAATAGAATGGAGATTTTCATCAAGGCCGAAAACTACTAGGTATGGAGATTCATTGAAGTTGGTGATTTTGAGGTCACAACCACTAATGAAAAAAATGAGGTAATTCCTAAACCATTCTCTAAACATGACAAAGCTGACTTTGAAAAAATTAAAGTGAATGCTATGGCTGTTAAACTTTTGCATTGTGGACTTGGACCCATGAACAAATAGAATCATGGGATGCAAATCCGCAAAGCAAATATAGGATTTACTTGAGATAACCCATGAATGAACTAATGAAGTCAAGAGATCTATAATTGATTTACTAATGAATCAATATGAACTGTTCTCCATGAAGACAAAAGCATACCAGAGATGTTTACTCGTTTTACAAACATTATTAATGAGTTTGCTTCTCTTGGAAAGTTTATTTCATCAGAAGAACAGGTTCAAAAAGTTCTTAGGAGTATTCCTAAGGATAGATCGATGGCTAAGGTCACTGCTTTACAAGAAACAAAAGACTTCACCTTGGAACAGCTTGCTGGATCACTTATGACTCATGAGCTCCACCTTGATACTCGGTACGGTGAAAGCTCTAAGTTTAAGTCCATTGCCCTAAAAGTAGATGATGAAGATAACTCTGACTCAGAAGAAGAGGAAGCAACTCTCATGGTCCAAAAATTTCGAAAGATGTATATGAAATTGAAGAATGGGAACTTTAAAGGTAAAGCTAAAAATTTTTCTAACAAAGCTGCTTGTCATAAATGTGGTAGTACATATCACTTCATCAAGGAATGTCAACTCTGGGAAAACGACAAGACCAAAGAAAGGAACAAGGAATGTTTCGCTGAAAGGAACAAGAAACTAATGCACCTTTCTCTAAAGCGAACGTTCGAAAGGCTATGATAGCAGCTTGGGGAGATTTAGAGACTGAAGAGGAAGAGGAACAATGTAACACCCCCAAATTACTCACTTTAAAATAAATAATATATAAATAATAGGAAAAAATGTTTTAAATAAGTCAACTTTTGCACGGTCTTCCCGATTTAAGTCTACCTTTTGATTATCCCTGATTGAGTTAGGCTTGTATGTTTGTTTTCTTCTATTGAGTTTTAACCTGTTTGTGACTTGTTTAGTATGTTACTTATGATACGTGTTATAACTTATCACCACCTGGGTGTACATAATAAGGTGAGCGATGAGCTTCTTCCATTAATTTCCGCTTCAACTCTTCTCTATTACTTGGTATACACCACTTTCCCTTGAATCGAATACTTCCATCATCAGCTATCTGGAAATCCAACACCTGACCATCCTAGATCTTCTCTCGAATCTTTTCTAACTTTTCATCTTCTGATTGACGACCCTCCCTAATCTCATCGTAGATCGAGGGTTGAACTGACAAATAACGCAACAATTATTCAACACCTCCCTCTTCCAGTACCTCCAGTGATAGTTTCTGAAATTATATACATAAATGACTCGGCAGCACCACTGCATTAACCGAATGACTCGACTTTCGGCTCAATGCATCAACCACAACATTATCTTTCCCCTCATGATACTGGATCTCCAAATCATAATCCTTGATCAACTCCAACCATCTCCTTTGCCTCATGTTCAGCTCCTTCTGAGTGAAAATTTACTTCAAGCTCTTATGATATGTGTACAACTTACACGTTGCCCCATACAAGTAGTGTCGCCATATCTTCAAAGCAAACACTATTGCAGCTAATTCAAGATCATGGGTTGGATAATTCACCTCGTGTGTTTTTAACTGCCTAGAAGCATAAGTGATGACTTTTCTGTTCTGCATCAATAAGCACCCTAACCAAATTTCGAAGCATCACTATAATCATCATACTACTGACTCTCATCAGGTAGAGCTACAACAGGTGTTGTAGTTAACTTTTCCTTCAACGCCGAAAAAGCTTCCTCACACTTTGGAGTTTAGATAAACTTACATTCTTTCTTCAAAAGGAAAGTCATTGGTCTCGAGATCTTCGAGAAATCCTTCACAAATCTTCGATAGCTAACCCAAGAAAACTCCTTATACCAGACACCGTCTTCGGTGTTGGCCACTTACGCACTGCTTGAATTTTAGCAGGATCCACCGAAACTCCTTCCTTTGAGATAGCATGTCCTAAAAAGGCAACCTCGACCAACCAAAACACACACTGAGAGAGCTTGGCGTACAACTGATGCTCTCTCAGGGTGGATAAAACTTCCTTTAAATACAAGTCATGACTGCTCCTATCCTTCGAATATATCTAGATATCATCTATAAACACAACCACATAATTGTCCAAGTATGGCCTAGAAAATCCAATGCATCAAATCCATGAACAATGCAGCTACGTTGGTCAGACCAAACGGCATCACTGTGAACTCATAGTGACCATAATGCGTCCTAAAGGCAGTCTTAGGAATATTACCCTCAGCAATCCTTAATTGGTGATAACCTGACCTCAAATCTATCTTCGAGGAAACTCCTGCTCCTTTCAACTGATTAAATAAATCATCTATTCTCGGAAGCGGATACTTATTCTTGATAGTCAGATTATTCAACTCTCGATAATCGATGCATAACCTCAAACTACCATCTTTCTTTTTCACGAACAATACAGGTGCACCCCAAGGAGACAAAATAGGTCTTATGTACCCTTTTTCCAACAACTCCTCCAACTGAACTTTGAACTATTTCATCTCAGCTGGAGCCATTCTATACGGAGCCTTTGAAATAGGTCTGGTTCCTAGCATCAAATCAATGGTGAACTCAAGATCCCTAACGGGTGGCATACCCGATATCTCTTCAGGAAATACGTCAGGAAACTCATATACAACTGGAACCTCCCTATTCTCATCTTCCTTTTCAATCCTTTGAACTCCATATAAGAATAATGGACACCCCTTCTTCACATAAGATTGAATTCTCATCGCAAACACTATGTTCATTCCCTTCTCCTTCCCATGCTTCCTATAAGTCACCCTTTCTTTCTTAGGGCCGACTAAGGACACCTTCTGGGTCTCACAATCTATCTGATCGTTGAATCTTCCCAACCAATCCATCCCCAAAACGACATCAAGATCTGACAAGTCAAACTCAACTAAGTCAGACGGAAACTTCACGCCAGCTATCACTAAGGGTACTTGACTAAGCAACCTAGTGTAACTAAACATCTCCCCCGATGACAATACAATTTCTAATGAAATAGACACTGGACTGCTTAACTCAAGCTTTTCCACTAAAGTGTTAGAAATAAATGAAGGAGATGCTCTAGAATCAAATAACATTTTCGCAGACATAAAATTAATGAAAAAAGTTCCAACTACTACCTCAGAAACATTCTCAGCCTCACGACGGTTCATGATGAAAACTCTGCCTTTAGACTTATTCCCCATCCCTGGTTTAACACCAACATTCCAAGAAGCTAACTTTTGTTGATCATTCTGAGGGGCCTTACTACTCGGGTCAGGTTTGACTACAGGTTCTCCACTAGCTTTTCTAAAGCATTCATACTCCTAGTGCCCTAATTTCTGACAATAAGGGCAGGTCACCAAGTTGCCCTCACAATCCTTCCCAGGGTGGTTCTTATCACACCTTTTGCAAAAAAAGGTTCTCTCAGCTTTCTTCCCATTAGCTTGGTTCCCAATAGGCTTCCAACTAAGGTACCTATTGTCTTTCTCGGTTTGGTTAATTCCACGATTGGGCTTAGGCTTCTTATCTCCACTTTGTTGATTCCCATTGCTTCTATACTTTCTCTTTCCCCCGGAGGAGGTCCCTTCAATCTCTCTTCCTTTGATCTCTTATATGTGACCATAAAATTCATCAAGAGTCTCAAAAGTTACACCTCCCTGCTTACTTTGGAGAGTTAAGGTTAACCCTTACTCAAACCTTTGGGCCTTCAAAGCCTCAGATGGTACTATCTCAGGTGCGAACCTCATTAACTCCAAAAATTTATTGTAATACTCATCAAAAGACAAAGTCCCCATCCTCAGATTGGTGAACTCCAAAGCCTTTTGCTTCCTTAAGTACGGAGGGTAAAACTTAGTCCCTTAAAGCATATTTAAACTCGTTCCACCCAAAGTCCAGATCCAATAAAAGATCATTCTTTCTTTGTTTCCACCATAGGTCTGCCTCATCTCTCAAATAATAAACATCGTTATTAACTCTAAGGTTTTCAGGGCACACTATTGCATTAAAAAGTTTATCGAATTCTCGGATCTAGTTTTCTAAGCTAGTTGGGTCCTCTTTCCCATGGTAAGTTGGAGGTTTGACTGTTGCTACCCTCTTAAAGACCTCACCAAAGCTATCAGTTTCACTATGCTGATTTCTTGATTGGCTACCACTTGAGTGATGTTTTCAGTTATCTTTGCTAGCTCTCTAACCATAGAACTCATACTCCTTCTTTCTGCCATTCTGCTAAAAATAAGAGTGTTTGAGTAAAATATCAACTAACATTCATAGAATAGCTGTGTAACTAACAAACAATTCAATAAACATTTAAGTATAACTAGTTCAAAACATAACAATCACGTATTTCATATATTATGGCCAAATATTAGGCCTCATACATAACAACTACTAGAACATTTGAGTGTATCAAAATATTCTTAAGACAACTAGGCCGTTTCATGGCCTAAAACAAAACTATATATGTCTACGGCTACAAGAGACTTCAAACTATGGGTTGCTCGCGTCAATAACATTCTTCAACTCGACAATGGCCATATAATCAGACTAGCCTGGGTATTCTCGAGGGGTATATTCTAGGCTATCAGGCTCGGATGAAGCTTCATATCCCATATTGTCAATTGAAGAAATTGTGGATACTGTGCTTGGTAGGTCAATCTCAATGGCATCCCCACCCCTTTGGGCTCCATCTATTTCTATATACATTAATTCAGTGCCAAAATGAAAAATAGTGGCTAACCATACTCCCTGGATGTAACAGGCTTGTTTTTAAGAAAATTTATTAAATGCAAGTTATATTTATTAAGTTAATTATGTGTCAATTTGTTTGTTTTTTTTTTTTAATTTGGGTTGGAGTATGATTTTATTAGTCATGTTTGCAATATATTTATTATTGTGATTTTATGAAGTTATTGTAAATCATATTTTGGTAACTAATTATTTAAAACTAGTTGAACAGTATTTAGCTAAAGTGGGAACTAATTCGTTTAAATTAAGTTTCCTTATTTAGATAACCCAAACCCCCTTTTGTAGGTTGAATTGCTAAACCAAACCCCCCTTGTTCTTATTGTCGGTTCATTTGGGGGAAACCCCAAAACCCTTCCACCTCTTATTCTTTCTCTCTCCTCGATCTCCCTTGTCCCCTGTAAAAACCCAAAACCCCAACCCATATTCTTCCTTACCCTGCTTCCCGTGAAAACCCAGAACCCCACCCCCGTTTCTCTCTGTTCTCGCCAACACCTCCGCCGGAATTCCCCCCTTGCTGCTCGTCGGAGCTTTCTCTCTCCTCATCGGCGCTGCAGTGGTTCGCGTTTTCTCTCTCTTCATTCGTCTTGCTGCTGCTGGTCTTATTCTCTCTCCTCCCCTTCGTGTTGCTGCTGTTGGGTGGTGCTCTGCCACCACCGCACGCCGTCGCTGCTACTGCTGTCCTCATTTCTCTCTCCCCGCGTTGGG
Source organism: Beta lomatogona (assembly GCA_947646795.1). NCBI lineage: Eukaryota > Viridiplantae > Streptophyta > Magnoliopsida > Caryophyllales > Amaranthaceae > Beta > Beta lomatogona. Next base: position 262,023 of record CANSNZ010000956.1, on the reverse strand, counting down.
GTGTTGCTGCCCTGCCGTCGTCGTGGCGTTGGTCCTGCCGTCGTGAGATGGTCGTGTTTCGCCTTATCGGTACTAACCCCTTTCTACCTCTCTTTTGAATTGGGTTGAGTTCTAATTGAAGTTTATAATTTCATTACTATTTGACATGAAATGGTTCACTGGTTGATTGTGTGAATAGCTATGTTGAACTATTGTTATTTGTTTAAATTAAAAATCCAATGATGTTGTTGATGTGTTATTATCGTTGTGGTAGTTGTATTGTTGTTGTTGTTGTTGTTGTTGTTGTTGTTGTTGTTGCGTTGTTGTAGTGGTGGTGGTTGCTGAGGAGTTCTTGTTGTAGTTGTTGTTCATGTTGTTTTAGATTCTAACAATACAAGTATCTTTTGGTTCTTGGCTGGGTAAATCTGAATATAGTTCTGATTTGTAATAGTTGAAATCAATTAATGGGATGTTGTTGTTCTGTTGTAGTGGTTGCTGTTGTATTGTTGTTGTTGTTGTTAATGCGCCGTTGTTGTGACATGTTGCTGTTGGTTATGGGTGGTAAACCCAATTGGAGTAGTCTTGTAGTTGATTAGTAATTGTAGTGAGTATTCTATGATTTCAGAAAAGAGTTTTTAGTTATAAATTCTTAAATGAGTTTAGTATAATGTTGTAAGTAATAGTAATATGTTTGATGTGTGAATTTGCCAAATCAGTTTGTCATTTGTTTAATTAAGCTTGTTAGCTAAGTTCAGTTAGTTTAGTTCAACAAGTTAGTTTTATGATTTTAAGATATATAGAATCAGTTTACAGAATCGAGGATTTAGAAATTAGGAATTAGCTAGTTTGAGAACAATTGTAAATTGTTATCTTTGGAGGATGATTGTAGAGTGGAAGTGTTATAGTTTTAAATCTAGAAGAGGTTAATTAGATTAGTTTCTCATTTAGTGAGAAACTTATTAATTACTGTTATTGTTGTGAGGTAATTCTTGGAGGATGATTTTGGAGTAGAGTATCATTCGGAATTATGAAGGAGATTATGTTGTTGGAATTGGATTGCGGTTCAAGTAACTTTTATGTGTGTGTGGATCTCTCCGTTCTGTTTTGGTAAATAAGTTCGTACTATGGCCATAGTTATGAATGTGCTGTTGTGAGTTGATTCTGGAAACATTATTGGATAATTATAAATACGCAATCATTTTGCTGGCTTAGTTTATGAATTGAAAATAGAAAGTGGGCAAGGTATGGGTGGAGGATGGTTAATTGATAAGTGTCTATTTATACATATTTTTACCCTCTAATATAATACTTTTAGTGTCGTCTGTTGAGTTATATGGGTTAAATATTCTACTTTTATGTTATTTCGGTTCTGATCACTTGATAATTATTTTTAGAGTAATATATCTAATTTGTTTCTGTTTTAATTATTAAGTGATAACTTATTTAAATAGAGTTCGAAAATAATTATTATATATTATAACCTTCGTATTTCCTCTTGGTAGCTATTCATTAGTATTATAAACTTTGAGTTGTGGGTTTTAATCATTTTCATAAGTTACCTAGTAATTAGGTTTATATGATTATTTATTAGTTTGATCTATGTTATATTTCATACTAGTAATAATTTATCTCATATTGGTAGGTACATAATTATATCAGAGGCAAATAATTGGATATTTGGGCCAAATCAAATACTAACACTGAAGGGAAAGAATGGAGCAAAAGAAAGAAACATAAAAAGACAAGGAGAATCATTTTGTTGGGCCTTGATTAAAATATACCAACGTGGGGTAGTAGAGGAAGAAAACAAAACCTTGTGTTTTCTTGGACTGGGACGTTGCAGCATATAAGAAATAAAGAGGACAAAACCCCATGGTTTTGTTGGGCTGCAATACAAGAAAACTCTCGCCAGAGGCAGTAAGGGGTTGGATTAAAAAAACCCTCACAAGTCACAACAGCAAAAAGGGAGAAAAAGGCAGCATAGAGCAGACGAAAGAAAATAATACGGAGCGAAGGCAAAATAAAGAGGAAGCCGCAAGAGGAGGTAGAAGAGAAAGACAGCAGATGCAGAGTACAGTAGGAAGACGAGATTTCAGTCCAAAATTCGTCCCCTCATGAATTTTCTCTATCCTTTCTATTTTTCTTTGTTTTCATGTCTAATTTAGAGTAGTTTAAATTAGTAGGAACATGTAATTAAATCTTGTTATGGGTTTATGAGATTATGATTTCTGTTTGTTCAATTGATTAGTTTGATTGGGTATTCAGACAAAATTCATTATCTGAGTTTATAATTTATGAATGTTAATTTTAGATTGATCACCTAGGGTTTTATTCATGGTTATTTGCTTGGATTAACAGTAATATTATTAGGTTGAAGCTTTCTTGTCTGATATTATTGCTGGAATTTTGTGTGACGTTAATTTTAATTTAGTTGCAGCTTTCTGGCTTGATTAAAGTTAACCGATTGGTGTTCTTAAAGCGGTCAAGTTTGTTAATTTAATAAATGCTTTCATTGTTAAATTGATATATTTGATTTGGACTGAACTTGCGTGCGTTCATGGGGTTTAGTTAGTATGAATGATAAAGCAACTAATTTTCTTGCGTTCAAGGGATTATTTGTTAACCAATCTATCTATCGACTAGTTAAATGATTCAATGATTAAACCTTATCTTAAAAAGAAATTACGTGCCTCCTATTAGCTTCTTTATTATATTTTAAAATCGAATTTATTTCCTGCAATTTATATTTATAATTTTAGTTTAATAGTTTTAGATATAGTTTTGATATTCGAAAACCCCCCATATTATATAATAATAGTCATATATATAATTAAATAATTAGTTTAAGATAATAACGCAGTCTCTGTGGGTCCGACCATTACTTTCCCTATCTATCTGTTAGAGTTAGTGAGTGATTTATAAATTTAATTTTGTTAAACGACACGCATCAAATTTTGGCGCCGTTGCCGGGGACCGTATAATTTATTATTTTAGACTATTGTTTAAGTATTATTATTTATCTAGTTATTTGTTTAATTCTAGGTTCTTGTTTATTAATCTAATATTTATATTTATATTTTCTGTGTGACTATTATAGTGAAATGACAGGAGACGGTGAAAAGAGCTTGAAAGAATATATGTTCAATGCATATGAGACACACATGAGCGTTATTTTTCCCGCACTAGAGAAACCATTCAAACTTGATCCAGGTTTTATCGAAATTCTCCGTAAAATTTATGGTCATGATAAGGAAGATACCCATAGACATTTACAAGAATTTACTCTTGCTTGCTCTACATTATTGTTAAATGGTAAAGATGATGATGGTATTAAAATTCGTGTTTTCCTTTTTACTTTACATGATCTAGCTAGAGATTGGTTACTTTATCTTCCCGTTCGATCCATTACTTCTTGGGATAGCCTTCGGATAGCTTTTCTTGAAAAATACCAATCTGCTAACGTAACTAGATTAATAAGGAAACAAATATGTAGTATTGAGTAAGATAAAGATGAACAGTTGCATGAGTATTGGAAAAGATTTAATAAACTTTGCATTTCATGCCCACAACATCAACTTAATGAGCAATTCCTAATTGAATGTTTTTATGATGGTTTGTTAGATGATCAGAAACGTTTAATAGATATCGCTAGTGGTGGAACTTTGGTGAATAAAACTCCTGGTGAAGCAAGAGAGTTAATAACTACTATGGGCCTTAACAGTGAACACTATGGGACGAAAAATGATTTTGAAGTGAAAATTCAAAGGCAACTGAAGGAGCAAACTGAACAAATTCCTGAATTTAAAGTTGTAGTTGCTAAAATTAGTAACCAAGTTTCCAGTTTTAGTACTCAACATGAGTCTTTGGAAAATTTAGTAAAACAACTAGCTCTCCAAATAGGAAAAGTTCACTCTCATGAATTTAATAATCAACAGCAAACTGAAAATCACCTTCACCATCTAGATAACCAAATAAAACAAACATGTACTACTCTTAGCAACATAGAAAGTAAATTTGATAGACAAGTTTTTGAAAATCCTATACCTCACTTGATAACTGAAACTAAAGCCATAACTTTGAGAAGTGGTAAAGAACTTGAAAATCGAGGTAAAGTGGAAAAAGAAGTCGAGGTGAGTCATGAAACCATAGAAAAAGATAGTGAAAAATTACAGGGTGACAAAATTAGGTAGATTAGCGATATTAGGGATGAGATTGAAGTCTAAATTGTGGAAAACGAAGTAGTGAAGGTGAGAAAAGAAAAAGAAAAACCTATCGTGAATCCTTCTTCAAATAAATCTGATCCTAGGAAGATAGTGCCATTTCCCTCACATTTTGCTAACTCTAGGAAAGAAGATTTAGACAATGCGATCTTAGGGACATTTAGGAAGGTTGAAATTAACATACCTCTCTTAGATGCAATCAAGCAAATGCCTAAATACGCTAAATTCTTAAAAGACTTATGCACTAACAAAAGGAAAATTCAGAGTGGTGAAAAAGTATGTGTGGGGGAGAACGTCTCTGCCGTTATTCAAAAGAAAATACCTCCTAATTGTAAGGATCCTGGGATGTTTTTTATACCTTGCAAGATAGGAAACCATGAGCTTAATAGGTGTATGCTTGACTTAGGAGCATCCATTAGCGTAATGCCTAGATCAATCTATAAATCTTTGAACTTGGGCCCCCTCTCTAAAACGAACGTAGTGATTTAGTTAGCCGATAGATCACAAGCATATCCCTTAGGAGTCTTAGTGGACATTTTAGTTCAAGTAAATGAGTTAGTGTTTCCTGTTGACTTCTATATTCTTGATATGGGTGATACGCTTGAATCTATTGATGTGCCATTGTTGTTAGGGAGGCCCTTTCTCAAAACTGCTAAAGCAGAAATTGACGTGTCGGAGGGTACTCTTTCTTTTGAATTTGATGATGAAATGATTAAACTTAACATTTATGATGCGATGAACTACCCTTCTAACATGCACGATGTGAACTCTGTGGATTGTAAAGATGGGATTGATTGCATTACACAAGAAAAATTTAACTCATTCCATGTTGAATATGTTGTTGAATCCCCTCTCACTGCACATTCAGAAAATCCTGTTGCTGCGCATATTGATTTTGCATCTGGAAGTGTTAATTATGAGTCGGAAAATACATGTGCTAATAATATGCAATCTGTTTCAAGTTGTGAATTGCCTGTCAATACCCCTAAGTTAATCCCATCTATTCAATCACCCCCTAAACTTGAATTAAAACCCCTGCCTAGTAACCTTAAGTATGCTTTTTTGGGTGAAAATGACACTTTGCCAGTCATCTTTTCTAGTTCACTTTCTGAGTCACAAGAGGAAAGATTGTTAAATGTTCTTAAGAAATATAAAGAGGCAATAGGATGGACCATTGCTGACATTAAAGGGATTAGTCCTACTTTGTGTATGCAAAAAATATTTTTAGAAAATGATGCCAAACCTGTTAGAGAAGCCCAAAGGAGACTTAATCCTTTAATGATGGATGAAGTAAAAAAAGGAAATTCTTAAGTGGCGAGATGCGGTGTCATTTTTCCGATTTCAGATTCAAAGTGGGTAAGTCCTATTCATGTCGTGCCTAAGAAAACGGGAATAACGGTTGTTGAGAATAATAAAGGAGAACTTGTTCCTACTAGAGTGTCCAATGGGTGGAGAGTGTGTATAGATTATAGGAAGCTTAATCAAGCCACTAGAAAAGACCACTTCCCCTTGCCATATATTGACCAAATGTTAGAAAGGCTTGCAGAACGTTCTTTTTTTTTTTGTTTTCTCGATGGATGTTCAGGATACATTCAAGTTCCTATAGCCCTTGAGGACCAAGAAAAGACTACTTTTACTTGCCCTTTTGGCACATTTGCATTTAGAAAAATGCATTTTGGACTTTGTAATGCACCAGGTACATTTCAACGTTGTTTGATGAGCATATTTTCTGATTTGCTTGATAATTCTTTGGAAGCCTTTAGGGATGATTTTACGGTTTTTGGTGATGATTTTGACTTGTGCCTTCATAATTTATCTCTTGCTTTGAAAAGATGTGTCGAGACTAATCTTGTGTTAAATTTTGAAAAATGCCATTTTATGGTGGAAAAAGGAGTAGTCTTAGGTCATATTGTTAGTTCTAAAGGACTCAAAGTCGATAAAGCTAAAATTGATGTCATAAGCTCACTTCCTTACCCCACTTGTGCGCGCGAAATTAGATCATTTTTAGGGCATGCTGGCTTTTATAGGCGTTTCATTCGGAACTTTTCCATTATTGCATCTCCATTATGTGCTTTACTTGCTAAAGATGCACCTTTTGTTTTTACTGATAAGTGCAAAATTGCTTTTGATACTTTGAAAGAGAAGCTCACTTGGGCTCCTATTATTAGACCACCTAATTGGTCCTTACCTTTCGAGATAATGTGTGATGCTAGTGATAAGACGATTGGTGCAGTACTCGGACAAAAGGTGGATAAAGAACCATATGTCATTTATTATGCTTCTAAATCTCTTGATCCTGCCCAATGTAATTACACCGTTACTGAAAAAGAAATGTATGCAGTTATTTTTGCTCATGAAAAGTTTAGATCCTATTTGTTGGGGACTCACGTGATTGTGTATACCGATCATTCTGCTTTGAAATATCTAATAACAAAGAAAGAATCTAAACCTAGATTGCTGAGATGGATGCTTTTACTACAAGAATTTGACCTAGAAATTAGGGATAAAAAAGGAGCAGAAAACCTTGTTGCTGACCATTTAAGTAGAATCACCCATGATAAGGAAGTAGTAATTTCTTCATCTGATTTATTCCCTGACGAGTGTTTATATGCTTTGCATGGTACAATGCCTTGGTATGCTGATATTGTTAATTATTTAGTGTCAAAGAGTTGCCTAATGATTTTTCTAGAGCCCAGAAGGATAAAATTAAACATAATTCAAGATTCTATATTTGGGATGAGCCTTATTTATATAAAGTCTGTTCAGACGATATCGTTCGAAAATGTGTGCCTGATCATGAAATTAAATCTATCCTTGAATTTTGTCATACATTTGAATGTGGTGGTCATTTTGGTCCTAAAAGAATTGCTTATAAAGTCTCAGAATGTGGATTCTTTTGGCCTTCTATACATAAAGATGCTTACTTATTTGTGAAATCTTGTGATCGATGTCAAAGAACTGTAAATATTTCTAAGAAAGACCAAATGCCTCTTAATTCTGTCTTTGTGTTTGATATCTTTGACGTGTGGGGCATTGATTTTATGGGACCATTTCCCGCTTCTTCTGGTAATCTTTATACTCTTTTTAGCAGTTGATTATGTTTCTAAATGGGTAGAGGTAAAAGCTACCAAACTAATGATTCGAAAGTGGTGGCTGAATTTGTTAGAGATCAGATTTTTAATAGATTTGGCGTCCCAAGGGCTATTATTAGTGATAGAGGGACTCACTTTTGTAATCGTATAGTTGAGGCTTTGTTTAAGTGATGTATTTGATCTATGAAATCAAACACTTGTGCGGAATTCGTGCTAAAATAACCACAAACAATCGAACTATGGATGATGGAACGTTGGTATGGGAGTGATTCGAGCCAAATGATGGATAGAACTTTGTTTAGATTTCCTATAAAGAATTTAATCACCAAGGAATTCAACTAATGGTTTGAAAGCATAAAGAGTTTAATCACCAACTTTCAGAATTTGATGAACACACAAAGTATTTGACCAAAGCAAAAGAAATCTCAATATTATTCACTAACTGCAAATAACGTACAACTTAACCTATTATATGAAAACAGACTCCTAGTATGCTTAGCACAAGCCCCTAAGTCATAACACCAATGAAACTCTAAATGATAAAAAAGAAACTCCAAAGGATTGAATCATATAAAATCCATCTTTTTGAGCATAGACTCCTAATACAACTCAAACACAAAGCATTTAAAGATATGAAGAGTTCTAGTTGAACTCAACTAGCATCCACCATGCACCACACCTTTATTCTTCCTCCATGTATGTGACCATGCACAACAACACCTTAGAATCAGCAAAGCCAACACACAAACCAAATAAACAACCCCATTCAATTAGAGGAACCTTTAAAGCAAGTGCCAACAATTGAGCATCCTCCAATGGATCACCCTCCCCTTCTTCAGAAACAGTTGACCTCAATTGAGCATCTTCTTTATCATGTAAGTATGGCGCCAAAAATCCAACATTGAAAGTAGCACTCACACCATATTCTCCTGGCAACTCCAATTGATAAGCATTGTCATTGAACTTCTCAACTATCTTGAAAGGACCTTCTGAGCGTGGCATTAACTTGTTCTTGCTCATGTTAGGAAATCGTTCTTTCGTCAAATGTAACCACACAAGATCACCTACCTTGTACACATGTTGTTTGCGGTTCTTATTGGCCAAAACCTTATATCTCTCGTTCACCTTCTCAATCCTTGCACGAACTTGAGCATGGAGCTTCAACATAGCCTCGGCTTTTGCCTTGGCATCCACATGAACATACTCACCCTTAGGAATAGGAATCAAATACAAGGGCAGCCTTGGATTCACGCCATATACAACTTCAAATGGAGAATGTTTAGTAGCATATGTAGGTGAACGATTATAAGCAAATTCAGCATGGGCCAGTTTAACATCCCAATCTTTATTACTCTTACTAACCAACCCCCTAAGCAAAGCACCAAGCGTTCGATTAGTTACCTCCGTTTGTCCATCAGTTTGCGGATGGTGAGAAGTACTAAGGCATAACTTTGTTCCAAGCAACTTCCACAACGTTTTCCAAAAGTAGCTCATAAACTTGGTATCCCTATCACTCACAATTGTCTTTGCAACACCATGAAGCCTCACTATCTCTTGAAAATATAAAGCAGCAACCTTAGAAGCATCTCGGTTTTGTGACATGGAAGAAAATGAGACATCTTCGAGAACCTGTCCACAACAACCGCGATAGAGTCCTTCCGTCTTTGTATCCTAGGCAACCCCACTATGAAATCCATAGACACATCATCCCATGGGAACTCCGGAACTGGCAAGGGAGTATACACTCCATGATGAAATGTACATTTAGCCTTTTGATAACTCGCACACCTAGCCAACACCCCTTGCACATCACTTTGCATTTTCGGCCAATGGAAGTGCTCTTGTAGAATAGCTAGTGTTTTAGTCACACCAAAATGGCCAGCAATGCCACCTCCATGAGCTTCCCTCACAAGAAATTCCCTAATAGAGCAACTAGGGATACACAACCGATTTCCTTTGAAAAGAAACCCATCTTGCAGCACATATGATCCAATAGCGCCCTTCAAACAACCTTCTATAATTGGTTGAAAGTCTACATCTCCCTTATAATAATCCTTGATGAGATCAAACCCAAGCAACCTCGAATTCAATACCCCAAGTAGTGTATATCTTCTCGACAAAGCATCAGCCACAATGTTATTTTTGCCCTCTTTGTACTTGGAAGAAAATTGGAAAGATTGTAGGAATTCAACCCACTTAATTAGCATGGCGTGGATTCAATTTCTGTTGCCCATGAATGTGCTTCAATGCCTCATGATCCGAGTGAAGTATAAAGTGACTAGGTCTCAAATAATGACTCCAATGATCCAATGCTCTCACAATGGCATAAAACTCCTTATCATAAGTGGAGTAATTTAACCTAGCTCTCCTCAACTTCTCACTAAAGTAGGCAATTGGCCGTTTCCCTTGCACCAACACAACACTTGTTCCCACTCCACTTGCATCACACTCCACCTCAAATGGTTGAGAGAAATCCGGCAAGGCTAAAATAGGCGTGGCACTCAACAACTTCTTCACGGTTTCAAAAGCTTCTTGGGCAGCCTCATTCCACTCGAACTTTCCCTTTTTAATACACTCGGTCATAGGAGCAACAATACTACTAAAATGCTTCACAAATCTCCTATAGAACGATGCCAAACCATGGAAAGCTCTCATGTCAGTCACACTAGTAGGAATTGGCCAAGTTTTGATAGCCTCGACCTTGGACGGATCCACGGACACCCCTTCCTTAGAGACAATGTAACCGAGAAAAGTAACACTAGGCACCAAGAATGAACACTTCTCTAACTTTCTATAGAGTTTCTTCTCCCTTAATACTCCAAACACAGCCCTCAAGTGTTGCAAATGATCCTCCACACTCCTACTACACACCAAAGTATCATCTAAATACACCACCACAAATTTACCAATGAATGCCTTCAACATCTCATTGATTAGTCTCATAAAAGTACTTGGTGCATTGGTCAAACCAAATGGCATCACAAGCCACTCATACAACCCCAACTTGGTTTTAAAAGATGTCTTCCACTCGTCTCCCTCCCTCATTCTAATTTGATGGTATCCACTTCGAAGGTCAACTTTGGAAAACACAACAGAACCATATAACTCGTCAAGCATATCATTCAACCTAGGAATTGGAAATCTATATTTGATGGTAATGTTGTTCATAGCTCTAGAACCAATACACATACGCCAAGTCCCATCTTTCTTAGGCACTAAAAGAGTAGGAACAGCACAAGGACTCATACTCTCCCTCACATAGCCCCTCTCCATTAACTCTTCAATTTGGCGTTGCATCTCTTTGGTTTCTTGTGGGTTGCACCTATAGGCAGCCTTGTTGGGTAAAGTGGCCCCGGGAACAACGTCAATTTGATGTTCTATCCCCCCAATAGGTGGTAAACCAGGGGGTAAGTCTTCGGGAAAAACATCCCTAAATTCCTCCAAAACATCCTCTAATTCCTTAGGAAAACTTGTGGGCTCCACCTCCTCTTTCAACTCATTGGAAAGTAATAGAAACGCCCTCCCCTCCTTAGTAAACTCCTCTACAAATTGCCTCTCATCAAGGAACAAGTTTTGGGTCGGCTTTGTAATATTAGTGAGGGGTTTCAAAGAGGTTTTCTTTTTCCCAATTGTGGCAATATACACATTAGCCCTCCCATCAAACTTCACAAATCTGTCAAATTGCCATGGCCTCCCCAACAAAATATGACAAGCATCCATACTACAAACATCACATAGTACTTCATCTTGAAATTTACCAATAGAAAACGAAATAAGGGCTTGCTTAGTTACCTTAATGTCGCTTCCATCACTTAGCCAATGCAACTTTTAGGGCTTGGGATGTGGTGTAGTTGGCCACTTCATCTTATCAATCAACGTTGAAACACAACATTAGCACAACTTCCCGTATCAATGATGAGCTCACAAAGTCGATCTTTCACCAAACACCTTGTTAGAAAGATCCTCTCCCTTTGTGTATCAAGAGGCACCGGTTTTGTATGCAATGTTCTCCTCAAAATCAATTGCTTCCTAACCATCATAGGCTCCTCTTTCGAATCTGCCTCATAGTCATCTTCCACAAAAACTCCTTCACCCTCCTCCTTTTCTCCTTCTATTGTGTCGGCCTTCATGGCATGTTCTTCTTCAATCTCTTGAACATCCCTTAAGGTCATCACCCTATTGCTTGGGCAATCCTTAATAACATGTTCATAGCCCTTGTACTTGAAACAAATCCTCTTAGCCTCACCAGTAAGAGGACCACTCGACTTTCGTTCATCCTTCTTTAACTTATAAAATTTTGGGGTGAATTTGTTGGTAGAACTACCCCCTTTGTCTTCAATGGCCTTGGAGTAAGGCTTATTATATGGCTTAGTGCTCACGGCCTTCTTCCCCTTTGCATATTTTTCAACCTTCAAAGCCATGTTGCACACCTCCTCAAATGTCCAATGTGGTTGGAGATCAACCTTCTTGGCTATGTGCCTCTCGAGTCCAGTTATGAGCCTAGCTATCTTGTGCTCGGTCCTCTCCTCTAAGTCACACATAATATTGAGCCTCTCAAACTCATTAATGTACTCTTCAACGGACAAGGAGTTTTGCTTGAAAGCTTGCAACTTTAAGTACATTCCTTGGACAAAATCACTCGGCAAAAACCGTTTCTTCATGCGTTTCTTGAGTGCCTCCCAAGACTCCAACTTTGGCTTCCTTTCTCTCCGTCTCTTCCCTTTGAGGTTTTCATACCACAAACTAGCATAGTTTGTGAGTTTAAGCACAGCCACCTTGAACCTCTTCCTATCATCAAAGTCCTTATAATCGAAGACTCGTTCCATCCTTTGTATCCACTCCAAGAACTTCTCGGGTTTCACGGCTCCATCAAACTCCGGCAAATCCAACCTTAAACCTCTATCATCGTCTCTTCCTCCTTGATCACGTGGCCTTGGAGGTCTCTCTTCTCCCTCCTCTTCATCACTTATGCTACTCCTCCGACTCCTAACAGGACTAGGAGTTCTCCTTCGACCCTCAAGTAGTTGCACCACTCTATCCGTCCTTAAGCGCAAAGCTTCGATCTCTCTATCCCTTCTTAGGTCGTTGGCCTGTTGTAAGGTGAGCCCCCTAGGGATTATATTCTCTGTGTCTCCTTGTTCGTCCCCCATAACAAAATCCAAACAAAACTTGGATCAAAAAGCTTGAAACTTGCGCACAAAGCAAACAAAATGAACTAGGTGGATGATTCGATTCTTGAACGTTGTTAACGATCTTGGATGAATTTTTTCCACCACTCGACAATTATAATCAATGACCTCTGATAAAACTTTGTGAAAAATCAAAAATCTTGAAAAAAAGATTTGATCTTGAAGGGTTTCTTTAAGATCAAACTACTCCACCTTAGCCGAACTACTATCAATGAAACTGACCTAACTTCAAAAAACAACTGCAGATTCCAAATGTGGAAAATAATTAGCAAATTTTAACAAAAGTAAATTTGGGATCTTAGGAAACACCTTCAACTGGAATCATTGACAAATTCGAAACAGGCTGCGCACAGTATCCTTTCAAAGTCAGTCGCGCCAGATTCGTACTAAAATAACACGACTTACAAGAACTATATAAGAACCGTACCACACAAACTCCAAATTTCACGAAATTTTAGGACAGTAAACTATACTTGAAATAGACCTATTTAGAATGAAGAAACTTTGAAAAATTCGATCGGAGGTGGGAGAACGAGTTGTTCAAAGTTACCTCAAAAAACTGTCTCTTACGTGCGATCTTCTTTTTTCCTTGTTTCTTTTTCTCCAAGAACGTCCAAGCACCAATAGGACTTAGATGCCTTTGCTCTGATACCAAGATGATGTATTTGATCTAGGAAATCAAACATTTGTGCGGAATTCGTGCTAAAATAACCACAAACAATCGAACTATGGATGATGGAACGTTGGTATGGGAGTGATTCGAGCCAAATGATGGATAGAACTTAGTCTAGATTTCCTATAAATAATTTAATCACTAAGGAATTAAACTAAGGGTTTGAAAGCATAAATAATTTAATCACCAACTTTTAGAATTTCATGAACACACAAAGAATTCGACCAAAGCAAAAGAAATCTCAATATTATTCACTAACTGCAAATAACGTCCAACTTAACCTATTATATGAAAACAGACTCCTAGTATGCTTAGGACAAGCCCCTAAGTCATAACACCAATGAAACTATAAAAGATAGAAAAGAAACTCCAAAGGATTGAATCATATAAAATCCATCTTTTTGAGCATAGACTCCTAATATAACTCAAACACAAAGCATTTAAAGATATGAAGAGTTCTAGTTGAACTCAACTAGCATTCACCATGCACCACACGTTTATTCTTCCTCCATGTATGTGACCATGCACAACAACACCTTAGGATAAGCAAAGCCAACAAACGAACCAAATAAACAACCCCATTCAATTAGAGGAACCTTTAAAGCAAGTGCCAACAATTGAGCATCCTCCAATGGATCATTAAGAAATACCATGTCACTCATAAGATTTCAACTGCTTATCACCACCAAACTAATGGATAGCTGAAGTTTCTAATAAGGAAATAAAATCTATTTTTGAGAAAGTTGTGAATCCTAACAGGAAAGATTGGAGTAATCGCTTAGGTGACGCTTTATGGGCTTATAGAACTGCTTACAAAACTCCAATAGGAATGTCTCCTTATCGCTTAGTGTATGGAAAAGCTTGTCATTTACTCGTAGAGTTGGAACATAGGGCATTTTGGGCTATCAAAAAGTGTTATTTAGACTATGATAAGGTGACTGCCCATAGGAAATTGGAAATTCAAGAGTTAGAAGAAATAAGAAACGATGCTTATGAAAATTCTCGAATATATAAGGAGAAAACAAAGAAATATCATGATAAAATGTTATCTAGGAAAACTTTTTGTGTTGGTGTTAAAGTTTTGCTTTACAACTCAAGGTTAAGACTTTTTCCTGGTAAATTGAAGTCCAAATGGACCGAACCTTTTAAGGTTATTAAGGTTTTTGAGCATGGCGCAGTTGAAATTAAGAGTTATGATTCTGGACAGATATTTAAAGTGAATGGACATCGACTCAAAGCTTTCTATGAAGGGTTTGACGCCAATTGGCTAGAAGTTATTCATTTGGAAGATCCCGTCTACTATGACTAAAGCTTCAGAGCAATGTCGAGCCAATGACAATAACAAAGGCGCTGCTTGGGAGGCAACCCAAGGATTTATTGTTTTCTTTTTTTTTTCTATTTTATTTTATTTTTCTGCAGTACAATAAACTACTGTAACTACTGTGTGCTGCTGATTCAGGATGTTGTTCTGCCTTCTGTTCATCTGTTGATGTTGCTGCAGCGGTTAGTTACTACACATTGCTTCTGCACATCGCTGCTCATCTCCTTCCCCGTTTAATTACAATTTTCAGGCTACCAACTACTATATGGAGAGTATTTATGCAGTCTACTTACACCAGGTTGTCTCCTTCCTTGTTTACCCCATTTATTTTCTTCTCCCCACTTCTATTTTTAGTTTGATTTTATAAACATTGAGGACAATGTTGATTTTAAGTGTGGGGGGAATTTTGGAGTTATTTTGAGCTGAATTACGAAATTGAGTTCGATTGCTGGAGAAATATGTTGAATATTGGTGCCTTGATTGAAAAAAATTATGGATTGTCACATTTTAGGGGAGGTGCTGCCAAAATTTGCGCAGAAATTTATAAGTTTCATGTCTCATTTGAAGGCAAATTCCGTTTACTTAATTTGACTGAAAAGAAGAAAAAAAATCAGTTTTTAAAATTGAATTTAAAAAGAAAAAAAGTTTTTCTAGTTTTATTGCAAGTTAATGGATTTTTATGTTGATTGATTCAGAAAATTGCATAGCATCATTGTACAAGTGTTTGGCAAGTGGTAAAAATGGTTGTTTATGATTTGATTTGTGATTGACTTGGTGAACATCTGTAACCATTGTGAGACTTTTGAGCCTTTTAATAGACTAAAACATCTATGTTAGTCTCTAGTTTTTCATGAGAGTGTGTGTTAGTTCCTGGTGAAGTATAGACTCTTGAATTTGCATTGGTTTCTTCGAGACTACATTGAAACATGAGCATACATAAAAATGATAAAGGCATTTATTTTTCTTGAACCATTAGCCTAAGCCACCTACATTATTGTACTTCTTTTTTTTTTGTTTAAAAAAAAAAAAAAAAAAGCCCTATGAGCCTTAAGCCTATTTCTTTTGTTTTAACTACATTACAAGCTTATAATCCTAAACACGTGTCCTAACCAAAGCTTTGAGCTAGTGGATTATAAATTGATGTTTGGATTATTATTTGTGAAGGGTACAAAAAAATTATTATTATGGAGGTGGTGTTCTCTATGTTATATCAATGGTTATTACGAGATTATGAAGAAGAAAAAAAAAACAGATTTCCAGAAGAATGCTGGAAAAAAAATATTGTTATGTGATACGAGACAAAACAAGTATGAAAAAAAAAGTAATAATAAGTCAAATGTTATCATTCAGAGCAAATGGTGCACAAAGAGATATATGGGGTTATTGTTCTTCTACTCCACTAGCTCTTAATCTTTTGAGCACCAATCCTAAATACTCCCTACCCTCTACCTTAGCCTTACATTACAACCTTGTTAAGTCCTTTTGATTTTTGTATGTTCTATGTCTTACTAAGTAGTGGAGGATTGAACGATATGCGAGTTTAAAGACAAAATATTTCATTTCGAGTCGGCTTCCTAGATTTTGAGCGACAATTATTATACCAAAAACACACGAGTGATTATAATTTATTTTTACATGCACAACTAAAGTGAGAGTTCACCATGTTGATTGCTCAACTACTCAAATCTTGAATGTGGTTGTGGTAAGACTCAATGGAAACACTAATACATGAAGTACTATGCTTTTTGAAGAGTTGGTTGGTCTTTGGCTCATTGCTTGTGATTTTTAAACAATGTTTTGGAACTAAAATTATTTCCCAGAAATCATATTTTTGGTCATTGTGAAAACTTTCAGTTGAGTTATGGCTACTTACAATAGGATATGCTTGAAAAGTCAGTCAGTTGGGAAGTTAAAAATTATAATGACAAATAGATGCTAGTATTATATAGTTCTAGTTTGATCGAGGACGACCAAAAGGTAAGTGTGGGGGAATCTGATAAGTGCATGTTTATACATGTTTTTACCCTCTAATATAATACTTTTAGTGTCGTCTGTTGAGTTATATGGGTTAAATATTATACTTTTATGATATTTCGGTTCTGATCACTTGATAATTATTTTTAGAGTAATTTGTGTATGTTTTAATTATTAAGTGATAACTCATATATATAGAGTTGGAAAGTAATTATTATTATATATTATAACCTTCTTATTTCCTCTTAGTAGCTATTCATTAGTATTATAAACTTTGAGTTATGGGTTATAATCATTTTCATAAGTTAACTAGTAATTAGGTTTATATAATTATTTATTAGTTTATATATGTTATATTTCATACTAGTAATAATTTATCTCATATTGGCAGGTACATAATTATATTAGAGTCAAATAATTGGATATTTGGGCCAAATTAAATACTAACACTGAAGGGAAAGAATGGAGCAAAAGAAAGAATGCATAAAAAGACAAGCAAAATCATTTTGTTGGGCCTTGATTAAAATGTACCCATGTGGGGTAGTAGAGGAAGAAAAGAAAACCTTGTGTTTTCTTGGACTGGGACGTTGCAGCATATAAGAAATAAAGAGGACAAAACCCCATGGTTTTGTTGGGCTGAAACACAAGAAAACTCTCGCCAGAGGCAGTAAGGGGTTGGATTAAAAAAAACCTCACAAGTCACAACAGCAAAAAGGGAGAAAAAGGCAGCATAGAGCAGACGAAAGAAAATAATGAGGAGCGGAGGTGAAATAAAGAGGAAGTCGTAAGAGGAGGTAGAAGAGAAAGACAGCAGATGCAGAGTACAGTAGGAAGACGAGATTTCAGTCCAAAATTCGTCCCCTCATGAGTTTTCTCTATCCTTTCTATTTTTATTTGTTTTCATGTCTAAATTTAGAGTAGTTTAAACTAGTAGGAACATGTAATTAAATCTTGTTATGGGGTTATGAGATTATGATTTCTGTTTATTCAATTGATTACTTTGATTGGATATTCAGACAAAATTCATTATCTGAGTTTATAATTTATGAATGTTAATTTTAGATGGATTACCTAGGGTTTTATTCATGGTAATTTGCTTGGATTAACAGTAATATTATTAGGTTGAAGCTTTCTTGCCTGATATTATTGTTGGAATTTTGTGTGATGTTAATTTTAATTTAGTTGCAGCTTTCTGGCTTGATTAAAGTTAACCGATTGGTGTTCTTAAAGCGGTCAAGTTTGTTAATTTAATACATGCTTTCATTGTTAAATTGATATATTTGCTTAGGACTGAACTTGCGTGCGTTCATGGGGTTTAGTTAGTATGAATGATAAAACAACTAATTTTCTTGCATTCAAGGGATTATTTGTTAACCAATCAATCTATCGACTAGTTAAATGATTCAATGATTAAACCTTATCTCAAGAGGAAATTACGTGTCTCCTATGAGCTTCTTTATTATATTTTAAAATCGAATTTATTTCCTGCAATTTATATTTATAATTTTAGTTTAATAGTTTTAGATATAGTTTTGATCTTCGAAAACCCCCCCATATTATATAATAATAATCATATATATAATTAGTTTAAGATAATAACGCTGTCTCTGTGGGTTCGACCCTTACTTTCCCTATCTATTTGTTAGAGTTAGTGAGTGATTTATAAATTTAATTTTGTTGCGGAAACGAAACGCATCATTACTCTTTTGACCCGATACGGTCGGCTACGCCTCATAATGAATCTTGGGGGTAGTATTGCTGGGCTCCATAACCAACCTTGGAGGCAGCGTTTGTCCAAATCCCATACTTGCCACTGATTTGTTTAAGACAATAAGCTATGCCAGCGTTGTAACGGAAAGGAAATGGTTTGATAAATAAAATGTTTATAACGGGTTGAAGTAAAGGTTACGAGTTTTCCACTCATTTTGGAAATTTGTTTGTTTTGTATTTCTTCCCTTAATTTGCAGGTTTGGTGTTGTGAGCTCGGCATTGGAAGTGGCCGGAGCGAAATTAAGATTTGGATTATGGATTAAGTTTGTATTTAGATAGTTGATTATCGATAGTTATTTATATTTTCATTGTATATAGTTTTTGGGAATTTTAGTGGAGCTATTGGTGTTTTTAAGGATATTTTTCCGCTGTGATTTTATCTAATTAAAAGTTAGTTCTAGTTTATGGTTGTTGAGTGTGTTTCTATTAGCAGCTCGGAAGAGCGGGCTGTTACACTGGACTCATGATTATATCTATTCCATTCCCCATTTGGTAATACTGCAATAGCGTACTTATCATAAAGGGTTTGGTATTTGGGTGTATGAGGAAGGTGAATAAAGGCTAACAGAACTTCATAGGGTTCTTCACTGACCCATGGCTCTAAGTCAAAATGCATTAATACCACTGGCCTCAACAATATCATCTATAAAGTCAGGGACTGTTTTTCCTTCCAAATGAAGTTCTTCAGAGTAATACATGTCCCTCATATAGTTAATCATATGTAACAAAATTACTCATTAAAAGAAATATAACACACATAAGACTACTACTTGTTAGTCAATATAGTATTACTTCCTTGGTTATCCCATACATAGGGAATAACATCAACCTTTTCCTCTACCTTCAATTACCATATACAACCATCATATAAAAGCAAGAAGAATTCAGATTTTACAAGAATAACATCATAATAGTAATACTAATATATGATAACTAAATATGGTCTAAGATTTGACTAGATGCACCACTATGGCTTAAAACAGTTATTTCAAAAAAATTGAAGTGTACTTGATTTCAAGATATAGAATAGCTAAGCTGATTATAGCTCCCAGGTAAGGAAGTTGCCCACAGCGTCGGTGAGAGCCTTCCTAATCCTAGACAAAACTTGTCACCCCAACATATCTTTTTGTTTCACTAGCAAGATGCATCTATACAAATCGTCAAAAAGAAAACAATTAAACATAACAACAACAATTTATAATGTTCAACTTTTATCTTTTCTACCCATCAATTTTAATGTTCAACTTTTATCTTTTCTACCCATCAATGAAACTCTATATGCCGATCTTATGTCTACCCATCAATTTTAATGTTCAACTTTTATCTTTTCAAGACCTGAAAAACTGATACCACTTTATAACACCCCCAAATTACTCACCTTAAAATAAATAATAGATAATTAATATTTGAGTAATTTAGGAGTATTACCGCCACGTGACTAACACGCTTTCGGCAACCAACTACTAACTGACCAAATAACTTGTAGCGGAAGACTTTAACCAGAATAACAACACTATTTAATATTAAAAGTAAATATTGTCTCAAACTTAAAACAAATAAAACACCTTAATATATCCCCTTCCTAGTATGCTCCCATGCACATCCAAAATTCACCTGCAAAACTGCTTACCAAAAGGGTAAACAGGGAAAGCCAAATAGGAAAAAGGAAATACGCATCAGTATAAAATTGAGTACGAAATGTAGTTGATAAGTAACACATTTGCTAGTTTGTAATAATTTATATTTCGAAACTCTGTCACTACTAATTCAAGAATAACTTTTTAAGAATAACCTCTTTCCAACACTTTAATAATTATTCAAAAATAACCTTTCAGAACAAACTCTTTCCAAATAACTTGGATTTACAATAACATTGAAAACAATTCCTCTTCTTATCTCCCCTTCCTTTTCCTAAGTGTGCACACCCCCCAAGCTAGTCATCCCATCACAGATCTATATCAAGGGGTAACAATAATTGCCAACAAGTGGTCTTTTAAGCATAGACCCTTCTTGATGTTAATCAAGCGGTAATAATAATAATAATATGACTTGTATGTCATGAATAAATCTCCTTTTCTCATAAACAACTTTTTGAACATTCAAATTTCATAAAAACTAATCCAACCATTCCTTGTAATAATAATTCAAGTTTTCAAAGAGGATAACAAAACATTATATAAAATGATCGATAAAATCATTTTTTCTTTTCTCTTCCAAAAGTGAATAATAAGATGTTGTAACCATTTTAAACCAAATTTCTAAACCAATCCAACCAATAAATAATAAACAAATTTACCACATAAAACCACATTTCAAAAGATCTAGCTACATAACGTACCTTGATCCTCCACAAAGAGTATACTAGTATCTTCACTTAGTGTAATGCTTGAGCGATCTCCTAACCAACCAATAATATAAAAATCTAATAAGTAACTTATCACATGAATTTAAACATGAATAACCTATCATGAGCATAATATTTTTGAGTAAGAAATATGAAAATCTTTTTCTTAAACAAAAGAAAATTGGAACTTGGATAAGAGACAAAAACTAGAATAGATTAAGAAGAGAATGAAGAACCTTGAAATAAGAGAGTATGGATTCTTCAATGTTTTTGTGTGGAAGAGATGACTTATAGTATGGGGTATTTATAGGAGTAGAATAGGTAGTACTTAATTTCCAAAATTAAATAGTTTGTAACCTTCATCATAAATTAGGATATTAAACCAATATTTATAACCTACACATTAATAGGGAGTTTAAGAAAAAAAAACAAAACTTCCATCCTAATGATGGTGGCCGGCCAACACTCATGGCCTTAAATTTTTTTTTTTCAAATACTACCTCCGTCCCAGAATAGTCTGAACACTTTCCTTTTATGTTTGTCCCAAATTAGTTTGAACACTTCCATTCTTGGCATGGTCCCACCATTAATATATTATTTCTTTTACACATCTTTGGCCCACACTCTACCTTTTATCAATAAAAAGTTACCCAACTTTCTCTCTCCTCTAATAAAAAATACCCCACCAACTCCTACCACATCTACTTTTTTAATAAAATAACATTTGATAACCACACTACAACTTATCACCTTAAACTACATGTCCCAATAAGTGTTCACATCTTTCTGTGACGGAGGAAGTATCATTTTGTTTAAATGTTATTTTTTTGAAACAAAACTTATAGTATTTTGACTAGGATTAAATCCCAAAAGTTTGACAAACCCAATATTGGCGCCATCTCCTGCCAAAATTATTTAAAATGAGTGAAAATACAAAATACCCCTTGCTTAAAATATTTATTTTAGAAAATAAATACTAAAAAATATAGGGTATTACAAACAACAAAATAAAGAAATTACAAATCTTTTCCTCATGGCAAACACTAACATAAAGCAAGATGAAGAAAATGTTGAGGTAAACCAACATATACTTGAATCAGACTTAGATGGAAAAACTAGGACTAAAATTTATGATCTTCTTTATGATGGAATTCTTGAATGTAGAGATGAACATGAAAAACGTGAACAAATTGAACAAGTTGTTAAAGTTTGTAAAAAGCACATATAATGGCTTAAGAAAATGAGAACGAGTCATTGAAAGTAGGTTCTTTGATTTCTTTGATAAGAACTTAAAAATCAAAGAACTATATGAGAGTGTAAAAAAAGAGAATTTTCTAAAAAAATTATAAATCTCTCACCTAAAAGAATTTGTCTCTGTTCTAAGTTCCTTTGATATAAGATCAACTCCTTTGAAAGGTTACATATCTAACATTGAAAACTTAAATAAAGAAAAAATTGTTTTAAAGGAACAAATCTGTAATCTCAAGAAGGAACTTGTTGTCGCAAGGAACAGAGGGAAAGTGATGATTGTTCCTCAGTGGATTGAGAGACCACAGACTAAAAGAAAATAAGGTCTTGGTGTTGAAAACCACAAGAAAAGGAACAAGCCTAAGAAATATGTTAACCTACCTAGTGACGAAATTTGCCTGTACTGTGGAAAGATAGGTCATTACATAAATCAATGTCAACTAAGAACTAGTATGTTTTGGAAAGATTGTGAAATTAAGCAACATGAAATGGGTTGCAAAAACTAATGCTAGTCAAGAACAGGAACCCACGAAAGAAGAGATTCCTACAACTAACAACTATTTGATTTTTGCAGGTTGGAGTGAGGGGGAACAACACTTGGTATCTTAATAGTGGTTGTTCTAAGCATATGACAGGAGACAAATCTAAGTTTCTTTCACTCTTAACCTATGAAGGTGATGTGACATTTGGTGACAACAAGAATGGTAAAATAGTTGCCATGTGTAAGGTTGGTAAGACACCATCACATTTCATTGATAATGTTTTATTCTAGTAGAAGGTTTAAAGCATAATCTCTAAAGTATTTGCCAATTCTGTGACACGGGAAATGTTATTAAATTTAATAGTGAAAAATGCTTGATCGTCAACAATAACTCTAGAATGTCATCTTGGAAGGAACAAGGAAATGGAACACATATATTGTGGATCTTGATCTTGGTCCTAAAACTAACTTGATATGTCTTAGTGTTATTGAGGATGATCATCTTTTATGGCATAAACGCCATGCAAGCTTTTCATTACTTGACAAACTTCGATCAAAAGATCTTATTTTGGGATTACCATCTATAAAATTTCATATTGATAAAGTCTGTGATGCGTGTGCCAAAGGGAAGCATATTAGATCTCTGTTGTGAGCACCACAAAGCCATTGTAATTAATTCACATCTATTTGTGTGGCCCCATGAGGAATCAAAGCAGAAGTGGTAAAAGGTATGTGCTAGTTATTGTCGATGACTACTCAAGATACACTTGGGTTATTTTTCTATCTAGTAAGGATGAGACTTGTGATGAGTTCCTTGTCTTTGCAAAGAGAGTTCAAAATTTGAGTGGTCACAAATTAATGCATATTAGATCCGATCATGGTAAATAATTTGAAAATTATAAATTTGGTGATTTAAGTAGAGATCATGGCTTAGATCACAATTTTTCTGCACCTAGGACACCATAACAAAATGGTGTTTGTAGTAAGGAAAAATAGGACTTTGGAGGAAATGGCTAAGACTATGTTAATAGCAAGCAAACTTCGAAGGACCTTTTGGGCTGAGGTTGTTAACACTGCTTGTCATATAATAAATCATGCCATGATGAGACCTATCATTTACAAAACTCCTTATGAGCTTTATTTTTGGTAATAATCCCAATATTACACATTTCAGAACATTTGGTTCTAAATGTTTTGTCCATAATAATGGGAAAGATAATCTTGGAAAATTTGATGCAAGGAGTGATAAAGCAATATTTCTAGGATATTCATCACATAGTAAGGCTTATATAGTTTACAATAAAAGAACTATGTGTGTTGATGAATGTGTACATATAACTTTTTATGAATTTGACAATTTTAATCCAAGCAAGCAGGTTGATGACTTTGAAATAGGCTTGGTTCGACCAAATGAAACAGATGCAGATTCAATTGAGGAAGAAGAAGGAATAAAAGAGGAAATGAATGAAGAAGATGAAAACTGTCATAACAATGTTGTTCCTATTCCTCAAGATGATGGAGTTGTACTTGTTCCTACTAAGAACGAAAATGTTGAAGGAACTGATTCAACAATTGCTGAAAAGGGAACAAACAAACAAGACTCCTCATCCTCTCAAGAAATTCAAGAGGAACAACTTGTTCCTATAAGAGAATTTCAACCCAAACCTTGGAGACATAAAAAATCGGATCTAGCGTAATAAGTGACATATCCAAAGGTACGCAAACTAGAACTCAGTTAAGGAATTTTTGTGCATTTCATGCGTTCCTATCAATGATGGAACCAAGAAATAATGTTGAAGCCTTAACTGATTCTGATTGGATCACTGCTATGCAAGATGAATTAAATGAGTTTCAAAGAAACAAGGTATGACATCTAGTTCCCTCTTCTAAACCACAAAAAGTGATTGGATTAAAATGGGTGTTTATAAATAAACTAGATGAGCATGGAATAATTGTAAGGAACAAAGCTAGACTCGTAGTAAAAGGTTACTAGCTTTATAAGCACGGTATGCGTGCGAAATCGTTATCTTAAACTTCTTGGTAGACACTCTCTATATCTCTTAAAACATTATTATTAAATTACTTGGAGTAATTACATTGAGAAATAATTGAAAATTCTAAACTCTTAGTTAAATGAATATATCTCAAAGTCCAATAGGAAGCTCAATTTGTTCAAAAACTAAAGGATATATGGCAAGTTTATAAGTTCCTATCAATGTAAAAGAAAATAAACTTAAAGTTTAATACATACATCTCAAAGCTCAAAATAAAACTCATTTGATCAAAAAGTCCTATAAAATAAAATATAACATTATTTATATATTTAACATAACATTTTATTAATGCAACCATGTAACACCATATATAGTGTAAAAAATAAACATCTAAAATAGTGCTTTTATTGGAGTCATACTAAGCCGAAACTAAACTAAAAGAAGTGCCTACATGGTCCTCTAAACAACATTATGTGATAGAGCCATTTAGAAAGTTTAATTTTTTTTTTTTTTTTTTTTTTTTTGTTTGTGATGCATTTAGTGAAAAGAAGTATTCTTCTATACTATGGTGTTATAAGATGTTTGTTTCTCCTATTGTATTCCAACATAAACATTCAATATCAAATTCTCAATTGTCTTTTATTTTTGTTGCTATCTTATAGTAATATTATGGTGTTATAAGATAGAAACAATTTATTTATTATTTGTAAAATTGTCACAAATTAATACAATAGTTGTATTTTTCTAATATCCCCAAGTGTCACTTGCACTTTCTCTCTTAACTATTTAAATCCTAAGCAGTATGCCCCTTTCTCTCCCTCTCTCTAAATTCTAAGCCCCCCTCTCTCATATTCTTTCATTAAAGATTCCACCTTTTTGGGAAAATTGAAAGCCAACACAAATGAAAATTGGAGAATTTATTTGTCAAGATTCCAACGGCATGAATTGAAGGAAGAGGAAGAAAGATCAATAAATAAAAGGAAGAGGCATGCAATTATAATGTCAGAGTTTTAGATGGATTTAGTTGATTCCCTAACGAAATTGTAATTTAATTCATCTTAGTTAAATTGGCTCCGAATTCTTCATCGTTGTGTTTCTTTTTCTTCTCTTATGTTTTGCGATTTTATATCTTGAAAAATGCTCTATAATTAACTGTTTTCCCATTAGACAAAAAGTTAACTAATTGTATCTACTCAGATTATAGATTTTCATCATTAAACAAAAGTATGTTTTGTTTTCAATTAAAAAAATTGCGTAGGTTGGATAATTAAGAATTACCTTTTGATTGTGGTTTCCTTTTTACTCCTCTTGGTTTGTTTTTTGCCAATCTTGGTTTGGTTCGATTATGCTGAAATCAAAGCAGTATATCACAATTCACACAAATAAACTTATGTTAACAATAACAAATTAGATAAAGAATAAAGTATAATAAGAAGCTGGAATTACCTCTAGACTGTGTTCCCTTGTTACTCCTGTTGGTTTATTTTTTCCTCCTCCTGGTTTATGCTGTTGTGTTTTTGTTTAGAAGGGAATGATGAAAGATTCTGAAGAATTTTAAAGTTTCTAGATATATGGTTATTTTTTAGAGTTAGAGGTAGAAGTTAGTAGAAGATATTGTGAATTAATCATGGGACTTTTCCTACTAAATCAGAGATTTTGAATTCTTGAAAGAAATATATGTGATAATGAATATCTGACTTCATTGCAGAGTGTTCGGTTACTCTTTCTCTAGCCTTATATGCACGCTATACGTGCGAAATTATTAGCAAAGTTAAATTAATTGAGTAACTACATCTAGTCATATTTTGTAAGCAAAATTATTTACAAAGTCTCATGAAAGAAAAACATTTTTATAATGCAACAATTTAAGGACAAAGAAATTTAATAAAGATCATAAATAATGTTTTTCTCTTGTTTTTGGACTTGCTTTCATTGTTCTTTTCTAACCACATGCATTCCTCTACTATTTACAAAGTTTCATAATGCGACAATGTAATGACAAAGAAAGTAAATGAGTATCTGAAATATTCTGGATTGAACTTTCTAATTAGTGGATATACGTAACTCATAATCTCATTAATTATGAATACTAAAGTAATATCATCTATATGGCAAATTTATAAAGTGCATATCAAATGTCTAAGATGGATTGTAGTTTAAGATGAATGAATACATGTCAAAGTTTAGATAAAGTAAAATATGTCACATCTTATAAATTTTCTCACTTTTTTGTGTCCCCCACCTCTTCCAATATACTACCTCCATCCCAGAATAGTCTGAACACTTTACTTTTGGTGGACACCCTACTGCATTACAACTTTATCATAGGCAGGCCCACCTTAAACAAGATCAAAGCAGCCACCTTGGTATACTAATTACTCCTGCAGTATGAAACGGACGATGGCCAGGTCGGGAAGATCTACGGGGATCAGCAGACAGCCCCGAAGTGTTATACAATTTTAAAACCACCATTTCAAAGGAAGAGCACCTGAGAAAGAGGAAGAGGGAAGATCTCGTGGACACTCTCACTGGTCTCGGGGTTTACCTATCGGAGAATCCCAAGTTATACGAACGACCTCAACCGGTCAAAAAAGATGAATAGATAATGATTGATGACGATCTCTGGCATAGACTGAGGATTGGCACGAGTCTAATCCCCGATATAAAAGAAAAGCTTATCAATACCATGCGGAAATACAAAGATGTATTCGCCTACTCCGCCTCTGATATGCCGGGACTAGACCCCAACTTTGCATGCCACGAGTTCAATATCAAAGAGGGATTCTGACCCATCAAGCAAAAACTTAGGCATCAAGGGCCTGAGAGGAACGCCGCTATAGCAACCGAGGTCAAGAAGCTACTAGAGGCGGGCATTATTAAAGAATGTCAATACACAGAGTGGCTGGCTAATGTTTTCTTGGAAAGAAGGCCAGTGAGGCTTGGCGCATGTGCGTTGATTTCATCGACCTGATCAAGGTGTGCCTTAAGGATAATCATCCCCTCACGAAAATTAATAGGCTTGTAGATTCAACTGCCGGTCACGAGTTGCTCCGCTTCACGGATGCCAATGCGGGATACCACCAGATCCCGATGGCGGAAAAGGACCGAATACACACGGAGTTCATTACAGCCCAAGGCGTGTATTGCTACACGATGATGCCCTTCGGGCTAAAAAACGCAGGGGCTACTTATTTGCGAACAATCAACACGGTCGTTGAGGAGAAACTCAGGAGAAACATTGAGGTGTATGTGGAAGACATGATCATCAGGAGTAAGAAAACAACAGATGACGTGGGAGACTTGGCGGAGACGCTGAACACACTGCGGCACCATGCATGGCATGAAGCTAAACCCAAAAAAATGCGTGTTCGGAGTAAAAGGGGGGAAGTGCCTCGGATTCCTAGTTGATGAGAGAGGAATCAAGGCTAACCCCGACAAAATCAACGCAGTATTAAAGATGTCTTCACTCAGGAACGTCAGGGAAGTGCAAAGGCTAACAGGGTGCCTAGCAGCACAAGGTCGCTTCCTATCACGCTTGGCCGACAAGATCCTACTATTTTTCAGAGCACTCAAGAGGAAATAATTTGAGTGGGATAACGAAGCAGAGAAGGCCTTCCAGCAACTGAAACAACACTTAGCAACATTGCCTAAGCTCATATCATTCTTGCCGGGAGAAATACTTTACATCTATTTGTCGATCTCATAATATGCCTTGAGTGCTGTGCTTGTGGCCGAACGAGAGGGAGCTCAACATCCAGTGTACTTCATCAGCCAAGCCTATAGAGGAGCCAAAGCAAGATACAACCAGTTTTAGAAGATGGTTTTTGCGCTGGTTATGGAAAGTAGGAAGTTGAAGCCATATTTCCAAGCACATCCCATTAAGGTCCTAACCAGACAACCTATTAGAAAAGTGATTGAAAGCAGAAATCATTCGACTCGGATGACCAAGTGGGCAGACCAATTGGCAGACTTGGGGCTAGCATATGAGCCTCGGCGAGAGATCAAGGCCTAAGCCTTGACCGACTTCATCAACGAATGCGGCTCCCGACCCTCTGACATCCATGAAAGAGAGTCTTGTGAATTACAAGTTGACGGGTCGGCAACAAAAACTGGCAGCGGAGCCTGGCTGGTGATCATACCCCCAGTCGGGGATAAGATGGAATACGCTATTAAGTTTGATTTTCTCACGTCAAACAATGAAGCTGAGTATGAGGCTCTGATTCTCGGGCTCAAAATTTGCATACCCTTGGGGGCCCAAGCTATGACGGCCAAATCTGAGTCACAATTGATAGTCGTACAAATCTCGGGAGAATATGAAGCCAAGGAGGATAATATGAGGATGTACCTCGCTAAAGCCCGAGAGCTGATCGATAAATTGTCTCAGTTCAATATACACCACTTCCAGAGTTCTAAAAACCAACAAGCAGACGCTATGGCCCGAATGGCCAGTTCTGTTGGAGGATTGACTCATAGGACTACCATTTGGGAAGGCCTGAACCAACCAAGCATTAATTCGTTGCAAGTACACACCGTCAACAGGACAAACACATGGATGGAGTATATAATTAGTTAGTTGAGAGACGGGACACTCCACTCAGAAGAAAAGGAGGCTGAAAGCTTAAGGAAAAAGGCGGGGTGGTTCATTTGGCATGAAGGAGATTTGTACAAGAAATCATATGCCCACCCCCTACTCAAGTGTGTTACTCCCTTCGAAGGCAATTACATCCTTCAGGAAATTCATAAAGGAGCATGCAGCAGCCACCAGTGGGCCAGAACCATAGTCGGGAAAGCATTAAGGGCCGGATCTGACTGTCCCTCTCTCAAGCACGATGCCGCCGAATTGGTGAAGAAGTGCCCCAACTGCCTGATCCATGGAGATATCCCTCGAGCCCCGACTAATCGTCTGACAACAATACAAGCGGCACTACCATTTGACAAGTGGGGGATGGACTTAATAGGGCCATTTCCCGCAGCCTCGGGGCAGAGAAGGTTTCTACTAGTGGCAATTGACTACTTCACCAAATGGGTCGAAGCAGAGCCACTCGCTTCCATAATAGATCGACAAGTACAGAACTTCATATGGAGGAATCTCATCACACGCTTCGGAATCCCCAGGACATTCATCTCAGATAACAGGAGACAATTCAACAGTGGGCCTACTTGGGACTACTGCGTAAGGTTTGGAATCCAGACAAGGTTCTCAGCTGTCCCGTGACCGCAGACAAACGACCAGGCAGAGGCCGCAAATAAGGTAGTGCTGAATGGGATCGAGAAGTCACTAGAAGGAGCTAAGGGCCATGGTCCTGGATTGACGATCTCTCGGGAGTTCTCTGGTCTGCCAGGACGATGGTTATAAAGCAACGGGACATTCACCCTTCAGTCTAGTCTATGGCAGCGAAGCTGTCCTTCCAGTTGAAGTCGGGATACCTTCCCCAAGGATGTCTTTCTATGAGTTGGAGAAAAACGAAGAAGAAAATTGGGTCAACCTCGACCTACTCCCCTAATCTAGGGGCAACGCTCTACTCAAGCCTATCCGCAACAAGCAATGAGTTACCAATCAGTTCAACCTCAGGGTTAAAGCCAGACCTATTCATATTGGCAACTGGGTGGTCAGAAAAGTCGAGGCTACTGGATTGACATATTTGAAAGGGAAGGGCGGGCCTAAGTGGGATGGAACTTACAAAGTTACTCAAGTGATCAAGCCGGGAACATACCGACTCGAGTCACTTGAAGGCACCCTTATGGCCCGACCTTAGAATGCAGATAACCTGAAGAAATATTACGTTTGATCTTAACTGAGACGTATCTTGGCCACACATGAACCATTTTCTTGTAACTGGGCCACACTTGAGCCTCATTTTTGTAACTTGGCCACACATGAGCCACTATCTTGTAAAACGGCCACACTTTAGCCTTTAGTTTATTTTGTTAGAAACAACTCGGGGCAGCCGATTGTACCCCCATAGAGTTGGCGTGACCTCAGGAATTATGAATGAAAGTCAGCGTACTACGAAACTCGGTTACGGTTATGACAGTTGCATCTACCAAAACTCGGAAAATTCATTCCGTGTAATCTAAATTCGCGAACAGTAAAAGGATACTCGGGAAAGTTAAAAACAAACCATTGCATTAACACAAAAAGCAAATATAGCCTAAGATCCCAATAACATAACTCAAGGGGATCAATAAGTTCTAAGTACAAAATCAAGCAGCAGGTTCCTTAGTGGGGTTCCCCTCAGAGCTGTCCCCCATATCTTCATCAGAGGCATCAGCTTTGGCCAAGCGAAAGCCCTAGCCTTCACCCCCATCCTCAGCAAGGAGCTTACCTTCATCAGGAGGGTCCCTGGACTGAACACCCTCGGGAGCAACTAGGGCTGACTCCAGTGTCGGACCTGTTTGAGAAGCCTCCCCACTGGCCTTCTGCCCCAAGCCAATCCAACGATCGAATTCAGCCTCTACGGCATCCCAGTCCAGCGACTTATTGGATTCGGTCAAGATAACCCTAAGACGTTCCTTCGTCTCCCAGTTGCTAGACGGTCAGAGGCTGAGGCCATCTTACCTAATTAATTAAGCCTCTCAGGTGAAGTTTTCCACTGAGTGTACCAATCCTCTTGAGCCTTTTGAAGTTTAGCCCCGGCCCTCCTCAGCTTGTGACGAGTAGATTTGTGCTTCTTGGCCGCCTCGTCAAGCTTGGCTTGGAGATCATCGATGACCTTTTTAGCCTCATTGCGTTCAATAAGGGCAGCATCGGGCGGGGCCTGGATCTTCTTGTTGCTATCCCTCAGAGTATCAACCTCACCCATCACCTTGCTTGCCTTTTCAAAAGTGGTCTTCTTGGAGTCAAGCTCGACATCAGGCCTCTCCAACTTGGTGCCATCGGATGACACCTGAGCCTTAAAATCTTCCACCTCCATCTTGAGGGATGCTACTTGTCCTCATGCTGGACCCTGCGATGAATCACCGAGGTCATTCAAATGGAAGTCTACTGAAAAAGATAAAGTTAGCGTATATACAAAATTACAAAATGAAACTACTTGGGCTAAATATCTACCTCCAGCCAAGACGTATAAAGAGTGATAACCTCCTCAGAACCCAGAGCTGTCAGGGCCAGGTCGTCGGCCTCATTATAGATCTCCCGAACCACATGACGTACTCGGGCAAGGTTCTGGGTGTGGGTGGTGTCGATGAACGGCACACTAGCACCAATCTGGTCATCCCTCGTCCTCTTTGGGTTGGTGTCTTCCACATCGGATTTCCGCTTTGAGATTGCGGACACACCCAAAAGCGCCTTATCTGACGCCTTTGAATGGGTCAGCTTCGCCTCAGTTTGAGCTTTCTCGGTGTCCCCCTTTAGCTTGCGGGATCGAATCTGTTAATAGAAAGCCAACTGTTGGGTGAAGGTCAATTGATAGGCATTAAGAAGATCCCTGGTGAAAGGATTCAAGGGAAACCTAAGGCCCATCTGCATGCTCTGCCGATATACCGACACCCATCCTACTCAGGCCGTCAGAACCGTCTCGGTATGCTTCGCACGGACCACGGAGAACGGGTCGTGAATCCAAAACTTAGTCCCAATATGTTTGAATCTTCTCTCCATATATTTTAGGAACAGAGGGTTGGGATATTAGGTATGAGGATGTAATACCCCTCATGATTGCTTTAAAGGGATTTAGCAGGTTACTCATTCCAACAAGATGCATCTTTCTTTTAGGGAGCTCATTTCCTTAGTTACTCCACAGTTAAGCGTGTTTGGCTGGGAGTAGTCCAGGGATGGGTGACCTCCTGGGAAGTTTCTCAGGGTGTGCATGAGTGAGGACAAAATTTGCCGGAAGAACTTGTGTTGGTTATTGAGGACAGTTGTTGGCCCTGGATGCGCAATGGTGACAATATACTCGACTCCGTATGGGTCGGGGTGTTACAAATGGTATCAGAGCAACCCTACGACCGCGTGTTGGGGCGACCCTAAGGCCGTCAAGCCGAATATTAGGAGTCCTCAGACGCCTAGTGGGGGAGGATTCTGGGGCTGCATTGTCATAAGGAGCGACCCAGAGGTCGTCAGACCGAATATCTGGAGTCTCCGGCGATCAGTTTCCAGGCTGGGGCGACCCACAGGTCGTTGTGGCCGAATATGTGGAGTCCTCAGGCGCAACGAGGGCGTTGCTGTTCTCAAGTGGGGGTGTATGTAATACCCCTCATGATTGCTTTAAAGAGATTTAGCAGGCTACTCATTCCAACAAGATGCATCTTTCTTTTAGGGAGCTCATTTCCTTAGTTACTCCACAGTTAAGCGTGCTTGACTGGGAGTAGTCCAGGGATGGGTGACCTCCTGGGAAGTTTCTCAGGGTGTGCATGAGTGAGGACAAAATTTGCCGGAAGAACTTGTGTTGGTTATTGAGGACAGTTGTTGGCCCTGGATGCGCAATGGTGACAATATACTCGACTCCGTATGGGTCGGGGTGTTGCAGAGGACCTCCTTCGGGGTCTAGAGGGGGGTAGTCTTGACCAGAAGTGCTAGGGCCTTTGTCGTCATCAACTCTCTCGGACACCATCACTACGCCATCAGATATATACATATCTAAGTAACTCCTGACATAGGGTTTATGAGCGACCGACACATCCCAAGGACCCGGGATTACCCCCTCGTCTTCTTCCGATAAAAAACCTGAAGGGCTCGGCAAGGGGACCGCCTCGGGCTGAGCCGAAGGATCCAGACAAGGGTACCCGAGTACTAAATTAAAATACCGCCTTCCTTGCGTATCTCCTCTGAGAACTTGTACGGAGAGGAGGCGGGGTACTCGACTCCGACTCGGGGTCCATCCGAGGAAGGTCGATCTACGACTAAATATAACAAGGAAACAAAGTAATAAGAAAAGCGTACCTTCTCTGGGTTATAGGAACTCAGGACTGGCACAAATACGAAAGAGCGAACGAACTCGGGCAGGAACAGATGCAGAGGATTTTGGAGAACAATTCTAGAGAGAGAAAGAGGAGAGAGAAGGAGAAATTTCACAAATGATTGGAATGTACGGAAGTGAAGTATATCCCCCTCTATATAGCTCAATCCTTAGCTCCGCATCACGACAACATGTGCATCATCTTTGGCGGGCTTCAGAAGAGCAGACCTACAGCGAGTGTAGACACCAAATTTTAAACCCCATTTTCGTATAAATAAAGATTTTGAAAAGAAATAAAAATAACGAAAACCGCCAAGTGTTGTGGAGCGCGCGCCCCATCAAAGGCATGTTTCGCCCCAGAGTGCGAGTTTCATTTCATCGTATGGTTTTCCTTTTTTGCGTATTAGTGATGCAGTTCCGGCTTAGAAATGTAATTTTCCATAAGTTGTAGTCAATAACTACAACCACCGGTTTAATAAAATAATTTGTAGTATAATCATGTCCGTCTTTACTAATTTGATGAGTTTTCGTTAATTGTTTTATGTTAGTTTTTCGAAAAATAGAAAAACGAGTTGCATTTAGGCGCCGGAATTTTAGTCGTCTCCCAAAATCGGTAGTAATCAGTTTTCTTGATGGTCAAGTCAGTGTTCATTAGATAAAGAAGAACAATATATTTTTTAACCACCAATCACATTCTTTTATCTATTAGTTATGGAATAAGAATCATGAAAAAGAATAAGAATAAGAATCAAATTCAAAGTGTAAGAGCCAAGGATCCGATTTTTTTTCCACAGACTCGAACTGTGCGCCAGACACATTACGATGCGCCAGACGCATGATCATGCGCCCAGCGCACAACAGGTTCCTGCGCAAGACGCAGGCGAGTGCGCCAAGTGCACGTTGTTGTGTCTAGCGCATGGCTTTGCGCTAAGAGCAGTAACCCAGTCAGTTTCTCTTTTCACGTTTGTCGATGCATTTCTACGTATTAGGATGTATTTAGGATAGAAAATTTTCTGAAAATCTGATTTTGTCTAATTGATGAAAAAAAATTTAAAAGAATAATAATATTCGTGTTTTCAAAGAGATTTAATGATGTCATTAGGGTGATGTCATTAAGGTAATTTTGGATGGAAAAAAATCAGATTTTTCACAATTACACACAACAGTTTCACACAACTTCACTTAACTCTACTAATCTCCTCCTTAAATTCTCAATCTGAGCAATAGTTATAATTAGTAAAAAAAGTTCATCAAAAGAAAAACACAAAAAAAAATCACACAACTTTGTTGTACAAAACTAATTTTGTCGAGTACCACATAAGCTTGTTCTATCAATAAAGTTTAAAATAAAATCATTTAGACAAAACTAAAAACATCAACTTTAAACTAGACATCAGTAGCTTTCCAAAAATATAAAAATCATGTTCATATGAATTTTATATAATTTTATATCATTTTTACAAAAACGTTCACGTAAATCATTAAATTCCAGAAAACTGATTTTCTCTTAAGTTAAGAAAATAAATAAACAAGAGTTTTAAAAATGTCCAATTCAAGTGAAAATTTAGATTCTAGTCTTTCAAAGTGTCTAAAATGTTAATACCAAAATTCACTTCAAAATAAATTCAATAAGTTGGATATCAAAGAACAAATTGAATAAAGGACCTGTTTTGACCAGTTTTGGCATAAAATTCACCATAATTCGAGCAGTCACTAAAATCTTATGAAATTTTGACACAGCATAAAGCACTCACTAACCTATCCATGGATGTATCACATGCTCAATTTAGCACTTTGTACAGAAATTTATTAATTTTATAAGTTAGTACAAGAACAAATGTACAATCTGAAAAATGAAATAAAGTGATTAACTAATGTTTCATTAAAAAAAGGTTTTTTCTTTTCACACGAAGTCAATTGATAATCACGAAATTTTAAGTTCTTTTAAAATGATTCACTTCTATCATGTAAATAAAATCAATAAAAATTATCATAAAAAATCAAAATCACAGAGGTTAATTAATCCCTAATTTTTCGCAAATTTACAAATAAACATGAATTCCAAAGCCCATTCAAGAGGATGAAGATCAAGGAGCATCATGGTGAAGATCAAGATTGAAGACATGTATAGATCATAGAATTTGTACATATTGTTGTAATAATAGTTTTTTCTAAATATTTATTACATCACTCATTAATGAAAAATATGGATATGTTTATGCATAATTTTCATAAATAATTCCACATTCCTTTTTAATAAAATGAGCAACCAATATAAATATTGCATGTTGGGCTCAATATATCATAGTATATGAATTAAGTGACCCAATCTCAATTAAGAGGAAAAATTGCAAATCTAACTAAGTTAATTTATATGATGATCCATCCTACATTTTAAAATTTGTTCTCCATCTTCGCAATAGTGGAAAAAAACATGAAGTGCTCCTGTTAAAAACCACACAAGTGCTCCGTATTTGACCCGTAGCATACGCCATACGAGCACTTGAGCATTTATCAAGTGCTCCGGTTTTCAACCGGAGGACTTAGGTTCACAAGTGCTCCGGTTGTATAGAAAATCGGAGCACTTGTGTATTTTATATGCTCAAAATAAGTCAAGTGCTCCGGTTGATAAGGGGAAACCGGAGCACTTGTGAAACCAAGTGCTTTGGATTTCCCTTATCAACCGGAGCACTTGAGTTATTTTTTTAAAAAAAAAAAAATTTAAAACCTGCTACCCTGCTGACCAACAGCATGGGTAATAAGTCTAAAGAAAACAACGGCAGTAATGGAGCAACAATATGCAGTGATGCAAATGGGCCTTCCCATACCAAAAGCAAAACAGAAGCCCAAGAACCCAGGCATAGACAGATAGATAATCAGAAATGGCTATAACAGTATCACTACCTCAACTCCTCCAAATGAAGATTGGAGTCAAGGCAGAATTAAAATATGAACAACATTTGCAAGCTTTATATTCCATACATCACATGCTCTAGATTTATAGTCAACTATCAAATCATAACAAAATATCATCCAAAACAACAGGTTCCTTTCTTCTTTGTAGATTGGCATGCTCCCAAGGGATCGAACCTGGACATCTTGCGCATCCATAATTCATTTCTTCACTACAAAAACAAACAATAGAGGGACACCCAAACCGCCACATCACATGCCATTCACTAAGCAAATTTCTCCAAACTACCAGCACATTTGCTTCTGTAATAATAAAAAAATAACCCCAACACCTACATAACTACTTGGGTCACTCACAACCTGAATCACAAATCAAACCAAAATTTCTAAGATCATATGCTATAACATATGATTAATGGGCTTTAATCAATTTTAATCAATAGATATCAATTTCGACTGATAACATTATTTTCAACTAGCAAAATCAGTTTCATCAGCTCTTAGTGAAAGGAGGATGGTCTAAGGATGTTACCTGGGCAAGCCTGTTGTCGCAATTAGGGGTGTGCACCGGTCCAGGACCGGAACCGGACCGGAACTGGCTGGACTGGAATCCGGGGTTTTCCTGGACCGGGGCCTGACGAATTTTTCCGGTCCGGTCCGGTCCTGGACCTCTTGGATCAGAATTTTTTTTTTTTAAAAAAAAAAATAAAACTTTTTTTATTTTATTTAAATATATTTATAAATTATATACATTAAACATTAATAATTTTAATGTCAATAATCCTAAAAGAATAAATATGTTTCTAACTTTCTACCTTTTAATTTTTTTTTAACATATAATTTTTTTTTTTTACTAAAATAATAGAAATTACGGTCCAACCGGTCCGGACCGGAATTTTCCGGGTTTGGACCGGACCGGTGGACCGGAATCCTGATTTTCGGCGGACCGAGGACCGGACCGGAATCTCCGGTCCGGTCCAAATTCCGGTCCGGACCGGTTTGTGCACACCCCTAGTCGCAATACAGCCGGGGTATAGAGAAGCAAAGGTGATCCCAGTCTCTTCATGGTAACGGCAGCGGAATTCCTGCATGCAGAGCATGTTTCAGACTTTGTTGTCTGCCTTGCAACCATCAAATTCTCCACTATCTATATATCATACTATATTTGATTCATTTCCTCACTAAGTTCAGTCAATTTCTCACGTCTTATTCAATAGAATCAAGTCTCAAATGAAAATATTTCACTAAGAGTCCAACGATGAGAAATTTATATACTACTTCTGACAATACCTCTTTTTTTTCTTTTGTTAACAAATAAAAACAAATGTAATATGGAACATTCTTGGATTATCCATTGTTTATAACTTCTATTATAGAACGAAGTACATATATAGTGTATATGAACTATGAAATGTAAATTCTTGTTATTGCCCTTATAAGAAAAATAGGGTGATGGCTGAAGTGGGTGGAAGAGATTAGATGGACACAACCATAGTCTACGCACACATCTGAGTAAAAAGTTGTTGCAAACAAGACTTTAGGATCATTGACAGAGCCACAACTATATATATACTTCAAGCATTAGCTCTTGATTAGTAAAGGTTAAATCTGTCTTTTATGATATTAATTTTATATTCAGCCACATCAACTTTTATCAAAAAAGTGAAAACCTAATTATGTGATCAGATAATTGTTGACAGTTAGGATCATTGACAAAATTCAGCAACAGACTAAGGGAAAGAAAAACTAACAAAACACTATTGATAAAACTTGAATTCAACCTTTCTCACTCTTACACACAATAAAATTAAAACCAAGTTTCAATAACAATTGCAAAACATAACACATACCTTCAGCAAATTCCATATTAAATACTTCTCCAAAACCAAAATTGGCCATAAAGAGCAACGAGTTTACTTTTCTTTGCCGAATTTAGGTTGGGTCTTCATATTTATAGATGTCAAAGTTGAGATTTATAGTTTCCTTAAAACATTGGATCCTCGTTAACATTGGATCATCAATGGAACGATTCATACATTATATGAAACTCAAGTTTCATATGGACACTAATGTTTAACATATCAAAATTTATAACACAATGAACTCCAACTTCCAACATAAGCCACAAATTTCAGGCATAAAACGAGTATATTCTCAAGAATTGTTAAAAAATTCGAAATTAACCATGAATTTCAGGTCAAAGTAACAAATATAAGGCAAAAACAAAAATGCAGAACTGCATATTCACCCAAGTAGGTGCGATTTTGGGAAGTACGATCAACCATCTAAGGACAACTCTCAAGACTACCATCAGTCCACCATAACTGCTTTTTATCGAGCATAAGCTTGAAGAAGTGACCGAAAAAGCATGTTACAACAAATTCTCAACCAAAAAAGTAAATCAGTCAATTGTGACTCCTTAGTCCTATAGGCTATAGACAAACTACTTGTTACTAATGCAAAAGTAAAAAAACCTAGAAACACCAATTTATAAACAAAGCAGCTTGCTAAGAAATGAAAATCAAGAACGATTGCGATAAATAATAATCTAGTTCATTGTACTACACTATATCCCAAATATTAAAAACCATACATACGCACGCCGAAATCCAGCTTAGAACCAATACTTCGCTAATCGAGTGGATTGTTAACGAAATGTCCAAATAAATCTTAAGTTTGCATTCTCTCATAATGAAATCAACCAAAAATATCTATCATTGCAGAATCGGTAGAACTACACAAATTAGATACTGATTCAACAATAAGCAATGCATGTAACTTCAAAACAGTAAGAATCTTCACACATATCAATGAAATGCAATCAACTTCGTCTTTTGAAGAGAGAAAGAGAGGACCTTACGGAGCTGACGCTTCGACTTCTTCTCTTTGACAATACCACTGCTTCGAATTCGTCGACCTGCTGCTCGGAGGTGGCCGGAGAAACTCTTTCTTCACAGGAGCTATCAATTTATCCGGCGAAAGTTGACCTACGCTTGAGTTCTCCGGCTGAGATGATGGCTCCGTTTTTATCGGAGCTTCAATTGGTAAATCTTCCTTGGCTGCCTGATTCTTCGATGACGGGTGAACTTCGCTTGGGTTTTCTGGCTGAGATGTGAGTTCCGTGTTTTCGCACTTCGGATTGAAACCCTAACTTGAACAATCATTGGTTTCCACGCTGTTGCTGCTGCTTCTGTACCACCATCGCCACCGCCTCCTACCGTTGCTGTTGAAGAACCAATAATCCGACCATCTAGGGTTTCAAATTTCGGAGGAGAGAAAGGATAGAATTAGAGAAGAGGGAGAAAGTTAAGATTCTCGAATAAGAAGTGAGAGAGTGGGTCGAAAAAAATTATTACACGTACATCAGTTTAGTGCGAGCGACAGTTTACAGAATTGATATGAGACTGTCTCCAAGTGCTCGGGTTGATTAACCGGAGCACTTATTCACAAATGCTCGGGTTGATTAGTCAACCGGAGCACTTGATTTCAAGTGCTCCGTTTTTTTAAACAATCGGAGCACTTGTGAATTTTTTAAATTAAAATTTTCACAAATGCTCGGGTAAATTAATCAACCGGAGCACTTGACTAGTAGCACAAGACGTTTTTTCCACTAGAATTCAAATGGATTAATCATGTAATTTGACATAATTAGATTGGTAATTATGATCTCTGAATTAATTTTAGGCCGTTTCACGTGTCTCGCTTTAAATGGCCAAATTCCAATTAGCCAAACACAATCTCCAAATTTGATCTTAAATTGATCATTTCTCTCTAAATTACTTAATAATCTTCAATTAAGATTATATATATCAGAAGCCGTCATATTAGGAAGCAAACTTTTAACACCTCTTGAAAATCATAAACGTGATCACTAATTAAGGTGGTTATTTCAATCCTCGATTAATCGCTAATTAGAGCGGTCAACTCAAACTTTTCATTTTATCGCTAATCAGGGTAATTATTTTAAACCTTTATTTTAATTGCTAATTAAAGTGATTAATTTAACCTTTCATATTTAATCACTAATTAGAGTGATTATCTTAAACCTTAATGATTGTTAAATAGGACAATTATTTTTCTCATTTAATCATTAAACAGAGTGATTATCTTAAAGATTAGTGATCGTTAATTAGGACGATTATTTTTCTCATTTAATGACTAATTAGAGTGATTATCTTAAACCTCAATAATCGTTAATTAGGGCTATTTTTTTTCTCATTTAATCACTAATTAGAGGAATTATCTTAGGAAAAATTGACAATAGAGGTCTCAACTTTGGGTGATAATTTTTAAAAGGTCTGAACTATTAATTAACCTGTGTAGGTCCCAACTTTAGGGGGTCTTAACTTTTAGCGGGCCTCGGTGACTTAAAACTAACGATTTTTTTAAAAATCTCACCTAGTTCCTACATCCCTCCCGCAATTAACCCTTCTGGTGTGACCCAAGTTTTACAAGTGATGACCTATTAAGCCAGTTTCAAGTCAATAAGGCCCGCTAAAAGTTAAGATCCCCTAAAGTTGGGACCTACACAGGTTAATCAATAGTTCAGTCCTTTTAAAAATTATCACCCAAAGTTGAGACCTTTGTTGTCAATTTTTCCATTATCTTAAGCCTTGAACAATCACTAATTAGGGTGATTATCTTGATCCTCCTCCATTTTCCATCACTAATTAAGGTGATTATCTTGATCCTCCTTCATATTTAATCAATAATTACAGTGATTATCTTAACCCCCTTTTGATCACTAATTAGAGAAATTACCTTATTCCTAATAGATTTGTTTAATTCTAAAGGTGAGTTATTCATAACCTATTCTTTCCTTTTCTTCCCCAATGAAATTGGCCATTTAGGGTAAGACATAAGATAGAACTACGATGTTTTTGATCCATGAGTGGATTCCAATTCCGCAATGATTGGTACGTAGTGCAACTTCAGTACTCAAACCTACCATGTACAAATGATATATTGATCCAAAATAAAAATGGTTAATGCGTATATGTGCATATTATGTGATTTTTCTTTCTTTTGAATAGCCATGATTACTTTAAAATGGAAAATAAAGCATTTAGTAAGAGCTGATTCTTTAGAACGGAAGCGGAGACGAGTTCCAGACGTTCGCACCTCTTAACCTAAACCCCGAACCCTATCTCATGGGATGAAAGACCAATTTGCAAAAAACACTTATTCATATGAAGTCACCATCGTTTTAAATGGTATTTCTTGAAATTGATTTTAAAATTACTTATTAAATGAATTTGTCCCTATTCAAAAATTAAGAGGGTAGCGGCTTCAAAATTTTTTAAAACTCGTAGTCCAATCAAAGACTTTTGTGGGATTCAGACTGTTAATTAAGACAGTAAAAAATGGGATACCACAGCGAGCAAAGCCCAGAAGCAAAAGCCCAACTCATCTGGGGACTTTACTTCCACTAGAAGTATAAGAGGTTTAAACCTGAACAATGCGTTATTTTCCATATGTATATAATAAAAAAAGTTAATCATGGCTATTCGCAATTTAAGTTTTGTATATAGCATGCTTATGTGAAAATTATGTGTGCTTGGTAGTTTATCGATCCATGTACGTGCACTCTTTTTAACCATTTTCTTATTAGGTTTGATACCTCTGTTTATTGGCAAGGGTCAGAATTTTAGAATGACAAATTAATGAATTAAGGGCGTAAAACCTGCATCCGTGAGCTATTGCGACCGACTCTGTCAGGAGCGTCCACCCTAGATGGACACAATGGAAGTGACTCGAGGCCACTTTAACTTAATCTATCCATAAATGAATATCCTTTTAGTGGACTTTTAGGACATAAGGTTCAATGCACAAATATCCTTTATTTATTTCAGTTATTGAATAATGTGAAAAACTTTCAAAAATTCCTCAGTCCGTTTTCAGTCGGTCGATATTTTAGGAATCATTAGCTGTAGCTGAATTGCTGCTGAAATGATTACTGAAATATTTAGAGTATTCTTGTTTATTTATCATAAGTGTCATGTAAAAAAAAATGTGTGCTCACCTATTTAAAAAAAAAAAACTCACATTTACTTCATATTAAAAAAAAAAATCATGTTTTGAAAATATAATCCCCAAAAAAAGACAAAAACAAAGAAAAATTGATAAAAATTTCATAATCACGAGTTCAAAACATGTCATGTTTAGGAATTAGAATGTAATCTGTATAGTCTAAAACACGAGCAACTAGTCTAAAATCTTCAAAAAATAAATTAAAAAAATCGTGTCTAATAAAAAGGGATAATTGTTTTTTTAAAAAGGGAAAAATTCTTCCATTTCCTGCTAAGAAACATAAAAGAATTCATTATTCTATGACTAACATTGTTACTGTGCACATTTCAGGTACTTCACATTAGTCTAATTCTAAGAGGTGGAATAGACGTATTCAAACAGGAGAATACATGGCCTGGTGCTTAGCAAATTGAATTCGGAAAAAGGTTGAGAAGAACCCGAGTACTTCACATTAGTCTAAATCCTAAGAGGTGGAACAAACGTATTCAAACAGGTTAATACATGACTTGGCGCCAGCAGATTGAAATCTGAAAAAGTTTGAGAAGTACCTGAATCAGTTATTGCTTTTATATTATACTTTGTAGGTAGAGCTACGTGCGGCTTCATCCCCCAAAAAAACATCTGATGTTGTATGCATCTATCTTAGTTTTGTTTTTTATGTAATGTACTAAAAGGGGTACGTAGGCAACTCATTTTCTGAGTGCAACTGCTAAAAAAAAAAATTTATATAAAATTTCATTTTCAATATATCAGAACTTACGTTGGGCTTGATTCTGCAAAAAAAAAAATCACAAGAAAAATTTCATCCCCAAATCCAAATCTACCTATGGAGGTACGTAAGCAACCTTCGGGTTCGGCCCCTTTTGCATTTGATATTTTCTTTTATGGTTTCAGTGCTTAAAAGCAATCAATACATGCGGATCACCACAAGAGGAACGATATATGGGGCATTATAATTTGCTAAAATGAGGACACATGCCTCGTTATACCTCTTTTCTCTTATTTTTGTAGCAGTAGGAAATGGAAGGATATCATCAAATTGATTTTGA
The DNA here is from genome assembly GCA_947646795.1 of Beta lomatogona. Taxonomy (NCBI): domain Eukaryota; kingdom Viridiplantae; phylum Streptophyta; class Magnoliopsida; order Caryophyllales; family Amaranthaceae; genus Beta; species Beta lomatogona. The sequence goes on along the minus strand of CANSNZ010000956.1, from coordinate 218,852 downwards.
AAATTGTTTGTGTATTATCTTGAAAAAATACGAGTCTAAAAAATGGAAGTCTAAAATATAAAAAAAAAGGTCCAAGTCTAAAAAAATAATAATTACAAGTCAAGGAAATCTAATGAAAAATCTAAAACAAATGATAAAGTTAAAGTTTCACCTCTTAATAAATGATAACTGAAATTGGGGTAAAACAAACAAAAATTCCCAAAGATATCATTTCTTTCATTCCCTACACAAAAAAAAGAAAAGAAGAAACAAATTCAGGACAAATTTTTATGCTAAGTTTTGAACTCATTTCAGAGGAACTCTACCTGGGCCCGCTCAGGATCTAGGCTGATTCGTCGAGGTTCTGACCATAGTGAACGTTCTCTGTTAGTGATACTGTCATCCTTGTCTACAACAGCTATATTTTCTGCTACATGTCTCAGTAATATGTCTGAAATTCCGAACAATGAGCACCCCCAGAACTCTACCCCTCCACTTGATCCAATGATTGAGTTCCGAGGACTTGTCCAGACCATGCTTGACCGACAGGATAATATTGAACAAACTGTGTTGAGCATAATGTACCAAAAGCACACAGATGCCTCCTCCTCCTCCTCCGGAGTTGGAAGTAGCTTCACCTTTTCACCTTGAGCCTATGAACAATGAGAGAGAAATTCCCATTAACCTCGAGGAAGAAGTAGTTAAGCTCAAGTAAGTATTATAAGGCATGACGAAGGCTGAACCATGGATGGACATTCATGGGTTAACACTTTTCCCAAAGGCACAATTTCCTCATGGTTTCAAGATGCCTAATCTGACAAAGTTTGATGGGACCGGCAGCCCCACCAATTTCTTGAAAATGTATGTAGGGGGAATGAGTCCCTGGGGAGTGGAAGAATCTTTGATGGGTCAACTCTTTCAACAGTATTTAGATGGTGCCGTAGCACATTGGGTCCTCAACCTTGAAAACACAAAGAAATTAACTTGGGCTGGCATAGTCAGAGAGTTCTCAAACCAATACAAGTATATATAATGAAGAAATTGATGTTACTAGAAGGGATCTAGAGACCACTTCTCAAAACCTTAATGAGACATTTTCTTCATTCATCAGTCGGTGGAGAAACAAAGCTTCCAAAATGATGAGTAGGCCTAATGAAGAAGAATAATTGCAAATGGTTGTCAAGAATCTTCTTCCTGTCTACCAGAAGCATATGGCGTACCAATATTTCCTGACTTTTAAAGCTTTGATTGCTACGGGAACTCTAGTTTGGGATGCTGTGAAAAGGGGAGAAATCAAGAAAGATGAACCTACTGGCAACGCCACTTATAATGCAAAGTTTGGAAATAACAAAAGAGGCCCAAACAATGATTCAGCAGTTCCTAAAACAACTAATGCGATCCATGCTATTGTTGCATCGTTTGCATTCCATTTGCGACCACAAAGGAACTTTACTTCTTTGAACATGACTTATTCCCAAGATCTTTCCAAGCTAAAAATGGCCAATCTCATTCAACCCTTGAATCCACGTCCACCTCCTAAAAATCCTTGCCTTTGTTATGACCCGAACCAAAACTGTGAATATCATCAAAGTCTGGGGCATAATACAGAAAACTGCACGGCTCTAAAGCATCAAATTCAAAACCTTGTGGATGATGGAAAACTTTCTTTAGGATCCACTTCCACTAAACCAAATGACTATCAGCCCAACATCACAAAGAAGCCCCTTCCTAATCATAAACCCTCATTTGCGATTAATGCAATCTCTTCTGTGTCAGACGGATGCGATCCAATCCAGTTAATCTGCAAGACAATTCCCCAAATGTATGAAATGCCAATAGCCGTAGGTTACAAGTGCCTGGTTTATGACTATTCCTTTCAAGAAAAGGTCAAAATAATGCCTTGTAAAGACCCCAGTTTGACTCTCAACCAGGATCCATTCTCTGATATGTGTGAAACCTTGGATTATGATGGTGCTTTCTTTAATCTTGGACTCTGATGCTGATGAAGATGCTTCTTCGGCCTTGAAAATGGTGGAGAAAAGCCCTGGAGGTCACCTCACTACTCCAAATACATACCAGCGCCTCATCTGCCTCGATGATCTTAGTGATGAGGAGTGTGTGGATATATCTCATTTAACTAGAGCAGGTCGTCATTTTAAACTATCCCATTTGGAGGATGAAAATCCTTTGGAGGTATTGAGAAGGAAGGAAAAGGGAAAGGAACCTACGACAGAGGATAGTAATAAAGAAGATGATGCTATCAAGCGTATGAAAGAAGCAAATGATAATGTTTCCATCTGGAAGTTGTTAATGCATTCCCAGCCTCATAGGGCAGCCGTTCTAAAGCATCTCAATGAAGCCTCTATAAGTTCTTCCATAACACCTGACCAGATGGTGGGGCTCATTCATGGTGTAGATCGAACTCTCATGTTCACAGACAATGATCTCCCTGATAATATCAACCACAACAATTCGTTGCACAATACTATACATTGTAGTGGACAGGAGATACCTAGAGTATTGATCAACAATCGCATGCAATCAACGTTTGCCCTCTACGTGTGCTAACATGACTTGGGTATTCAAAAGAAGATCTGACACCATCCAACCAGGTGGTCAGAGCATGTGATAATGCCAAGAGAGAAGTATTGGGTCTAATCAGCCTCTTCATTGAATGTGGTCCCGTGGCAAGGAAGGTGGAATTCATGGTCATTGACATTCAAGCATGTTTTAATCTCTTATTAGGAAGACCGTGGCTGCATGAAAATAGAGCAGTAGCCTCTACTCCACATCAGAGGGTAAAGCTTCTCACTGATCAGGGTGATGTGACTATTTCTTGTGATCCAGAAATTATGACCATCTCCAACACCGGGAAATCAGTATTGTATCTGAACGAAGTAGAGGGCACTAGGTTGGATGGCTACACTATCCATTGTATTCTAGCAGGGCCTGAAAATTCATGGATGAGTGAGGTCCAGCGGCCACACCAGATGTAAGTACTGAAGAAACAGAGCCAGAGTATGAACCAAGTGAGTATGATGAAGAAGAGGTAGGAGCTCCAAGCATCGGCACACATAATACGTCATCTGAAGCACCAGAAGAATCTTGGATTGTCAATCCTCCGGAAATGGAAGGCAATGATGATAATGAGTCAAAGAAGAGATCTGGGACGGGCGATTTTGACCTAGACTTTAAGGTAGTATGCCCTATTTGAGAGGTTCACGCTGAGTCACTGATTCTCTTTCCAAGATGTCAACATGAAGATCACTATCGTGAATTACCATGGTTCATAAAATTTGATGGGAACAGTGATCCTTTTGTCCACTTAGTGGGTTTTGTGAATGCCTTACACCCATGGGGCATACCAGAGGAAGATTACCCCATGCTCTTTGACAAGAGTTTAGAAGGACAGCTCTGCACTGGTACTATTCTTCAGATTGTGTAGATAGAACCAGTTGGGAAAATGCTACCCAAGCCTTCGTCAATTGGGCTTTAGAGCATAAACAGAATAATGTCAAGAAGTTCAAGCTAGTCACTTTGCGTCAAAAGCGCCTTGGAAACTTTCTCACACTTTTCTTCGAGATGCGCTTACATACGCTCCCAGCTTCGTGTCCCTATTACTGATGGGGCATTCATGCTTATATTACTGCAAAACATGAACGACTTCTATGATCATCCCATGGTTACCATCTAGTACACATGCCTCAGCCACATAGAGCAGCATGGCTTCGATATCTATACTCGAAAATTGCAAGAAAAACGACCCTGGGAAAATCTTAAAACTCCCGGTACAAATCCAAGGGTATATGCCAAGATGGATGAACCATTGAGTATGGTGTATAATCATCTTCAGAGATAAGGTATAATTCAAACCACAGCATATGTGCGCTGTTTATCCCTTCCTGGAACAGACATGAGCAAACTCAGTGCTTCTTGTCGCCAATTTGGGCATGAAACTGATCGATGCCATGACCTTTAGTACAAAGTGCAAAGCATGATTAATCGAGGCATACTTAGTCCAACCCACAAAGAAGTACCCGCAAGGAAGGTGTTCTCACGCCCTCAACCGCAATCCCAAGTTGATATTTTTCACAAGCTGGTTGAACAAGGTCTGATTCATCCACTTCCTAGACACCTAGAGGCAGGTCATGTGGGGTCAAATCTCCACAACTACTGCCATTATCATCAGTTACATGGTCACGGCACAAACCAATGTCATGCTCTCAACAATCGCATTAAGCAAATCACCAATATAGCTCTTGTCTACCGCAAAGCTACATGATCGTCTCACAGAAGGAGAAAAATCTTCGGTAAATGTCATGTAGGGGGTTATCCCATCGAAAAAAGAAAAAGAGAAAAAAAATCTTTTAGTTCGTTAATATAAGAAAACTACGTGCAGCTTGAATCCCCATTATAACATACACTTGCACTGAGAGATCACTCCAACTATGTAACACCTGGGGTACTTAGGTAGCTCAATATGAGTGCAGCTGCTTTATAAAATAAAAAACATTAGTTCTTTCTAGAATAACGAACTACGCTGAGTTTGATTTCCTATAAAATGCACCTGGAAAAATAGGGATATATAGGCAGCCTTCGGGTTCGACTCAAATATATTAACCATGGTATTTCAGGAAATGTGATCGGAAATCGAGATGCCAGTCATCATAGGAGCAATTTCAAAATGCTGAATTGACGCATCAATGGGGATACAGGCCCTAATCTCTATATTTTCTGTCTTTGTTCAATATTGAAGTAGGGAATGGAAGAATGAAAAAATAAATCTGTTTTCAACCCCAATGACAGTAAAATCGTTCAAGAGAGTCAAATAAAAAAAACCAAAATTGTAAAGGTGGACCATTCCAATCAAAAAATTGCAAAATAGTTTTCGAAATTTTTCTTTATTCTGCAATATGTAGCGTTCTTCTCTTTTCTTTTAATTCTTTTTCGCTACCTTTAGGTCCAAAAAGAAGAAATTTGTCCCTTCTCTAAGGATGACCAATTACCATCAGAAAACAAACACCTCAGCCATATCCACAAATGCAGTCAAAGAGCCTGTAGGGTTTGCCATGCAACCTCTGTCCAAAGGATTTCAAATCATGATGAAGATGGGTTATACTCAAGGAACTGGATTAGGGCGTAATGGTAGGGGAATAAAGCAACCAATCCCCATAGTAGACAAGCAAAACGACATGGATCAGAATATGATCCGGGCAGCACTTCTCACAACATCAAAAAACCTTATGTTACCCTTAATGGTCAGTTCATCATGCAAGGAGATACTGAGCCATACTATGAGTTTCCAGAACCTTGGCTTAGTAAGAAAGAACTGAAGATTTTATTGGGGTTGGAGATATTCTTCAATGAAGCTAGGAAATTGGACTTAATCAAAAGTTAATTTGTCCGAGAACAAAGAATGGAAAAGGAAAATGACAGGGTGGATAATCTGGAACATGGAGTCCTTAAGAAACTTTTCATTTTTGAGTCCTCTGAGGAAGGCGATTTTGACTCGATGTCTTTGATGATACCGTCTGGGGGAAGCATTGAACATAAGTGGAGTATTGAGTGTCAGGTAAAAGACGGTCCTATAGAATTTAAAATGTTTTTAGGAAATCATCCTCCACGTCTATCTCATGAAAATACATTTTCACCCCTTTTAGATGGATATTATACCGATAGCTCATCTTCTAGCCAATCTACCTTGTATACCCTGTCAGAAGATTATGATAGTGAGGAAATTGAATGTGAACCCTTATCTAAATACATTTGCATGCAAGATGTTATTTCTGATAGTGAATTTACTAATGATGAATCACTTAACGCAACTAAAACATATATAAAACACATGGAAGAGTCCATTGTAATTAATATTGGTATAGAAAATGTTGTAAAAGAAGCCAAAATAGGTTTATCCCTATACCCAACTAAACAGTCTGTGTTTATTGCATTTATGAAAAGAGTATATAGATGTGTTTGCATGGTCTTATGCTGATATGCCTGGAATTAATAGAGAAACTGCAGAACATCGCATTCCGTTACATCCTGAAAACAAGCCTAAGAAGCGAATGCTCCGCCGAATGAAGTCTAAGGTTAGTTTGAAAGTGAAAGAAGAAATCTAGAAATAGCTTGATGCCAAATTCATCCAAGCTGTAAAACATCCGAGTTGGCTCGCCAATATAGTGGTTGTACCCAAAAAGGATGGGAGAGTTCGGGTGTGCATTGATTTTAGTGATTTGAATGTTGCATCCCCAAAAGATTGCTTTCCTCTACCCCACATCGATGTTCTCGCAGATAGTACGGCCGGTCATGCATGGATTCTCAGGGTATAATCAGATACTCAAGGCTCAAGAACATATGGCAAAGACGTCTTTCATCACCCCGTGGAGCACTTTCTGTTACCGAGTTATGCCTTTTGTTCTCAAGAATGCCGGAGCCACGTATCAAAGGGTTGCAACCACTATTCTTCATGACCTCATCCATGACATTGTAGAGGTATATGTAGATGATATGATTGTGAAAAGTGAAGATCGTGAGAGGCATATTCCTGCACTAAGGTCCTTCTTTGAAAGAATTACGATGTACAATCTAAGGCTAAATTGGGATTCATTGTCAGTCACGAGCTACCTCCTCCAACAGAAAAAGAAGTAAGTGGATTTCTCGGTAAAATTCAATATATCAGCAGGTTCATCTCACAACTCACTATGAGATGTGAACCTATATTTAAGCTGCTCAGAAAAGAGGCATCCCATGAGTGGAATGAGGAATGTCAGGAAGCTTTCGATTCCATGAAAGAGTACCTTCAAATCCACCAGTCCTAATGCCGCTTAGACCAGGAGAACCCTAGATTTTGTACCTCACTATCACTGAAACTGCTATGGGAGCTCTCTTAGCCTAATATCAAGAAGGAACAAAGTAGAAAGTTGCCATATACTGTCTCAGCAAGAAATTCCTGGAGTATGAGACAAGATATAACCCACTAGAAAAATCATGTATCTCTTTGTTCTATGCCACGAAGAAGTTGAGGCATCACCTTCAAGTTTATACCACTTACCTGATCTCGAGAATGGATCCCATTAAGTATCTATTCGAAAAACCCATTCTTAGTGATTGATTGACGAGATGGCATGCTTTGCTTTTTGAGTTTGATATTCAATGTGTCAGCTAGAAATATGTTAAAGGAAGAGCCATATCTAAAGCCCTAGCAGAGGGACCAGTGTCAGTAGATGAATATGATGATGCATTCCCTGATGAGTACTTATTATTCATTGACAATCCACAATGGTGCATGTATTTTGATGGAGCTTCTAATAGAAGAGGTAATGGAGTAGGAGTTTTGTTAGTAGATCTTGATGGAGTCCATATTCCCTTTGCTGTTAAGCTAGATTTCCCAACAACAAACAATATAGCTGAGTATGAAGCTTGTATATATGGAGTCAAATCCGCTTTGGTATCAGAGGCAAGACATCTCACTGTATATGGAGATTCTAATCTCATCATATCTTAAACAATAGGAATTTAGAGGGTTAGGGATGAGAGACTTCGGCTCTACACAGAGTACCTTCAAGAATTGATCCCTCATTTTGATGATGTCAACTTCAAACATCTTCCACGGGAACAAAATAGTTTCACTGATGCTTTAGCCAATCTTGCTGTTAATTTAACATGGGAAAATGGTACAAAGATCCAGTCAGTTTTAATTGAAGAAAGGAAGGGGCCTACAGTGACGGTAGCATAATTTGTCTTCACGCTGGATCAATCAGATGATGATGATGTCTGGTACAAGGATATCAAGGCTTTTCTGGAAACTATGCAGTATCCATAGGGAAATGTCAAGAAGGTTCGTCTAGCTATCAGAAGACTAGCTGCTCATTTGCTCATTCTAAAAGGCAGACTATATCACAAAGGGTTTGATGGTACTCTGTAACTCTGCATGAATGACAACGAAAAGCAAGTCATCATGGAAGAAGTTCATGGGGGTGAATATGGACCCTATATGAATGAAAGAATGCTGGCTCGTAAAATTTTGCGAGTTGGTTTTTATTAAAGTACTCTAGAAGGTGATTGCATCAGCTTTATCCGTGCCTGCAAGCAATGTTAGATATTTGCTAACCTCAATCATGTGTCACCTGTGTCACTACATAATATGACTTCTCCTTGGCCATTTTCAAGTTGGGGCATAGACATAATCGGACAAATTCATCAAAAGGCTTCAAATGGGCATCAATATATTCTTGTAGCAATTGATTACTTTTCGAAGTAGGTTGAAGCTGCATCTTTTTTCAAAGCTAGGGGCAAACCAAGTCTCGAAATTTGTGATTAACAACATTATATGTCGGTATGGCATACCTTTTGAAATCATCTCTGATAATGGATCACAATTTGAAGGTTATCTGAAGACAACTCTTGCAAAGTATTCAATCAAGCATCATCAGTCTTCACCTTATCGTCCCTAAACCAATGGAGCAGTGGAAGCAGCCAATAAGACAATCAAGACTATCGTTGCCAAGATGAATGAAAAGACTAGGGAATGGCATGACAAACTACCATATGCCCTTTGGAGATACATGATATCAATTAGGACTCCAATAGGAACAACCCTGTATTCTTTGGTTTATGGGATGGAGCCAGTCCTACCGGTTGAGGTGGCGATACAATCTCTCAGGGTCACAGGAAAAAGTGAAATCTTAAAAGATCAATGGTATAAAGCTCATTATGATGAGCTTGCGTTTGCAGATGAGCGCCGACTACAAGCTTTGCATAACATTTAACTCTATCATCGGAGAATTGCTCGCGCATTTAACAAAAAGGTTCGAGATAGAGACATTCAAGAAGCTGATCTAGTTTTAAAGGAAAATAGAGCTCCGTTGCATGATCCTCGGGGAAAATTCAAGCCTAACTGGTCTGGACCATTCTTAGTCAGGCATGTCACCGCGGTTGGAGCAGTAAAGCTAATGGATTTTGATGGGAATAAATTCACCCATTTCACTAATCTTGATCAATTGAAGAAATAATACTCTTAGGTATCAAAGTAATTGTAATTGTCATGGTCAAGTAACCAAGCAGTTTATGGATTTTGTATCCTATCTGGTTATTCTTAATAAACATGCCATGTGATCACAGATATTCATAGAGTGTGTGAAAAAAAAAACAACAAAACAAAAACTAGGAAAAAAAAAGAGAAAAAGAAAAATGATGAAACATGCAAGGATGCTTTTGATTGTTAAGGTTTCATGTGTTATGCTTTTATGTGTCATATGATTGATTAATTATTATTTGCATGTCATATTTAATGTTAAAGTCTGCACATGTTTAGAATTGTGTTCACATTGAATTTCTCACAAGCAGATAATTCTCACAAATAAATATTTTTTTATTTATTCATCCCAACTGGGGTACTTCATTTCATAATAAAAAGACATAGAGCCTCCATTTCCGACAAACTTAAAAAAAAGGAAAAAAACAAACAACATAGAAAATAAACATGATATTTTTCTCAAACCTTTCTCCTCTTTATGGTAGGCCCATCTGAACCATTGTCTTAACCAATATCCGCCAGAAGCCATTGAAGGTAATCTTCATCGATCAGTGGAAAAGAAGGTTCAGGTAGTGTAGATATAATTTTTGCTCCCTGCCATATAGTAGACATTCTCTGAATACCACTCATATCAGCCTCATAAGTGGTACATGTTGGAAGAGTCTGGAGGGCAGGAATGTGTTGCTGCCTCCAACCAATTTGCCTTAGACGCCTCCATGGAAGGTAGAAAGTGACTTGGCAAAGTCCCGGAAGTTGTACACCTCTACGACCAGAATTGCAATATACAATTGCACTAATACTAAGGTGGCTTGTGACCCACTTTATGTCTTGCTGTGGGAAATAATCCTTCCACCCACCATTTTTACTAAATTTATAGAAGAAAGGATGAAAACCTCTTTCTCGGATATGATTAGTCTTGTAAGCAACATTCCCATGAGGTTTCATAACAAAAAATTTTTCCAATAACCCCAAGTGAAGGGCTAATGGACATCCCTTCACAAAGCTTTGAGGGTTTCTTTTGAGTTAATCTAAGCCAAGAAACATTTCTCCCAAAATAGCGGTCCAAGACGACCCCACTAACAATTTGAAGAATAAGTGAAAGACACCGAACATGGCATGTCTTTAAAGTCCATTTAGTGAGGGTACTTTCCAAAATCATAAGAATGCAAGCATTTTCTTTAGCAATCCTATAGTTGGCATTATTAAAGAATTGCCAAGTGCCAAATTGAAAAAGTCAACAGTAAGTTAAGGAGAAGTACCTCACCATATTGTAGGTAATTACCATGAAGGTTTTCAGGAAGATATAAAATTGTTGATAAATCTCCCGAGATTCTTGTAGGAGATCTAGGTGTAATAATGATGAATGAGCTTTTGTGCTTATTCAAGGTCGTCTTTTAGGCATCTTTTAAGCTTGGGTCGATTCATTTTTGTTAGTTTTTAGCTTATTTTCCGTAGTTTGATGTCCTTTAGTCTTTTTAGTGTCATAGGGTAGTTTTTCCTTGCGTTTTGGTGTTGTTTGTGTTGCTTTGCAGGTTCCCAAGGTGGCTTGTGGCTTTGGTTGGTGTGCTCTCAACATGTGGAAGCATATAGGATGCTGATCGTGTCGTTTCAAGCTAGGAGCTACCGTTTCTCACTAGAGCTCCAGCTCAACTTTGGCAGATTTCGTAGATGAGCTGCAGGCCATCAGGAGCGACCGCTTCAGCTGAGAGTGAGCGCTCCTTCTAGACCTCAGAGCGAGCGCTCTGAGGAGGAGCGGGCGCACCCCTTGTGATTTCGCTAAGCTTCGTTTTCTCCGTCGCGATTTAATGTTTTATTTTTAGTGCCGTATAAAAGCAAAAATGCGGAGAATGCAAAGGGGGGGGGCGCTGATTCTACTTCATTAGTCTTAGTTTAGTTTAAAAAGCTTTCAAGCACTTAGTTAGTGAGAGAAACTAGAGAGAGATGGGGTGACAACTTCAAACTCTTGTGGATCTCAACCAATTTATGCACTCTTATTGGATTCTAAGGTTTAATCTCGACAGTCATTCGTTGTAGTCAGTAAGCTTGTACTCTTTACACTTGATTTCAATCTAAGTAGTTACAAGTTTTGAGTTTCTTTAGTTTATCCAATTCCTCTACTTGATTTCTACTTGCATGTTGGTAATTTATGTTTCTATGTTTGCTATGTTGTTTATCAGGAGTAGTGAGTAGTCCCATTTTAGGGCTTGGGGTGAAAACCTCTCTTTGTGACTATGAATTAGTTGATTGGAGCATGTTAATGGGATTGTGAATGTGACAATTAAGTTTTAGTGTGATTTGATTGCGGGTCTCTTCGCTTGATCACCATTGGAATTCTTCTAAGCTCTCCTGATAGTAATCGAGAGGTGAATTTAGGTTGTGTAGCTCACGAGAATCGCTTGTCTTGAATTCATTAAGAGATTAGGTCTTTGAGAGAAGATTTTGTGAACTTGATGTACTTATGCATGTTAAATTGAGTAATTACCACAAGAGTAGGAGTTGCTTAGTCTAATATAGTACTAATTTGCTTGAAAAGGTGGATAGTTATTGCATACAGTTCACTTTCATCACATTCATACCTCCATTAACTAATTCCCCATTGACTATCTCATATGAACTTAGATTAAAGCCTCATGCCCAAGACCTATATTCATCATACTATATTCTCATTGTAACTTAATTAATTGTGTGTCCTAGTATAATACAACCCTCAATCCTAGTTGTAACCAAGACTCATCCTCCAATAGTCCGAAATTTGTGTTCACTACCATTCCTCCCTTGGGTTCGACCCTTTGCTTGCCCTTACTACTTGTTAGTGGGTTGTGTCGAGGTCTTTTATAAATTGTAATTTGGAGGGGATCCTTAGGGCCTTAGCGACACTCTGAGTGTCGACTCCCCCACCAAATTTTTGCGCCGTTGCCGGGGACTTCGACTAACATTGATATGTGTTGATTAGACGAGCCTAGGCCTTTTGTGAATATTTCTCTTTTCATTGGTTTATTTGATTTGACTTTCTTTTATTTTCCTTTTTCAAAAAAATCTCAAAAAAAAGAATGGCAAATATCTCTTTTCCTCAATATGAGAATGAGTCCTTTTGGGTTTACTTTGATAGACTTGGGGAATTTGTAAAGTACTATGGTTATGGTCTTTGGGAGGCTTGTGAGATTACTTATTGGGGCTTAAATGAGCATACTAGAGGATTGGTTGAAAATATGTTTAATGGTGAATTTCGAGTTATATCTTTAGATCTTTGTGACCCAGTTGACCATAACCCTTCACTTGACATAGATGCCCTTAGAACTTTCGGCTTTATTTGCAACACGAATAAAGAAGATAGATTTAGCTGGAGGGTCGATGGGGTACACTATTCTTATTTGCCCAACTCTAAGCTAACCTCTTGTCAAGGTCCCCTGGGTAGTTCTAGGCTTAAGTGGATCTTCCCAATGGAGAGCCTTGAGCCTGAGGATGAGATTAACGAGTTTCCAGTGGCTTGGGCTAGGGCAACTGTGGCCCAATCTGTTGGACTATTCCAAGTAGGAGCATCTTCCTGTTCTTCCCGCGCCCCCATTGTTGTTAATGACGCCATCCTTGACATCCGTAACCAATTGGAACGGATTGAATTGAACACTAGCATCGTGCCTGAACCTCCTTACCTCAACTACCCTTACCAACCTCCCGAATTAGGACCCCTAAACCAATATGGGCACCCCTATTTTCCGCCCAACACCCAGTACGGGCATGATTGGTAAGTTCCGGGGTGGATGAACCCTATGGGTGACCCCGCTTATCCTTACACCCCTGACCCAAATGCATGGGGGTACAACCCGAAAACGCCCGACTTTTCAATAGGTTTACGGGCGGATGGAAGTCGCATGATCCACCGGAGTTCGGGGACTATTAGCTTACAAGCTAGAGCGCCGAGGGCGGCGCTCACCTTAAGCTTGGGGGGTAGATGAGGTTGAAGTGCTTTATTTGTGTTCGGTTTTATTTTCTTGGGTGGTGGTTGTATGAGATGTCCATGGAGGGCGAATGCATAAGGTGATGGTTGATTTTGGTTGTGTGTTCTTTTTCATGTTTTCTCATTCTCTTATGTGTGTGGGTGTTTGCTCCCAATTGAAAATCTAAATCCCGTTAAAATCCAAATTCCCGCTAGTCCAATTTGACTTGGTAGTTAGTTGTTTTTCTTTTGAGGGCACTGACCTACTAATGTTTGTTTATAAGTTTTTCTTTGTTTTCTTTTTTACTTTATTTCCTTCTTTGTTTTCCTTTATTTTTCTTATTCTTTCTATTTCCGCACTTTGAGTCATTTTTTAGTTTTGTATTTTTCTTTTTCACTAGTTTTTGATGTATTTGTGTCGTTAGTGCTAGTTGTAGTGTTTTTACGTCCTCTTAGATCGAGTCTAAGGTCCTTTAGTCGAGTCTTGTGCATGGTTAACATCCTAATTAGCTCTTGTCTTGTTCCCGATTCCCATTCCCCGCTTTGATGCGTGATGGTTCTTGGTGTAATGAGGTAAGCTTGGGGGAGGGGTTGGCAAGGTGTAGTTCCTGGTTGTGATGCTTGAAAAACTTGCCAGAACCCCGTAAGCCTCGTATGGGGCCCTCTTGATATTTTGGACGTGTTAGGGTCTCCTTATTCACATTTGTGTCCCGCACCATGAATCACTAGGAAGAAGGATAGTGGGTGTTCATTTAGAATTTAGGATTAACTACATAGCCAAAAAGGCTACCTATGCATCAAAAAATTTCCGACTTTTGGCCCTTCTTAGCCTTTGTTCTCCCTTCTTTTTGAAAGCTATATCAATAGTCACATGCCAAATAATTCCTGCTAGTGGAGTTCATCTTTGAGATATTAGGAGGACATTCAATATTAGCTCAATGTGGATTGATGATTCGGCTTGCTTCATGGCGTTTTTCGTAGTTTTGTGTCAATTTTTTTGCTTTTCAAATTATATCTATCTATTACCTCTATCCTAGGGGTAATTCAACAAAAAAAAAAAAAATTCATAATTCGTAGTTGTTTGTATAAAGGAAATCTTCTTGTATAGCCAGTTTGTTGGTGTTTGGCTCCCACCCCGTGGTTTTTGAGTTGTGGTTTTATCTTAAGTAGTGGATTGGTGTCTCGATTCTCTTGACTTTCCTCATCTCTCTAACTCCATTAAGACCTTCGTAGCACCACATTCCCAAAAAAAATTCCGCACCCCTAACCTAGCCAGCATTACAAGCCATTAGAAGACCCCTTGACTTTGAAGTCGCATTCATGGTCCCTCTAGATGGTTATGTTGTGAGCATGTGTTTTGGCTTTAATAGTGGTGGTCGTCCTTACTTGAGGGTCGAGCAATTGGGGAGCGGTTTGATTGGTCCCGACTTAGTTTCCACGCTCCTTTCTCCCCCATTTATTACACCATTACCCCCTTTTTTCAATCGCGAGTGTTCTTACGTTCGGTGGGGCTTAGGATTGATCTATGAGCTAGATTGAGAACGTTTCTCATGCTATTTTTTTTGAGTTTTGTGTCCTCTTTTCTCATGTTTGCTTGAGGGCAAGCAAACCAAAAGCTTTGGGGAGTTGATGAATGAGCTTTTGTGCACATTCAAGGTCGTCTTTTAGGCATCTTTTAAGCTTGGGTCGAGTCATTTTCGTCAGCTTTTAGCTAATTTTCCATAGTTTTAGTGTCCTAGGGTAGTTTGTCGTTGCGTTTTGGTGTTGTTTGTGTTGCTTCACAGGTTCCCAAGGTGGCTCGTGGCTTTGGTTGGTGTGCTCTCAACATGTGGAGGCTTATAGGACGCTGATCGTATCGTTTCAAGCTAGGAGCTACCGCTCCTCACTGGAGCTCCAGCTCAACTTGGCCAGGCCATCAGGAGCGATCACTCCAGCTGAGAGCGAGCGCTCCCTCTAGACCTCAGAGTGAGCGCTTTGAGGAGGAGTAGGCCAGGCCATCGTGATTTAATGTTTTATTTTTAGTGCTGTACAAAAGCAAAAAGGCGGAGAATGCAAAGGGGGGGCTGATTCTACTTCATTAGTTTTAGTTTAGTTTTAAAAGTTTTCAAGCACTAAATTAGTGAGAGAAACTAGAGAGAGAAGGGGTGACAACTTCAAACTCTTGTGGATCTTAACCAATTTATGCACTCTTATTGGATTCTAAGGTTTGATCTCAATAGTTATTATTTGTAGTCAGTAAGCTTGTACTCTTTACACTTGATTTCAATCTAAGTAGTTACATGTTTTGAGTTTCTTAAGTTTATCCAATTCCTCTGCTTAATTTCTACTTGCATGTTGGTAGTTTGTGTTTCTATGTATGCGATGTTGTTTATCATGAGTAGTGAGTAGGGGTGTAAGTTCGGTTTTTGGTTTGGTTTTAGGACAAAACCAAACCAAATCGAAATATATTCGATTTTGAAATTTCCAATCCAAATCCAAACCGGAATCCGACTCAATCCAAACCAAACCAAACCAAACCAAAATTTGAAACCAAAAACCAAACCAAACTGAATTTTTTTATATTCCATAGTCCAAACCAAACCAAATCGAAATTAAACCAAACCAAGATCAAACCGACCGAATTTAAACTAAACTTTTTGATAAAAAAAAACTGAAACAATAACAAAAACATAATAGATACATCAAATTCGCATTTTCAGTGACATTAATTTCGTATTTTCGTAACTAATCTTACAAAAAATAAACACAAATAACAGAGAGTAACAATAACATAGGAGAAATTAAAATTTCATTATTTATCGACCATAATTGTAAAAAATTTGCAATTATTTATCTAACCTTCAAATGAAGAAATAACGAAAAAAATTGAAAATTCCTAATCTTCATCGACCTTCTTCAACCGTGAGAGGAGATAGAGAAATGGAGGAGTTGGTTGTTGCTGAGTGCGTCGACCGGACAACCACTCGACCTTCTTCAATGGAGGAGTTAAATTTAGGAGAGAGAAAAGAGAAACGATTGCATGTGCCACTGTGCATGAGACGTGAGCGTCCAAGGGTTAGGTTGTGCGTGTCTGCGTGAGTTAGTATCTTAGGTTGTGGGCTTTGGGCTAATGAATTTTAATATTTAAACCAACCCAAGTAATGGAACCATGTTGATATATCATGTTTCTGATATATGTATGTTTCGGTTTTTTTTTTTCGATTTTTTTGGTTTTCCAAAATCAAAACCGAACTAAATTGAAAACCGAATAAATTTTTTTTTAGTCCCAACGAAACCGATTTCTAAAAAAAACCACACCAAATTATTAATTCGGTTTTGTTTGGTTTGGTTTGGTTTTCGGTTTTTAACCAAATAACTTACACCCCTAGTAGTGAGTAGTCCTATTTTAGGGCTTGGGGGTGAAAACCTCTCTTTCTGACTATGAATAGTTGATTGGAGCATGTTAATAGGATTGTGAATGTGAAAGTTGAGTTTTATGTGATTTAATTGTGGGTCTCTTTGCTTGATCACCATTGAAACTCTTCTAAGCTCTCCTAATAGTAATCGAGAGGTGAATTTAGGATGTGTAGCTCACTAGAGTCGCTTGTCTTGAATTCACTAAGAGATTAGGTCTTTGAGACAAGATTTTATGAGCTTGATGTACTTATGCATGTTAAATTGAGTAACTACCACGAGAGTAGGAGTTGCTTAGTCTAACATAGTACTAATTTGCTTGAGAAGGTGCATAGTTATTGCATATAGTTCACTTTCATCACATTCATACTTCCATTAACTAATTCCCCATTGACTATCTCATATGAACTTAGATTGAACCCTCATGCCCAAGACCTATTTTCATCATATTGTATTCTCATTGTAACTTAATTGTGTGTCCTAGTATAATACAACCCCCAATCCTAGTTGTAACCAAGACTCAACCTCCAATAGTCCGAAATTTGTGTTCACTACCGGTCTTCCCTTGGGTTCGACCCCTTGCTTGCCCTTACTACTTCTTAGTGGGTTGATGTGTTTTATAAATTGTAACTTGGAGGGGATCCTTAGGGCCTTAACGACACCCTGAGTGCCGACTCCCCCACCAAATTTGAAGGCACACTCTTTTACATAAGGAAAACTAGGTCGTTACTAGTCTCCTAAAGTCAAACAAAACCTAACTACACCACTAATCTAAGTCAAGTGGTAAGCAAGGGACATTCTTCCACAAGGACTAAGGAACACCAAAATGTGTTAACTAATAATAAGCTAGGCCGAAAAAAAGAGTTGAAAATTGTAAATAACCAACTAGCATATACCAAACTGAGATAAATATCAAAGAAAACAAAAATTAGGAGATGAGATTAAACACCAACTAATCATGAAATAGGCATAAGAATATCAAACATAGAGATAATGCATGAACACTACTTGAATTAGATATTGACCCAACACACAACTCTCATCCCACTCTCATATGCGGAGAAATTCTCAAAGACATCAAATAAGGACTCTCATCCATTACTAACATATCCCGAGGTTCAAAGTAACCCAAGTCAATAATAGAAATCAATAGGTCACACTCTCATGCCAACCTAAATCAATCTACTCCAATCTAATACAACATTCAAGTGATCAAAGAGAATGCAACATAGATTAGAAGAGCAAAACAAGCAATAATTTAATCACACAAATCTCTAAATCCAATCTCAAATGCCCAATTCTATCATGATTGGGTTTTCACTCAAACCCTAACTCACTAACTACTCCATAAACAAAAAAAGGAGAAATTTAGAGAAATTAACAACTAATAACATGATACTAAACATTAATCTAACATTAAACTATACAAAATAACCACAAATAATCAAACTAATCATGAACAACTAATTTAAGAAAAACAATTAAAATAAAGCAATAAAAGAGGCGGGAGAAAGTAAGAAATTATCATTGATAGATGAAAAGAAAACTTCAAATCTTCTTGTCACTAGATGATTGTCCAAAATCCTCCATTTCTCATTGATTTTCTCACTTTCTTCTTTAAACTAACCTATGGAGGCTAATCCTCCTTAAACCCTAACTATTCTAAAAATAAGAGTGGTGAATAAAATAAAACTTAAAACTTGGTTAAAAAAAACTTCAGTTAATGGTATTTATACTACTCCTAATAAAAAGAAAACTGAAAAGAAAGAGGGAAGAAAATAAAAAGCAAGAAAAAGGAAAAGGAAAAATGAAGAAAAAATGACAAAAGAAATAACACAGCAAGTACAACAAAGAAAGGGAGAAAATAAGGAAAGAAAAGAAACAGGAAAATAAAATTAAAATGAAAAATACAAAAACCCCCCAAATACATCAGACCCATTTTCTCGTTCTTCTTCGCTGCGCTTCTTCTCAAGGGGTTTCACTCCCCTACATCATCGCTCATCATCATCAATTCATCATCCATCATCATCATTCATCAGCTGTGGCCAATAATTTTCACGGGCTTCTTCTATCAGGATCGAATGGCTGCTGAGTTTCATCATCCACTATCCACATCGCATGGCTTAGTTTACAGTTCAAACTAAAATCAAATCGCGCCCGCTCCCTTTTGGCTTGGACAGATTGCGCAGGTGGAGTTGGCGGTGCTGCAGGCCATGGTGATGGTGGTGTTGCGGTGTTTGGGGAAGGGAAGATGGTGGTGGATTGGTGGTGATATTGTTGGGGAAGATGGTGGCTTGTGATGTAGTGTGGGTGTGGTGTAGGTTAAGGATAAGAGTGTGGTGGAGGATAAGTTTTGCATTATAACTCCAAAACTAACTATATCTTTGATGCTCGCACCTCCAAAACGCACACCTAAAAGAAAAACCAAAATACGAAGGAAGAACGAGATATAGAAAATAAAGAAAATATAAAAAGATAAAATAAAATTAATAGTGACTAGAAGGGTAAAAAATAGGAAATTAATTGCAAAAACTAAACTAATTCTTCTATAATAAATGAAACAAAGAAAATTAATAAACTATGAAATTAAGAGCTAAAAGCTAATAAAAGACACTATATAATTAAACTAAGCTACAAAATATAAAAGAAGAAATAAAGGCTAAAAATGAGAGAATTAAATGAAAATAAACTATGAATACTATCAAAAAACTACTCCTAGAAGTGACATAAATGTCACTTATCAAATAACTGGACCGTTGGATGGTAAGCCTAGCAATCTCTTGACCTCTTCAACAAGAGGTACAATCTCTCGGTCTCCCAAGCGGAAGACATGACAGGTTTCATCCCAAAATTGGGAAGCAGCATGAATCATTTCATAACAAATAGAAAGAGAAAGCAAAGGCATAAGAGCCTTAGTAAAACGAGAAGAAGAAGAAGACTGCCTTGGTCGCTCCAAAGTCTTTGTGATTCTTGAGAGTTGTTTTTTCTCACCACTCCCCATTTCATTAGCTTCTCCATAATAAGGAGCCATTTATTTGTGAAAGAAGAAAAGTTAGAGAAGATGTTGGAGTAGTGAAGATGGTGCATTTGGAAATGAAGAACCATGCCCTTTTATAGATGAAAAAAGATGATCATCCATGGCATGGATAATAAGCTGGGGTATTTTCCATGGGGTAATAAGGAGCATCCCTAACAATGGTTAATGACCAAGCATTTACGGTATGACAATTTTTGGTAAAGCTGAACATCGATAAACAGTGTCAATGATGAATCAAGAACATTGATACAATCCATTATCCTAATAGTCATCCAAAATAATGACCTTGATCAATCCATTTTATATAGTGACCACCATTTTCCGATAAAGCGAATAAGCATATGATGTTTGGTCCACCATAGTTTATCTAGAGGGTAATAACCTTTGGTCAACCCTTTATGGTGACATGACTTAACAATGCATCACTTTAAGGTGACATGACCTTACAATGCATCACTTTAAGGTGACATGACCTGACAATGTCCTAATTTAAGGTGACATGATAACACATGAAGTCATAAAATGTGAATGATTGTGACTTGACAATTTGTTTGTCATCAATACAATAAAAACTGTGATAAAAATTGGAGTCAGACTGTTAAATGTCGGAGTCTCTCGCATTAACAAAAGAAAAATTCATAAGACTAAACTTAAAAAAGACAACGATAAAGTAGCATTTTCAATTTTAGAAAATTGATTGGGATTTTCTATCTAAGACGACGATAAAGTCGCATTTTCAAATTTTAGAAAATTAATTGAGATTTTCTATTTTGAGACGACGATAAAGTCGCATTTTTGAAAATTAATTGGAATTTTCTAATTAAGACGACGATAAAGTTGCATTTTCAAATTTCAGAAAATTATTGGGATTTTCCATTTAAGACCACAATAAAGTCGTCGTTTTTCAATTTTTGAAAATTAATTGAGATTTTCTATCTAAGCCAACGTTAAAGTCGCATTTTCAATTTTAGAAAATTACTAGTGGGATTTTCTACAGAAGTCGCAAGTCATGTTTTCAAAACAGCACTGATGATAACTATTTTATATGGGGAATATGTTATCTCATAAGAAATTTTCTATTTAAATTTTGTGTCTTTTCTAACATTGGTCATCATTTCATCCAAAATTCGACCAATGTGGGACATTATGTAGACACCAAATTTTGAAGCCCTTTTTCGTATAAATAAAGATTTTGAAAAGAAATAAAAATAGCGAAAACCGCCAAATGTTGTGGAGCGTACACCCCATCAAAGGCATGTTTCGCCCCGGAGCGCGAGTTTCGTTTCATCTTATGGTTTTCCTTTTTTGCGTATTAGTCATGCAATTCCGGCTTAGAAATGTAATTTTTCGTAAGTTGTAGTCAATAACTACAACCACCGGTTTAATAAAATGATTTTTAGTATAATCATGTTCGTCTTTACAAATTTGACGAGTTTTCGTTAATTGTTTAAAATAAGTTATTCGAAAAACAGAAACACGAATCGCATTTAGGCGCCGGAATTTTAGTCGTCTCCCAAAACCGGTAGTAATCAGTTTTCTTGATGGTCAAGTCCTTGTTCATTGGATAAAGAAGAAGAATATATTCTTTAACCACCAATCACATTCTTTTATCCATTAGTTATGGAATAAGAATCATGAAAAAGAATAAGAATAAGAATAAGAATCAAATCCAAAGTGTAAAGCCAAGGATCCGATTTTTTTTCAGAAGATTCGAACTGTGCGCCAGGTGCCAGACGCATGATCATGCGCCTAGCGCAAAGCAGGTTCCTGCGCCAGACGCAGGCCAGTGGGCCAAGTGCACGGTGTTGTGTCTAGCGCAGGGCTTTGCACTAAGCGCAATAATCTAGTCAGTTTCTCTTTTCACGTTTTTCGATGCATTTCTACGTATTAGGATGTATTTAGGAAAGAATATTTTCTGAAAATATGATTTTGCCTCATTGATGATGTCATTAAGGTAATTTAGGATGGAAAAAAATCAGATTTTTTACCTTCTTCAAACCCTAATTCACCACCTCATTTCCATATAAATACCCCCATTTTTTTTTTACAATTACGCACAATAATTTCACACAACTTCACTTAACTCTACTACTCTCCTCCTCCTTAATTTCTCCATCTAAGCAAAAGTTATAATTAGTAAGTAAAGAAGTTCATCAAAAGAAAAACACAAAAAAAAGAGTTTAAGTTAGTAATTAAGTGGATTTAGAAACTCGGTTAGATGTTAAGAAAATCACAAAAAAAAAGGTAGAAAACTTTGCAAAAGGAAGTGCATCATTGATCTAGCAAGGTAAAGTTGAAGTTATTGTTATTTTTTCTTGATTATCTTCTTAATCACATACTTACTTCCTCTTTGTTTCTTCTTATCATTTTTTTCATATTTGGAGTGATTTGGGTATGTGGAAGTTCTAATAGGTTCCCAATCTTATTTCACCCACCTAGAATAGGCAACTCTAATGGGGAGACTCTAAGGAAACAATGTGTTTATGTGATTTTTTTTAATCAAGTTGTTGTTCATCACCAAAAACATGTTTTCATAAAAAAATTCAAGAAGAGTTGTGCATAAACATCTCCATAAAAAGAAAATGTGATGATGTGATTATGGTCAGTTTTAATTTTGTATTTCATTTCAATTTTCGTCTGCATTAACTAAATGGTTTATAGGATATAATATTATTCCTATGAAGTTCAGAATGTTTCCAGCAAAGAAGCTTTGGAATTTCTAAAAAACAAATTTTGTACAGTTAATTAAAAATCATACAACTTTGTTGTGCAAAACTTATTTTGTTCAGTACCACATAAGCTTGTTCTGTCAATAAATTTCAAAATAAAATCATTTAGACAAAAATAAAAACATAAACTTTAAATTAGACATCAGTAGCTTTCCAAAAATTTAAAAATCATGTTCATATGAATTTTATACAGTTTTATATCATTTTTATAAAAACGTTCATGTACATCACTAAATTCCAGAAAACTGATTTGCTCTTCAGTTAAGAAAATAAATAAAAAAGGGTCTTAAAAATGTTCAATTCAAATGAAAATTTCCAGTCTAGTCTTTCAAAGTGTCTAGAATGTTCATACCAAAATTAACTTCAAACTAAGTTCAATAAGTTGGATTTCAAAGAACAAATTAAATAAAGGTCCTGTTTTGACCAGTTTTGGCATAAAATTCCATAGATGTATCACATGCTCATTCTAGCCCTTTGCACAGAAAGTTATTGATTTTATAAGTCAGTACAAGAACAAAAGGGCAATCTGAAAAATGAATTAAAGTGATTAACTCAAGTTCATAAAAAAATTGTTTTCTTTTAACACGAAAATGTTAATTAAAAATCGTGAAATTTTAAGTTTCTCTTAAAATGATTCACTTTTATCAAGTGAATAAAAATTATCATAAAAAATCAAAATCAAAGACGTTAATTAATCTCTAGTTTTTCACAAATTTACAAATAAACAAGAATTCCAAAGCCCATTCAAGAGGATGAAGATCAAGGAGCATCATGGTGAAGATCAAGATTGAAGACATGTATTGATCATAGAATTTGTGCATATTGTTGTAATAATAGTTTTTTTTTGTAAATAGTTATTACATTCTTCATTAATGAAAAATATGGATATGTTTATGCATAATTTTTATTAACAATTCCACATTCCTTTTTAATAAAATGAGCAACCAATATAAATATTGCATGTTGGACCCAATATATCATAGGATATGAATTAAATGACTCAATCTCAATTTAGAGGAAAAATCGCAAATCTAACTAAAGTTCAATTGTATGATGATTCATCCTACATTTTAAAATTTGTTCTCCATCTTCAAATGGATTAATTATGTAATTTGACATAATCATATTGGTAATTATGATCTCCGTATTGATTATAGGCCGTTTCACGTGTCTCGCTTTAAATGGCCAAATTCCAATTAACTAAGCACAATCTCCAAATTTGGTCTCAAATTGATCATTTTTCTCTAAATGACTTAATAATCTTTTATTAAGATTATTTCTCAAAAGCCTTCAAATTAGGAAGAAAACTTATAAGACCTCTTGAAAATCATAAACGTAATCACTAATTAAGGTGGTTATTTCAATCCTCGATTAATCGCTAATTAGAGCGGTTAACTCAAACTTTTCATTTAATCGCTAATTAGGGTGATTATCTTAAACCTTCATTTTAGTCGCTAATTAAGGTGATTAATTTACCTTTCATATTTAATCACTAATTAGAGTGATTATCTTAAACCTTAATGATCGTTAATTAGGACGATTATTTTTCTCAGTTAATCACTAATCAGAATGATTCTCTTAAACCTTAATGATCATTAATTAGGACGATTATTTTTCTCATTTAATCACTAATTAGAGTAATTATCTTAAACCTCAATAATCGTTAATTAGGGCGATTATTTTTCTCATTTAATCACTAATTAGAGTGATTATCTTAAGGCTTCAATACTCACTAATTAGGTTAATTATCTTAATCTCCATTTTCCATCACTAATTAAGGTGATTATCTTAATCCTCCTTCATATTTAATTACTAATTAAAGTTATTATCGTAACCCCCTCTTGATCACTAATTGGAGTAATTACCTTATTCCTAATAGATTTGTTTAATGGAAAAATGGATGAGAATACCCCCAACTAAAGGTGAGTTATTCATAACCTATTCTTTCCTTTTCTTCCCCAATGGAATTGGCCATTTAGGATGAGACATAAAATCGAACTACGATGGTTTGGATCCATGAGTGGATTCCAATCCCGCAATGATTAGTACGTAGTGCAACTTCAGGGCTCAAACCTACCATGTACAAATGATATATTAGACCTACACAAAAATGGTTGATGTGTATATGTGCAAATTATGTGATTTTTCTTTCTTTTGAATAGCCATGATTACTTTAAAATGGAAAATAACGCATTTAGTAAGAGCTCGTTCTTTAGAACGGAAGAGGAGACGAGTTCCAGACGTTTGCACATCTTAACCTAAACCCCGAACCCTATCTCATGGTATGAAAGACCAATTTGTAAAAAAGCCTTATCCATATGAAGTCATCATTGTTATAAATGGTATGTCTTGAAATTGATTTTAAAACGATTTATTAAATAAATTTGTCCCTATTTAGAAATTAATAGGGTGGCGACTTCAAAGTTTTCTAAAACTCATAGTCCAATGAGAGACTTTTGTGGGATTCATACCGTTAATTAAGACAATAAAAAATCAGATACCAGAGCGAGCAAAGCCCAAAAGCAAAAGCCCAACTCATCTTAAAAGGTACGTCAACCATCAACGGTCAACGATCTAAAGCCAAGGGTCAACGGTCAAACAAGGGTTTGACTAACACCAAGCTAAGCTCAGGAATACAGCCCCACTTGGGGTCACACCAGTCCTGAAATACCAGCTGATATATCTCCACAACCACCTCGGGATTCCCATAGAAGGGCTCATTAGCCTCCGAGTTGGTGCATCACCCTTCTCGGCGTTGCTAGGGGGCTCAACACTTAGCCAAAATGGCTAAGTATCTCCACACCCAACTCGGGATTGCTAGGGAGGGCACATTAGCCCTCAAGTTGGTGCATCACCCTTCTCGGCGTTGCCAGAGGGCTCAACACTTAGCCAAAATGGCTAAGTATCATCACACCAAAATCGGGACTGCCAGGGAGGGCTCATTAGCCCCCGAGTTGGTGCATCACCCTTCTCGGCATTACCAGCCGGCTCAACACTTAGCCAAATTTTGGCTGAGTATTTCCACACCCAACTCGAGATTGCCGTGCACGGCTCATTAGCCCCCGAGTTGGTGTATCACCCTTCTCGGCATTGCCAGGGGGCTCAACACTTATCCAAAACGGCTGAGTATTTCCACACCCAACTCGGGATTGCCATGGAGGGCTCATTTGCCTCCGAGTTGGTGCATCACCCTTCTCGGCATTGCCAGGGGGCTCAACACTTAGCCAAAATTTGGCTAAGTACTTCCACACCCAACTCATGATCGCCATGGAGGGCTCATTAGCCCCCGAGTTGGTGCATCACCCTTCTCGGCGTTGCCAGGGGGCTCAACACTTAGCCAAAATTTGGCTAAGTACTTCCACACCCAACTCGGGATTGCCATGATAGGCTCATTAGCCCCCGAGTTGGTGTATCACCCTTCTCGACATTATCAGGGAGATCAACACTTATCCAAAATGGCTAAGTATCACCACACGCAACTCGGGATTGCTAGGCAGGGCTCATTAGCCCCCGAGTCGGTGCATCACCCTTCTCGGGCTTGCAAGGGGGCTCAACACTTGCCATAATTTTGCTAACTTATACATGTCCACCTCGGGATTGCCGTAGAAGGGTTTAATAACCCCCGAGTTGGCGCACAAAACTTCTCGGCCTTGCCAGGGGGCTCAGTACCTAGTCAAAAATAGGCTAAGTACCATTAACTCGCCCAACTCGGGATCATAGGCGCCCCATTGGCCCCCCGAGATGGTACAAAGCCTCGGTATCCCTAAGGGACTCAACGCATGCTTATATTGCTAAGCGCCCAGATCCCTTAGGCCAAAAATATTACCCAACTCGGGGTTTACATTGCCTCCACCCGGGATTGGCAACTCCATACCTAAGGGCACGAATCTCCAACTCGGGGGACGGCAAGAATTGCCCATTACGCTCTCCCCCTCTCTCGGGATTACTTGGGGGCGAGCCCCATAGCTTGGATGACGACTCGGGAGAATAGTCTCCCTCCCTTCTCCGGATTAGTCGGGGAGCTGGCCCCAGGGCTACTGACTCGGGGGTACGGTGTTTCCCCCATCCCAGGATTAGTCGGGGGTCAAGCCCTATGGCCGGGGTACTGACTAGGGGAAACGGGGACCCTTAATCCGGGCCAGGTATTCCTCGAGAGAGCTATGAGGACCTCCTCGGCAACTTTCGAGGTCAATTCAGCAACCAACATTTAAGCGGTCGTTCCCGGCAATTCCGCTGGACAACCGCCTTCGGGAAGAAGGGTCGTTCCACAGCCCGTTATCCATCGTGGGGCTAATTATTTGGACCCATTCCCTGGTCAACTAGTCAAATAATATTATATAAGGGCCACCTAAAAGATCAGCACAATATGCTCCCAAGGAGCCCATCAGTTTTTTAGGTTAAAAGGAGCTTTACCCTAAAAGGGAGACAATTTTCCTAAAAGTTGGGATGTTCCTCTTTTGGGTTTCCTGTCTGGGAAATCCCTAACTATATAAAAGAAGCAAGTCTAATCAATGAACAAGTATTCAATTCTCACCTACTAAAACCAGAACATCCCTCTCTACATTTATTCACTTTCTCTCTCTACCTCAATCTCAACTGACTTGAGCGTCGGAGGGGCGTTCCTCGAAAAACCCCCGGGCCATTTTTATTATTTTGCGAGACCTCTAGCGACATGAATCGGGATTTCATTCCAACACGGGATTTTAGTCTCTCAAACCACACATCACTTATTTGACCAGTTTGTAGGCAGATACAAGGGGGTTTTCATATTTTGGTTTCCTACCCCTCTTGACATATAGAATAGAGATAATCTACAAGAAGTAATTGACTATGAACAAACCTTTGCTCCTATTGCTAGACTTGAGGCCATAAGAATACTGGTTGCATTTGTTGCATATATGGGGTTTAAATTGTATTAAATGGATGTCAAATGTGTGTTTCTTAGTGGCTACTTAAATGAAGATATATATGTTGAACAACCCCCCGGATTTGAAAATAATGATTTCACAAACCATGTCTACAAGCTTAACAAGGCTCTTTATGGGTTAAAGTAGGCACCTAGATCATGGTATGAGAGATTGTCTAAGTTCCTTTTAGAAAATAATTTTAAAAGAGGAAAAGTTGATAAAGCTTTGTTTCTAAAATAGAACGGAACTGATATACTTCTTGTTCAAATATATGTTGATGACATTATCTTTGGAGCAACAAATGAGTCATTATGCAAAGAATTCTCTACGCTTATGATTAATGAATTTGAAATGAGTTTGATGGGTCAGTTAAATTTCTTTTTTGGGTTACAAATTAAGCATACTGAAAGAGGAATAATTATTCACCAACAAAATTACATAAAGGAACTTCTTAAGAAATATGGCCTTGAAAATTCAAAGATTAATCACACTCCTATGGGAACTTCAACTAGATTAGATGAAGATTCCATAGGAACAAGTGTTGATCAAACAAAATATAGAGGCATGATTGGTTCCCTTTTAACTTTAGTCGTCCAGACATAGCTTTTAGTGTTGGTTTGTGTGCTAGATTTCAAGCAAATCCCAATGAGTCTCACTTAACAGCCGTAGAATTCCTAGATATCTCAAAGGAACAGATGATCTTGGACTTTTCCATCCAAGAAGTGACACATTTGAGTTAAGAGGATATGCTGATGCTGACTATGCTGGAGATCTTGTAAATAGGAAAAGCACCTCAGGTTTGGTTCAATTTCTTAATCATAGTTTAGTTTCTTGGAGCACCAAGAAACAAAACTCAGTTGCTTTATCCACTGCTGAAGCGGAATATGTAGATGTTGTTGCATGTTTCTCTCAAATGCTTTGGATAAAACAACGACTTTGTGACTATAGAATAAACTTTAATTGTGTTCCTATTTATTGTGATAATACAACTGCCATTAGTATTTCAAAAGAATCAGTGCATCATTCAAGAGTTAAGCATATGCATATCAAACATCACTTTCTAAAAGAAAATGTGGAAAAAGGTTTGATTAAACTTGAGTTTTGTCAAACTAAGAATCAGATTGTTGATATACTAACCAAGCATCTAAAAAGAGATAGATATAAAAAATTAAGGCTTGAGTTAGGTTTAATAAATTTTATGTAATTGTTCCTGTTCTAATCCCCCATGTCTGAATTGATTTGTCTTACTCTATGTGATATTAAGTGACTGTGATTAACTGCCTAAGACCATTGCAAATTAAAATGTTCAAAACATAAACATGGATTCAAATGAATAAAGCCACTCACAAATGTCACATAATACTTCCCTTATTGTTCCTAAATAATAGAAACATGCATGATTTGATGAATGTTGATAATTAGTATAAGTTGTTCCTATAGCACAAGTTTCTTTCTTTTCTTTTTCTTTCCATAAATTAAAAGTCCATAAAAAAAAATTCGAAAAACCCAAAAATATAGGAATTAGATTTATCAAGTCTTGATTCAATTTTTATCTTTTCATTTATTTTATTTTTGTCTTTTGTTTTATTTTACTTTTATCTTCACTAGTGGAAAAAACTGTTTTTGCTACTTATCAAATGCTCCGGTTAATTAATTAACACGAGCATTTGTGAAAATTTTAATAAAAAATATTCACAAATGCTTGGGTTGATTAGTCAACCGGAGCATTTGACATCGGCTGACTAATCAACCCAAGCATTTGTGAATAAGTGTTCCGTTTGGTCAACCCGAGCACTTGAAGTCTTGGACCCTCTCTCATTTATGAAATTAAAACTCGCAGTGTATATTGAAATGGTGAATCAGTCCTTCCCTCTCTATTGTTTTCTTTTTCCCTCGTTCCCTCAGTGCTTTTTCTCTTCTTCCCTCTCCATCAAACTGCTTCTCTGTCTTTCTCGACCCGCTCCTTCGAATGCATTTCCAGGTAATTTTGTTTGAACTTTATTGCTGTATTTTAGATTCGTTTTTTTGGTTTCCTAGGTTTGGGGATTTTTAAGGGTTCTCTTTGAATTTTTTTTTATGATTTTCCTTGATTAAAAAACTTTCTCTCTCACCTCGATTCGCCATTTCAGTAATAGATTCTCTAATGACATTTTTTATTAGATTGTTTTAACACAAAGACCTTTAAAATTAGGGTTTTTGTTTGTTTTGGGGTTCGTGAAATTAGAAATTAGGACTTGCAGTGGCTAATTTGGTTGATTCTTAGTAATTTTATCACTTGATCTTTATGCTTGAAAATCCGAATTTCGTCTTTTTATTTCGAGAAATTAGATTAAGAACTGACCTTGGAAGGAAGTCGAGTCAGCAACAGCGGTAGGAGGCGGCGACGATGTTGGTGCAGCAGTAGAAACAAGAGATCTAAGTGAACCCTAAATCTTGCTTTCTTTCTCCTTGTTCTAAGATCTAAAGGTAACCCTAATTTTGTCGCCTCTTTTGTGCAGATTTCTTATTGCTTCACCCAATTTATTACGTAATAGTGTAAATTCATATACTAATATGTAATTTGTTTTGTTGATTGTTAGGAAATTAATGATAGTGGAGCAACTCTAATGTCGAATTCGGTCATAACCGTTTTAGTGTTTCGTTTATAATGGGCAAGATTTTTTTGTGTTTTTCTTCACATCTGAGCTTCTTTTTGCTAGAATTTCTTTTTAAGAGAGTGAAATTATGATCTGCATCATTGAGACATTATGTCGAACAGGTGTTATGCGGTGCTAAATCAGTCTTTAGTTATGAAGCATGATCCTTTTTTCCAAATAAGTAAATTTTAGGGCTCTGACATTTTCTATAGTTTTCAATATTCTGCTAGCAATAAGTTTTAAGAATCGATCTTTTGTGGAGATCAATGACACAAGACTAGTAAAAGCTTGAGCAGTTTAGCTATAAGATATAAAGTACAGTGTGTTGTATTTTCACTGCATTTGAACTTTGGCTAGAATATATGACTGATTACCATGCATTTACAATTTTGGCTCCATTCAATTATTGACTCTTCTTTGTTTTGCTCGAGTAGAATCTGGGCAAATAGGCAGTCAGCTACAAGATCCAAGGAAAGGAAGATGAGTTACATAGTAGAACAAGAGCACAAAGTCCAAACATTGCAAATTGAAGTAACTTCTTTATCTACTCAAGTAACCTGCTGCAGGTATTAGTTTATATGTGATGCTCTTTAGTTTGATTTATACTCTTATTTTAGCATGATTTTGGATCATTCTTGTGTTTTAGTGGATTGTTAGCTATTTTTGAGTTATTGTTCTTATACTGCCAAACTTTTTTTTTTCTTTATATATATTTTGGGGTGGGTGGGGTTGGGTAATACTCTGGCTCCTACCTGGAGCCTCTCTTTCCCGAATTCAGCAAGATTGGCTACTTTTCCTATCCGCCTAATCCAACATGAGAGATCTGGTAATGCACAGTCTCATGAGTGATTACTTTGTTGCGTCTTGCTCTTTTATTGCCTAAATCAATTAGTTAACTTCCAGGTTGAGGGAAGATCTAGATATCTGCCGCCTCACACTTGCCATTCTAATTGTTGGAGAGATTGTTTCTGAATTGTCTGTATTTTTTTTGAGAACATAGTAATGAATTGTTTGCTATTCATAAGAAAATAATTGCAGGAATATATAAGTGGTAGGAACTAGTACTTACATAGTACCACTTCACTTGTAAATTGTAGCTTGTTTTACTTGGTTGCCTAATTATGTTATTTCTGCAATCTTTGGCATATTGTTACATATTTTCGTTTTATTATTTTAGATAAAATTGATAACATAAAAAGAGTAACGGGCTTACATATCGATTTCATTGTTAGAGAACCTTACTTTTGTACAGTATAGTATAAGGGTTAATTAAAAGGAAAAATTGACAATAGAGGTCTCAACTTTGGGTGATAATTTTTAAAAGGTCTCAACTATTGATTAACCTGTGTAGGTCCCAACTTAAGAGGGTCTTAACTTTTAGCGGGCCTAAGTGACTTGAAACTGGCTTAATAGGTCATAACTTGTATAACTTGGGTCACACTAGAAGGGTTAATTGAGGGAGGGAAGTAGGAACTAGGTGAGATTTTTTTAAAAAAAATTGTCAGTTTTAAGTCACCGAGGCCCGCTAAAAGTTAAGAACCCCTAAAGTTGGGACCTACACAGGTTAATCAATAGTTCAAACCTTTTAAAAATTATCGCCCAAAGTTCATACCTCTATTGTCAATTTTTTCTAATTAAAATGATAGGAAACACAAATTAAATGAATATAAAGTGACGAGAAAGGTATAAAGAAAGTGTTTCTTTGGTGGATTACTCTTTAGAAGCTTTAAATTACAGAAGACACGTACTAATCAAGCTCGTACTAATCAATTGTCTAATTTTTAATACGACACATACTTATATTTCCAATGCAATTATTGTTAAAGTTTGATGCATTATGGAGGGACTTTAGGAGGGAAGCCAATCTTAATGGTTTTTGTTTTAGTATATAGTAGTAGTAGTATAAAACTTTAGAGTGGGTCCCTATTTTTATTGCGACACCTCGGAGACTTGGTGCGACATAGGTGCTGAATTGTAGTAAATCTCTTATCAAGCGCCTGTTTGTCTGTGTGCTTGAGGGTTGTTGTAACTCGTAATATCGCCTAGCATGTCGTGTTATATTATAGGCAATGAATGAAGTTGAAATCATTTGACGAGGAAAAAGTTAGAATGGTTCGCACCCATTGTTGAAAGCATTGCCAATAGAGGTGGGCATGGGCCGGGTCAGCACGCGGCCCGGCCCGGCCCGGCACGAGCCCGTTCAAGGCCTGGCCCGGCCCGTTGTCCGCTCCGTGGGCCTGCCACGGTCAAGAAATTTTATTTCCGGCCCGCGGGCCAAACGCTCCTTTCCTTTGTTTTTTAGCCTAAAATTGTCAAAAATACAAAAAAACAACATAAAACACGGGCCAGGCCCGCAGGAGGCACGAGCCCGGCCCGCGGGCCCGTGGGCCTGGGCCGGGCCGTGGACAAAACCTGAAAATTTCAAGCCCGGCCCGCCACTCACGGGCTCGGGCCGAGCCCGTGAACAGGCCCGGCCCGGCCCATGCCCAGGTCTAATTGCCAATTTGAAATGGATTTGATTATTCGGAGGAAAGACTGATCATTCTATTTAGTCACATTATGCTAGATAGCATGTTGCTGATGATTTGATTAGTTGATCTATTTTCATTATCTATGAACATTAAACACTGAGCTAACTTCCTCATGAATAGTTGTAGACGACCTTTTATTGGATTTATAAGCTTGCATGTTATTGTCATCTTCTGGGTTTTGGGGCTTGTAAGTGGGGGTGTGATGGCGCTGGACATGTCATAGTGTTGTAGAAGTATGTGTGAATTGTTGAGGGTTGACAATTCCTCTTTCTCCTTTCTTTTCTTTTCTTTTTGTTTTTTCTCAAGACTGCCTTCTGTTTCCTTCTTTCTTTCTTCGTTTTTTAGTGTCTAGCCTTTACAAGCTACAAATGTATTGCTAAAGGTCATTAATAATTTGATGGTCCACTCTATAATTCAATGATGCAATTAAATTGATGACTTGCTGCTTTTAGCAGTACTACCCCTAAGTGATTATTCTTTATTTATTTTTGTTATTACTGCTGCTGTAATGTTGATGCATTATCTTTAATTTGCTTCAGTTAGCCTTTATCATTACTTGATTAATTATGATTGAGCTGTAAGTGATACAAGAGACATGCCCTACAACTGTAGAACCAAAGCAATGTGACTGGTGGTGCTAGATCTGCTGCTCAAGTGCTCTCTTCTTTGGGTATGTGGGGATGGTTCCTGGCAATGCTCAGCCTGCAAATCCTCATTCACCACCCGCTCCGAGACCTAGTGGTGCAAGGAACCTCAGAGAATAGGGGTCCTATTGCTAAGATGAGAAGTTGGGAACCTCTGATAAGCCTGATTAGATTACAGTTTGTGCCACCATCTCATTTTATTAAGGTGGCCTCCTGCTAACAGCATGCCCGATTTCATTAATTTCTCTCTTGTATTACGATGTTGCACTAGTAGAATAATTGTTTATTGTTGCGGCGATATTGTTGTGGTTTTACCCATACGCAGCAATATATCACGTAAAAAGAAAAGGTAAAATATAAAATAACCATATAGCTACGGTTTCAGCCAAAAACCGCAGCAATATGGTTTTAACGGATTTTTTTTGAAAAAAAGTTGACTAATTGACCAGACATATTGCTGCGTTTTCCGGAAAAAACCGCAACAATATATTAAAATAATAAAAAAAAAATTATTTTAATATATTATTGCGGTTCTTAGATTTAAAAAAACACGGGTTTCTTTTTTTGCGTTCATTGTTTCTCACTCGACTCTCTCTCTCTCTCTACTCTCACACTCTCTCACTCTTAAGTTTCCGGCGAAAAGGTTCCGG
The DNA here is from genome assembly GCA_947646795.1 of Beta lomatogona. Classification (NCBI taxonomy): domain Eukaryota; kingdom Viridiplantae; phylum Streptophyta; class Magnoliopsida; order Caryophyllales; family Amaranthaceae; genus Beta; species Beta lomatogona. Next base: position 185,378 of record CANSNZ010000956.1, on the reverse strand, counting down.
TTTCCGTCGATAAGGGTTCCAGATTTGGGTTTGTTTTCGCGTTTTTCGCCCGTCTCCTCCGCTTCTCAAACTTTTTGGTTCGCGTTTTTTGCCCGTTTTCTTGCGTTTTTCGTGTTTTTGGTTCGGTGGGTTCGGGTTTTACACAGCCGGTCGCCACCTTCTCCTCCGCCACTTTCATACTTCACCGCCGGCGCCACCCTCTCCTTGTCATATTAGGTTAGTTTCTCATAATTTTTTTTGAATTTTGCAGTTTTCTTAATTAATAGTGTTTCAATGGAAAATTTGGCTTAAATAGTTGTTTAAAATGCTTAGTATAAAGTATATATATATATGATTAGTTATAAGATTTGAGGATTAAAAAATGATTTTGTGATGATTTTGCTTAAGTTTTTGTGATGATTTGAGGATTAGCTATAACATGTTATACGAGATTGTTTTTCCTTAGGTTCTTGTGATATTTTTGCATTACTTTATTTCAAGTGATATGCAATGCCTTCATATTGATAGACTCACCAATGTGAGGGGAAGGGAAATCTAAGGAATGGTTTGGTACTTGTTGTTTGGTGATAACTTGAAATCGCTTGAATGCGATTGTTGTTTGGTGATGACTTGGAATCGCTTAAATGCGATTGTTTTTATGTACATCATAATGCCTAGATACCCGTTCAAGACTTACTCATTAGGAGTATGTTTTGAATAGTCCCCGTTTTAGGACTGTTCTTAAACATCACATCTCACTTAGGTAGTGAATGTGTGTTGATTCTTTGATTCTAAGTGAAATACGGTTTGTCATTTCCATAATTTGTTCTCCGGGTACATATAAGATAAGCAATTATCTTCATCGTGTACTTGGAGAACTGAAGGGAAATGCTGCCGAATTTTTCTTAGAATCAAAGATGATACATGAATTCACTAGTGGGATTGGACGTTTAAGGATGGGTTAGGTTGGAGTGATAAGCACCCAATGCAAGCATGCATTGAATATTAGCTTGTTGTGTTATATTTATGTGAATTTTTTAATTGATAATAATTTTTTATGTATGTATGTATGTATGTATGTATGTATGTATGTATGTATGTATGTATGTATGTATGTATGTATGTATGGGGGTTTTTAGAAATGGATCGAAGTTGGATGTATGGAAAGCGGAATTCGTTGGGTTTCATACAAGGTGTGAATGAGTATTGTACACATGCCATAGAACATCAACAACTTACTTGCGAGGATGAGATTTATTGTCCATGTGTTGACTGATATAATGTGAATACGATTTCTGATATTAGGACCATAAGGGATCATATTATTCGTCGTGGATTTAGGGCTGAGTATTATATTTGGTTATGGCATGGTGAGAAGGGAAAATATACTCAGGATAGGGTTAGTGTTGATGTTGGCACTAGTAACTCATTAGACATTGATATGTCGAATGTTGGGGTTGAGAATGAAGTTGTGATTGAAGATCATGTTAGGATTAAAGGTGATGATGTAGTAGGTGATGAAAATGACCACAAAGATAATAGTGACACTGAGGATGAAGAGTTTGGTGATGATCGATTAGGTGAGATGTTGGAAGGGGCCCGTGACCATTTTCATGAGCGGCCACGAGTGTTTGACAGTTTGTCTGAAGTTGCTGGGAAACCCCTTTATCGAGGGTGTAGAAAATACACTCAATTGAATGGGGAAGCGAAACATAATTTGACTGATGTAGGCTTCACAGAACTCTTAGAAGCTTTACAAGATATGTTTCCTGAGGGTAATTTATTACCAAAATCCACCTACTATGCCAAAAAATTAACGTGTCCTTTGGGTTTAGAATATCAGCGGATTGATGCATGTCCGAATGATTGCTTGTTGTATCGAAATGAGTATGCAGACCTTTATGAATGCCTGAGGTGTGGTAAGTCCCGTTACAAATTGTCGGATGGGGTTGAGCCTGGGCCGAGCAATACGAGTCCTTCTGCGAAGTGTTGTGGTATCTTCCAATTGTGCCAAGGTTCAGGAGGCTCTTTTCTATCAAAGAAGATGCAAAGAACCTAAGATGGCATGCTGCTCGGAGAAAGAAAGATGGGATGCTTAGGCATCCAACATATTCTCCTCAATGGAAGGCTATAGATTCCAGATATAGAGAATTTGGTTAGGAAGTTAGGAACTTAAGACTTGCATTGTGTACGGACGGAATGAACCCTTACGGTACTTTGAGTAGTCAACATTGTACTTGGCCTGTTCTTTTAGTGATATGCAATGTTCATCCATGGTTGTGCATGAAGGGGAAGTATATTATGTTGTCTCTCTTAATTTATGGGCCTAAGCAGCCGGGAAATGATATAAACATCTATCTTCACCACTCATCGAAGATCTCAAAAAGATGTGGGATGAAGGTGTATGGTGTTTGATGCATATTCTAATGAAGATTTTAGGCTTTGTGCTACGTTTTTCTGTACAATAAATGATTATCCTGCTTATGGCAATTTGTCGGGTATAAGGTCAAAGGAAAAAAGACATGTCCCATTTTTTAGAATGGTATGGAGGCCACACATTTGCCACATTGTAGGAAACATATCTATATCATTAATAGGCAATTCCTACATAGTTCTCATTCATATCGAAAGAAAAAAGCACCATTTAACGGGTTAGTTGAAAATGCTCCAACTCCTAGGCCGTTGACAGGAAAAGAAGTTTATAATCGTGTTAAGGGGATGGGCATAATATTTGGTAAGGGGGTTAAACCTTCGGAAGACGATGATGTCATTTGGAAAAAAAGAGTATATTCTGGAGACTTCCTTATTGGAAATACTTACCAGTTAGACATTGTCTTCACGTAATGCATATTGAAAAAAAAATGTTTGTGATACAATTATCGGTACTCTGTTGAATATGCTGGGAAAGACTAAGGATGGTCTGAAGATTCGTAGAGATATGGAGAAATTGAAGATTCGGCCTAATTTATGGCCAAAGGTTAAGGAAAAAGCTAAGAAAGGAAAGAGAACAATAACGTATTTGCCTCCAGCTTGTTATACATTGTCTAGGCAAGAGAAATGATTGTTCTGTGAGTTGTTCTGTGAGTGTTTATATGGTATTAAGGTTCCCACTGGATACTCATCTAACATGAGAAGACTTGTTTCTATGACTGATCTGAAATTAATTAGGTTGGAGTCACATGACTGTCATGTGACGATGCAAGTGATTTTGCCGACAGCAATATGCGGGATTCTTCAAAAACATGTCAGGCTTGCCATCACGAGGTTATATTCATTTTTCAATACCATATGCAACAAGGTACTTAACCCTGATAAGTTGGATGCTTTGCAAAATGAGGTGGTGATCACACTTTGTGAATTTGAGATGTATTTTCCACCTTCCTTTTTTGACATTATGGTTCACTTAGTCCTTCATTTGGTAAGGGAGATTAAACTGTGTGGCCCTGTGTTTTTAAGATGGGCATCCCCTTTTGAGAGACATATGGGTTCTTTGAAAAAGAAAGTGAGGAATCCAGCAAGACCAGAGGCAAGTATTATTCAAGGAACAATTGCCGAAGAGGTTGGAAGATATTGTTCTTCTCATTTTGCTAAGGCTGTGACGATAGGTCTTCCAAAGTCCAGACACGAGGGTAGGTTAGAAGGCAAGGGTGGGGTCGGAATGCGACATATTTCACCTTCATTGAGCGAGTTGAATAAAGCTCATCTTTTCGTGTTGCACTATGTTACTGACGTTAATCCATACTTAGATAGACATATGCGTGAATTGCGCTCAGTCAAAAGGGGAGAGGGCGTTGATGAATGAACATAACAGGTCTTTCATTGACTGGTTCCACAATAAAGTATTTGGTGAATTGTCTGCAAACAACCATCATGTACCGGATACAATTAAGTGGTTGGCATACAGTCCACGTGACAGTTTTAAATCGTATGAAGGGTATGATATCAATGGATATGCCTTTAACACTGAACGTCAGGATAAAATATCAAAGGTGTTACAGAATTGTGGGGTTTCAATGGTTGCATCATCTAGGGAGTATGCGAGTGCAAAGGATAATACTCCGATTGATGGTAAACAATCATATTATGGGATCATTTAGGAAATATGGGAGCTCGATTATTGTGACTTCACTATGCCTATTTTTCAATGCAAGTGGGCGGATAATAGATATGGTTTGCGAACGGATGAGTGCGGTTTTACTCTAGTCGATATGAGTCGTCTGCGTGACATTGAAGAACCTTTTATCCTCGCATCACAAGCAAAACAAGTGTTTTTTGTATCTGATTCTGTAGACACTCAGTGGTGCATTGTTATTAATGGTAAAAGGCGAATTTTAGGAGTATGTGATGTTGAAGACGAAGAAGAATATGATAAGTTTGATGATACCCCCGCTTCTCAATCCCAAATGATGATATGATGGATGTGTCTGATACTGAAAATAGTTACATGCGAATGGATCACCAAGAAGGTATAACGGTCATCGAGCAACCAATATGAGTAATTTGAATTATAAATTAATGTACTTATGATAGTTTTTGTTACAATAATTTGTTGATATATATTGTTTTAAATTTTGTTAACACTTTTTGTTATTTCTATGTATATGCTACGTATATGGCTAGTGACGGTTCGAGCGATCAGTCATCGGATTCCGATGCACCATTTCACCCAGAAAAGGAGGCTGACCAGGGGGAGGAAAGTGATCCTGTTGCAGAAGCGTTTGATGCTTGGATGGAAACAATGGAACTAGAAGCTGATAGGGATGCTTTACTTGGCACTGAGGTGACATCTGATCCACGGCAGCCACCCCCCTCAGGTTCGCGCTTATTTGATTGTTGTGAGTATTGAATATGTAAATTATTTGTTCGTTCTCTAATTTAGTTTCCTTATTTTGATTCTTAGATCGTCGTCAGACCAGTGCATATTATGGTGCACAAGGGAGGTGGAAGAAGTCAGGTGGGAAGACAAAGGCATCTAGTTTAATTACCTATTGTTGCACCTTTCTTGTTGTGCGGCCAAAACGGCCGCAATAGGCCACTTAATGACCGCAGCAATAAGCATTTATTCTACTAGTGTTGTGCTGCAAAAAAAGAATGTATCACTGCAGTAGGCTTGAACTGGATGCTAAATCAAGTGAGTGCTAGTTTTCATTTATTTCTCTCTTTATTCAAGTTTAGAATATGTTCTTAATTGTTTGGCATTAAACATCCTTTATGAAACCTGTTGTGCCTAGTGTATCACTCCACACCTGAGCCTTGGACAGTGCGGTTATAAGTTGTAGTTACAGCTAGTATTACATAGTTGTACTGCTGTAATTTTTTTTTAAAAAAAAACATAGAACAAATGCTCCGATTGTTAGGGAAAAACGGAGCAGTCTACAAATGCTCCGGTTTTCCTTAAAAAACCAAAGCATTTGTAATTCAAATGCTCCGATTTTTTAAAGAACCAGAGCATTTGAGCTACTAAATGCTCCGTTACAACCGGAGCATTTGTAAACTGCTCCGTTACAACCGGAGCATTTGTAAACTGCTCAAATGCTCGAGTGACGTCTGCTACAGGTAAAAAACAGAGCATTTGTGGGCTTTTTAACCAGAGCAATTGAGCATTTTTCCACTAGTGCTTTTTAATTTTCCGCGTATAACACTTCGTATATTGTTACATGCATCTTCTTTCTTTCTTCCCTTCCGAAACCGTGTTTCTTTAATCGCTTCATCTTCACCATTCTTCATCTTCATCCCACCTCTTCGCACCACTCCCCAAACCTCTCAAATGGAAAACCCCTCTTCTCCATCCAACACCCTAGAAATCGAAAATCCTCAAGAAACAAATATGGAGGTGGAAGAGCAAAAATTGGAGTCACCAAGGATAAGTATTAGAAGAAGGAAACTAACTGGAACATTGATGAAGAAGAAATCCCCGAATCAGTTGAGGGGGAAGAAGAAGCAACACATGTTCCTCCCAAAGGAACTACCACTTCTTCCTCAAAGAAACGAGTGGAAAGAAGTGATTCTAGGCATGTTCTTAGATTTTGTGTAGATTTAGAATGGGATAAGAAGGTTCAATTCACTGAACTAATAGAAATCATAAAGGAAAAGGTATGGAATACCTTTTTGAAACCGCATTTAATAATGCCTTAGTTCCTTTTGCCATGGAGAATTTTGTACAAATTTCATCAACACTGATGAAGTATGCACTACAAAAGTCAGGGAGAAGAAAATAAAATTCTCCCAAGAGACCTTGGGAGAAATATTGGAAGTTCCTTACAAAGGAACTGATTTATATTTTAAAAGGAAAGCAACTGTCACCTTTCCTAATTTCTCCCAAGATGATATTCTTCAATCCTTTGGGGGAACTTCTGGCCAAACTAAAATCAACCACAATCTCCTCACCCCAGTTCACAAAATTTTATTCAATCTTATTTAGAGAGCACTCATTCCTTGAACTAAAATGAGGAATGAGGTTGGTCTCCTTGACATGTGCTACATGTTTTGCCTAGACCACCACATTCAAATCAACTGTCCTTCTCTCTTTATCCAACACCTCACACACTACATAGAAAACCATTGTGTTGTTGGTTATAGAGCCCTAATAACCTCTCTTCTCTCCCATTTCAAAGTTAAAACGACTGGTTGGCCTACCTTGGGAATTAAGCAAGATAATATATTGAATGAAAAGACTTTGTATGGCTTGGACCTCTCTGTCCAAGAAGGAGTTTTGACCCAAGGGAGGATAGCTTCTGGTTCCTCTCAAAAGAGAAAACTATGTATGGCAGTGGAGGAGGAACCAGTTGAAGTTATTATGGAGGAACATGTTCCTAACTTACTGAACCAAAGGAACAGCCTGCCAAGAAACGCCAAACCGTAGCAAAAAAAAGCCTACCAAACCTGTTCCCAAGCAGACTCCTTCCCTAAGGAATAGTTCAAGGTTGAGAGTTGCAAAAACTGTCTCTGTTCCTTCTAATGAGGACGCATCATTAGTCCTATCTAATGAAGAGGAGCCACATAAACTCTCACCTAAGGAACCCGCTCCTCCTTCTTCACCAAAAATGCCGATTACCCTTCCCATTCTCCCTTCCATCTCTCCTTCTTCCTTATCTGTTCCTTCCAGTTATGAATAGATGAAGGTCGCCATAAATGAGCCTAACCCTTTGTCCTCTACTTCTAATACTCTACCACCACCACCTCCTTTTCTCCCCCCACAATACACCACCTCTTCACCTTATGTTCCTCTCACAGGAACAGCGAGACCATCACAAGAAAACACCCCAGTTCCACCACCAAAACCCCAGCTGACTCTGGTTCAAAGGGAAAGGAACAAGTTCCTTCATATGAATATGGGTGGGTCAATGAAGTATGTCTTCCTGCTTAATACATCATCAAATTCTACAATCACCTTCAATGGACTTTGAATGATAAAACTGATAAGATGATGGTAAAAATTAAAGTTCTTAGTGATACGGTGATAGAGGAACAGAAGAACATGGAGATGATGGTTCAAGCAATGAACTCCATGAAGAAGCAATTGGATGGTCATCATGAGGAGGTGATGAAGAAGTTGGAAGAAGTGGTTGAAGAAGAAGTAGTAGAGGAACACAGCTCCCCTTCCTTTCCTAATGTCTATGTTCCTGTTTCTCTTAAAGGAACAAGAACTCCTACTGTTTGTTTTGTTTTCTTTTCTTCCTTTTTATTTTTTGTACTTTTGTGGAACAAGTGCTATAAATATAATGACTTTTGCTAAAATTGTCTTCGTTTGTGATTTGATTGCATAATTTCTTACTTGGAATGGCTAGTATTATGTGATTGATGATTGAGCAAGTCTAACCTTTGCAATTCCTACCTTGTAGACACATAATCGTGTCTTCCCATTTAAGGGCCCAATGATGAAATATACCGCGGTCTTAGTTGGCATGGCCCAATGGAGTAGCACTCCGAATAACCAGACAATGTGTGTTTTAAAATAATATTATAAAAGCCCAATTAATCATTCATGATGATTAATTGTAAATTCAACCCGTGAAATGCTTTTTAAAGTCCATTTTAAAAGCCCAACTGAATATTTATTATTCATGAATATTTTTTCTCATATTTATTGTTTTGATAAATATTCTTCTTAATATTTGTTGTTTTTTTAAATATTTTCCTAAAAGCTTTTATTATTATCTTTTACCAATAAAACAAATTTTCAACCCGGAAAATTCGATCTCTGGATTTTTAGGGATCAAAAAGGCATCTTGAAAGCACGCGTAGCATTTAACAAGAAATATTCAGGAATATTCCGGATTTTGCGCAGGACACGGCGGCTGCGCTCAGCGCACCACGTGCGTCCATCACGTTGGTCGTATCACGTCAGGCACTCCAATGAGCGCCTGACACGTGGACTTGTGACTCAGATAGAGTATTGCGCCTAGCGCAAGTCTTGTGTGAGACGCAAGATAAAAAATTATCTTTTCGAAAACGCGTTTCCATGTGCAAAGTTTTAACTGGACGGACCATGTCAGGCAGGCCAACCTGCGCCTGACGCGTGTCCTCGCGCCTGCCACATAGGCTTGCGCCGGGCGCAGGGCGTGCGTGAGACTCACGTGCTGGTTTGCCTATAAATACGGGCTGATTTCCCAAATGAAATACAGCTTCAAATTATTATTTCACGCAAATACTCTCAAACACTCCGAAATATACTTCGAATACAAAACATACAAAACACTTTTGATCTTCCACATTAATCCTGGTTCCTGATTCTATTATATTCCTGGTTCCAAGATTGCTCCGACTGAAGGTCACTACGCTCTTCGATCTAAACCGCATAGGTATAATCCTGAGGGCTCTTGAATAATCATATTTATTTCATTGAAGTTACTAACCTTTTTCTTGTCATGATGTAGATTCTTAATTAATAACCGTGGTCATTTTGTAAATTCTAACCTCTTTTCTTATATTTTCTATATATAATGCTCGTGTTGTTATGATTGTCTTGCATGCCTTTTATCACCCACATGTTATTATGCTAAAACAAGACCTAAAGAACTATTGTAATTAATTCAGATTATTTGGACAACCTGTTAGGAACCTTGTAAAATGATTGCTTAATAACTGGTCATTAAATAATTAGTCTTTTGTGCGTTTCCTGAACCCATCTAGATTAATTATTTCAGGGTGCTTTAAAATATTGTTTGATTGTTCTATTCCATAAGATCTGATGTGAATTGTTATTTAGTAGAGGCCAACAATGGGCAATATAGTTCCTGACTATATTGTACCCTCACCCCCGAACTCACTTTTTGGTTCCTGACCATCTATGGAGTCAGGACGGTGAAATCTACATTAGGTAAGTCCCTAAGATGTCCTTTCGGTTTCAATCCAATTAGGTTTATGATTCTTCCTCTAAAGAATTGTTGGCGACTTTAAAACGTATTTTCAATACAACCTTAACAATGGGGTAGTCAAATAAACGCGCTTACACCGCGTGTAGGCATTAAAGGAATTCAAAAATCCATGCCTACAATTTGGCGACTTCACTGGGGAGGATTTTAAAAAAATTACTATTTTTAAATGAGTGGGTGAAGCTTGAAAAATACAATTCACTCTTATTTTTATGCCTTAAATTAATATATTGCTTTGTATGTGCATGGCTATTTGCCATCATAAGGACAATCTACCTTGCCTCATTAACACATGTTCTATGTGTGAGGTCACTCCTAGGAGGTTTGTACTTTGTCCTTCCAAAAAGCTTCCTGAGTGATAGTGTTGGATCTTAATCATAAGCAAACCTACCCAACTATGGCATTGTTCTCTTGTTCCTAACTTGAGACTGGAGTGCGTCTTACACGTGGCCACCTCTTTAAGCAGGGGTACGAAGCGTGGGATCAATCCCTTAGTCATAGACCCTTTTCAGCCTGAACCTAAACCTGACCAATAGTTGAATGTAGAACTGGACTTTAGGTTGAGAACTTCAGCATCCATGTTACTTGAGATTTATGCGTGATTGCAATTTTTGCCTGATCATATTTTATTAACATGTTGATATGTGTTGCGCCTAAAACTTTCGCGTCTAAAAACTGTCGTTGTTTTCGCCGAACATATGTCAAATTACCAATATGCATGCCGCTGAGTATTGCGCCAAACACATTAAGTTGCACCAGACGCAAAGCCCGCGAGCCGCGCACATCTGTTGCGTGACAAGCAGTCTTTTCGTCCCATGCAAATTGGTCTTCTGGCCACTGATCGCGTCAACAATTTGCGTCCTAATTTAGTTCGTCCTAAACAGTTGCTATAATTAGTGCGTCAGTCTTTGCGTCTTGAAATTATACCAGATTTATCAAAACATCGTCTAAACTGTCACGAACACGAGGGTAGGCCCAGCACGCTAGACGCATGAGGATGCGCCTGACGCTATTTGCCTGCGCCAGACGCTCACTTTGCGTCACACGCAAATTTGCTATGTGGCGTATTGTTGTGCATCTCTCGTTTTCCGTCACTTTAGGCAATGTGGTGATCAATTCCGTATAATACTTCGTGCATTTGAGTCATTGACTATTCAGAACATCTCATGTTTAACTTCTCCTAAAAAAGAAAGTCTTTGTTTTCTATCATTATCAGGTCTCATCTAGGTGCATGGTCATATTTTGGTTTTTTTTTTTGGAGAAAGTCGGATATTCCTATCCTCCCAACAACTTACCCCATCTTAAATTTTTTTTTTTAAAAAAAACTGCATTTTGATTGGTGACAAACTCTTGCCAATATATCATTATCCATTTTCCCCCACAAAATAAAACCCATAACATCCACTATGTCATTATCCATTTCCTCCACAAAATATATTCATCATTATCCATAAATTCATATATCATCTACAAAATAGATTTCCTTCCATACATTCCCTCTCCTTTTGGCAAGAGTTTCGAACAAATTCAAATTCTATTTTCGAAAAAATTTTCATTCCTCACCCTGTCCATTTCTAGAGTGTGTCCTAAGTCAATGTGTCCTTGTCAAACAGGGTAATTGAGAAAACAGTCTCGATAGGTCGTCCGCGTGCGCGAAAGGCTAGAATTGTTCCACCGGCTAAAGAACGGTCAACTGTTGAAGCAACAATGGGTGACGAAAAGGTTACTGAATTGACTAATATCATCGAACGAATGGCTAAGAACTTGGAGGAGGTCACTCTCCGTCTGCACCAAGTTGAAAGTGGTGAAAATGCTGTATTCGCCAAGCAAATGGAAAATGTTGTTAAAAAAGTCACCAATAAGGAGTCCTACTTTGATTTGGATGAGAACATCAATTTAAGGGAAAACTACATGAAAAGTTTTCCACGAATGATTTTCCTAAATTCAAACCTACTGATAATCCCAAGCATGTTGAAACATGGGGTGATATCAATAGAGAGTTTATCAAGCAATATGAACATAACACTGTAATCCAAACCTCATTAAGGGAATTGGAAATGTTGAAGCAAGATAACAATGAAGGCTTTACCACCTACCTTAACAGGTGGAGGGAAAAGTCTGCTTATATGGTCTCCAGACCTGCTGGCAAGGACCTCGTTCGCATCTTTGTTAACAACTTGTTACCCAAGTACAAAACTCATCTCAAATACTTGGATATCGATTTCACCAAGTTATACGACATAGGTGTGCAAATTGAAGATGACTTGTTGAAAAATGCCCAAAATGACAACAATCGTTATAAGGGCAATAATAACAACAAGAAGAATGATTATGGATCCACTTCTAAAGGTGGAGAAGTGAACCTTCTTGAGGCATGTCATATGCCACCACTTTTGATCGCCTCAATTCGAAGGGCGCTTTGTTTCCTATTGGACCGACTCCTGATCCAGAAGAAAGTAAAAGGCGTCAATATTGGGATAAAAATTCTTACTGTAAATACCATAGAGGGAACGCTCACAAGACAGAGTATTGTTTCAAACTGAAAAGTGCCATTCAAGACATGGTTGATGAAGGCAGACTTCCCATTCCTCCTGCAGGGAAGCAGCCTAACGATCAAGATAGACCATTAAACAAAGTTCTGGCTATCTCTGAAGATCAAGACTGCTATGATCCACTTCTCTTGATTGCACCGCAAGGGGATCCTGTCCCCGCTATCATTATTGCTAGCACCTCACCAGATATCAATGGAATCTGGGATAGTGATGAAGAAGAGGAGTATGTCACAGAAGAAAGTGACTATATACGGGGAAAATGTGTCTCTCCACCTATAGGACTATATGACGATGATAAAGTCATTAGTCCTAAAACCGATCGCTTTACTTTAGCAATGGATTGGTATAAAAATGATGAGGAGGCAGTACGGGTACTTTCTCGAACTGGAAGGCTAACTCAACCCGTTCAGGATGATCCTCCCATGTCGTCTGCATCTCATGAAGGAGTTCTTCCCAAAGAGAACTCTCTCATTCAACAGCTCATGAAAACAAAAGCTGATGTTAACATTCGGCAGTTGATAGCCTCCTCTCATGGGCATCGCATGGCATTATTAAATGCCCTTACCAAGATCAATGTCTCATCTTACACTTCTCCTAAAGGATTGATCAATTTCCTGACTACTGATAAGCCAATCCGAGGAAACACTATTTCCTTTACTGATGAGGACCTTCCTTTTGAAGGAAGCAAACACAACAAGGCCCTAATCCTCACTGTAGCATGTGTGGGCATGAATGTCCCAATGACATTAGTAGACAATGGATCTGCCATTAACGTATGTCCATTGTGAACTGCGCGCCGCCTGGGTTTCAAAGATGAGGATTTCAGTCCCTCCCATCAAGGCATCCGAGCATACGACAATTCTCCTCGTCAATCCTTGTGAACTATAGCCCTAAACATCTCTGCAGGGGTTATAGAAAAGCGCAAGATTTTCCAGGTCATTGATATCAAGGCCTCATTCAACTTACTTTTAGGACGACCATGGCTTCATGCATGAGCTTGGTGCGGTCCCGTCTTCATTGCATCAAAAGGTTAAGATGATTGTGGATGGCATTCCCATAACTCATGATGCCTCTACAATGAAAAAACAAGTAATAGACAAACCTCTCATCCACATAGACCATGATGCGGAGGATGAAGATCTTCGAGGATTCGTTCCCGAAGAAGTGGCCCTCATTGAAGAGGATTTGGCGCCATTTGATTTTGATTGCTTCTCCAATTTAGCAGTCAACTATATCATGCGTAAGAAGGGACACTTCCCAGGCATGTCACTGACTCTAAGTTAGTAGAAAATTTATTTGGCTTAGGATACAAGCGTACCAGGAAGGAGCTCGCAGAACGTATTGCACAACGCATGGCATATTGCAATACCAAGGACAAGGACGGTATCCCTTTTCCTCGCTATCAACCCACTTTGAATAGTCAATTTCTGAGGGAAGGAGAAGATTATCCTTGCTATGAATTCCCTGAACCATTCTATCAGGCTCAGGAGGGAGTGATCTACCCGGATTTGAAGTATTTCTAGACTGTCACTTTTTGGAAAAAGGGATTTCTGATCCCCAAATTAAACAGTTCACTGAAGACTTTTCAGACTACAAAGCATTAGGAGTTCTATTCGGTCAAGAACGAGTTAAATGCCTTAATAATACAGCTCATATCCAGGTTGTGCTACAAAATGCAGACTTAGACCCTGCTATGCTGATCACTCCTGCAAGTGGCGTCATGCAAGGATGGAGGAAAACTATCAAGCTAACTACTCCGAACGGAAAGAAGATGATCTTCTCCACCGGAGAAGGGCCAATGTTTGAAGAGTCTGAGTCATCTGAGTCTGAGTCTGAGTTTGAGTCTGTTGAGTCTAGTATCCCAGTTGGGACTATTTCTAAGCCTGTTAATTCTAGTGTCCAAGTAGAGTCTTTAGCTTCTGCTGAGTCATTGTTCAACTCAATGATTTTCGATTTCAATAATATGAACTCATTTGCTTATGACTTGTGCAATATCTCTACTTCCTCTTCTCCTTCTGATTGCAACAATGAAGAAAACGAAATAATTAAAGCAGTGGAAGAACATGAAGATAAAACTCCAATCATTGAGGAAACAGAAAAAATTAATCTTTCAAATGATAATGAACCAAAGGAGGTAAGAATTTGATTAACTTTAAGCGAATACGAACGCATTCAATTAATCAAAACGTTAGTTGAATATATCGATGTATTCGCATGGTCCTACCAGGACATGCTAGGCATCGATTGCAAAATTGCTCAGCATGCCATTCCCCTAATCGAAGGGATGAATCCTGTCAAACAAAAGTTGCGCAGAATGAAGCCGGATGTAGCCCTCAAAATCAAAGAAGAGGTCATTAAACAACTCAATGCAAGTTTTATAAAAGTCGCTAACTACCCTGACTAGATTGCTAATGTTGTGCATGTACCTAAAAAGGATGGGAGAGTAAGGATGTGCGTCGATTATAGGGACCTCAATAAAGCAAGTCCCAAAGATGGTTTCCCCTTGCCTCACATAGACGTCCTAGTAGACAACACTGCCAACCATGCCTTCTCTCTTTTATGGACGGGTATGCAGGGTATAATCAGGTAAAAATGGCCAAGGAAGATATGGAAAAGACTACCTTCATCACACCGTGGGGGACCTTTTGCTATACTGTTATGCCTTTTGGATTAAAAAACGCTGGGGCCACTTATCAAAGAACTGCGACTACCCTTCTCCATGACATGATGCATAAAGAGGTGGAAGTTTACGTAGATGACATGATAATTAAGTCCAAAGATAGAGAGGGACACCATACCGCCCTTGAGAAGTTCTTCATGAGACTTCGCAAATACAACATGAGACTTAATCCACAAAAATGCGCCTTTGGGGTCACTTTTGGAAAGCTCCTAGGTTACGTATCAATTCTAGAGGGATTGAAATTGACCCTACTAAAATAACGGCCATCATGACCATGCCTCCACCTAAGAATGAAAAACAAATCAGGGGATTCTTAGGAAAAATCTAATACATCAGTAGGTTCATCTCTAAACTGACCATGGTGTGTGAGCCCATCTTTAAAAAACTTAAGAAAAGTGTCGCTGTCGAATGGGATGAGAATTGCCAAAAAGCCTTTGACAAAATCAAAGAATATTTATCCAACCCACCTGTCTTAGCACCTGCCTTACCAAACATACCTTTAAGGCTTTACTTGACTGTGACTAAGACCGCGGCTGGGGCCATGTTGGCACAAGAGGTTGATGGGAAAGAGTGCGCCATTTACTACCTTAGTAAGAAGCTCTTAGACTACGAATCCCGTTAAACCCCCTTAGAAAAGCTCTGTCTGGCACTAGTTTGGGCCACTAAGAAGCTTAGACATTATATGTTCACTCACACAATCCATGTAGTGTCACGACTAGACCCTCTTAAGTTCTTGTTCGAAAAGCCAGCCTTTAATGGAAGACTCACTCGCTGGGTAGTAATGTTGGCCGAATTTGACCTAATATTCATCCATCATAAATCTATCAAAGGCAAAGTTGTTTCTAACTTCTTAGAGGATTTCCTTATAGATGAATCTCGCGAAGAATATGAATTTCCTGATGAAGACCTTCTCATGACGGAAGACGAAAGTTGGGCACTATACTTCAATGGTGTATCCAACCAAAAGGGATGTGACGTCGGGGTACTCCTGGTATCACCGGACGCGACCACACTCCTCTTTCTGTTAAACTCGACTTCGATGTTACTAATTATGCAGCCGAGTACGAAACATGTATCATAGGGCTCCAGGCCTCAGTGCCCCTCGATAATAAGAAACTAAATGTGTATTGCATTTCATCTTTGATCATCAATCAAATCTCTAAAAGATGGAAAGTTAGAAATGAAAGCCTCTTGCAATACCAAACTCATCTAGAAATCATTGCTGAACAAATCCCTGAAATACAATACACATACCTTCCACGAGAAGAAAACCAATTTGCTGACGCTTTAGCCCGCTTAGCCTCTATGATTAGGATTCCTCGCACCATGCCAGAAATGCTCCTTATCATTGAGAGACGGCAAGAGCCTACTTATGTTCAGGCCTTAGACACTGAGCCAGATCCTATTCCTTCTGAACCCTGGTTTATTGATATTCTCAACTATTTAACCAAAAACATAATACTCACCTGGAGCTTCAACAATAGCCCAGCGTGTCTTAAGGCTGATCTTGGCCTCCCAATATATAACGAGTATAACTGGACACTGTACAAAAGAACACCACGGGGCGTGCACCTGCTTTGTATTGATAAACTTGATACCACAACGGTCATTGATCAAGTCCATAGTGGAATTTGTGGCACGCATATGAACGACCGCATGTTAGCTCAAAAGATCATTCGTTTAGGCTATTACTGGACCACAATGGAGAAAGACTGTTACCTTTATGCCAAAACCTGTCCAAAATGCCAATTATGCGCTAACCTGCAACCTGTCCCACCCTACTTGTTATATACCTTCATTTTACCTTGGCCATTTTCAACCTGGGGTATTGACATTATTGGTAAAGTAACACTACCTAGTACTGGGGGGCATGAATTAATCCTTGTGGCCATAGATTACTTCACTAAATGGGTGGAAGCAACATCCTATGCTAATTTGACAGCCAAACATGTCGCTGCCTTCTTAGAAAAGACCATAATTTGCCGCTATGGGGTACCTCACGAGATCATCAGTGACCAAGGTACCCACTTCCAGGCTGAATGTGAACAAGTCCTTGAAAAATATAGCATCAAACACCATCGATTTTCCCCATATAGACCCCAGGCCAACGGTGCTGTGGAGGCTGCTAACAAAAATATCAAGGTTATTATCCAGAAAATGACCGAAAATTATAAAGATTGGCTCGATAAGCTACACTTTGCCTTATAGGGATATCGCACTTCTATTCGAACATCTACCGGAGCTACACCTTATTCTCTTGTCTATGGAATAGAAGCTGTTCAACCTGTTGAACTAGAAACACCATCCCTACGCATTGTTCTAGAAAGTCAAATTCCTGAAGCTGACTGGGTAAAAGCTAGATTCGAATAACTCATTTTACTTGATGAACGAAGATTAGCTGCCTTGCATCATGTGCAAGTTTATCAAAATCGTATTGCGTTATCTTTCAATAAGAAGGTCAAACCCCGAAATATTAAATAGGGTGACTTAGTGCTCAAAGCATTAAGGAAAAATGTGTTAGATCCTCGAGGTAAATTCAGACCTACTTCGGCCGGTCCATACATTGTCAAGACAATCTTATCTGGACGAGCAGCTCAGCTCATTGACATGGATGGCACTGAATTTCATAATCTAACCAATCTTGATCAACTCAAGAAATTTAATGTGTAAAACACAACGAATTCTTTGATTGGTAATAGTTATGCAATGTTTTTTGAAGCATGAACTATGTGCGGCCTGATTCCTATTTGGATACGTAGGCAACCTTGTACAAGGTTCGGCCCCTTCGTTAATCAAAACCTCCTGCAATTCATACGTTTTTACAGCAATAAAAATAAAAAACAATAGTATTTTATTATGGTTAATCGCGCCAAACGTAACAATTTTGCGCCTAGCGCGGTGCAGTGCGCCAGACGCACCTTTTCGCGTGAAGCGCACTGCTTCTACTTCGAACGTTTTTCCGGCATTCGTTAAGATGCTCAAATACACCAATATTTTGTGACTTACTCACTTCGGTCTACATAAAAATAAAACTTTGTTTTTATTCAAATTGCTAAATGAAAATAAAACATGAAACATAAGTTATGACTACACCATAAAATAACTATGTGGCATGAAAGCCTTATTGAAAACAGTAAATCAACATAAAAATAATAGCGCTGCAGACATTGTTGCAATCAATTCTTCTCTTCCTTCCCCTTCTCAGCCTTTTCCCCCGTAGTAGAAGTTTCTCCCTTTTCCATCTGTAGTTTTGGTCTAAGAGCCTTCCTTTTTTCCCAATACACCATTGGTTCCTTCCCTTTGCATGTAGGAGTGTCGGTCCGTGGAGTCACCCTTTCTATGTCATCCCTTTCCCTGATTACTACGCCCCCAAGCGTAGTCTTCTCTTTGTAGGAGGCATCCGTGGCCCAAGTCGTTCCCGCGCTGGTGCTACCTTTGGCCCTAAATGTTCCTTCACAGGGGAAGTTGTAGGCCTTTGGCCGCTCTTCCCTATAGACGAGTGTCCAACTGGTCTCTTGCCCCTGTTATCCAAAGTCTCAAAAGTTTTCCCCACAGTTCGGGGACTAAACTTCCGCTTCTTTGTCACTTCGGCGGACTCCTTCACCATCATCTCTTTGCTCACAGCAGGGTCCCTAGTCAGCATCCATACGATATAGCTCTTAGACACCTTCTCAGATTCTATTCTTTCCTGAGTATACCAAAGTTGGCGCTCCCCCCAATATTTCTCCCACCTCCTAATTCCACTACAAGTCAGACAATATATTTTTGGAGCAATAGTGTCTTCAGCAGCGATCAATTGGCGGTACCCATATTGTCTCAACACCCTCGATGGAAAATAAAAGGTCATGGAATACAGACTGCACAACCTCACATAGGGTGAATCATCACGAATCCTTACCATGGAACCAATCCTCCACCATGGCACTACCCATCTAACACTCAGCTCCTCATCCCCAAAGAAAAGGGTCCAGTCTTCAAAAGATTTCTCCAGGAAGATTTTCTTCCTGCCAATGAAACCCTTCTTATTATATCTCTCCATATTTTTGGGAGGATCAATCAACCTCAAATGTTCCATAAGCCAGATCTACAGCAACAAATAAAGTATATATTATTATTGCTTCCTGACCAGTAATAATACATATACGCTATTTCATTATTGCTTCTCAAAGAATAATAATACGTGCACTTCATGACGAGTGATAATAAATAAAATCTCATATTACTTCCTATCGAGTAATACTATAGAATTGCGTATTATCCACGCCTGACACACAAAGTTGCGCCAGACGCGCCCTATGGGCGACAGACGCGTACATATCTTTTTAATATTTTCTTCGTTTTTTGGGAATTAATATCATAATTCCATTATTCAATACAGTCGTCATAGTCCGAAAAAATTTATTATGTATTATTACTTCGCATAGAGTCATAATATGATCAAATAAAAAAAAAAAAAGAAAAGAGAAGAAGGCAAAAAATTATTTCTTTGGTTCATGACTAAAAAAATATATATTTTACCTGTACCAGTAGAGGGCTCCCCGAAAACTGCCCTTTTGGGTCCTTCTTTACAGCATCCAGACTGGATATCATATCCCCTATGCAAAGTGGCATTGGTGTCCTTCCTACCTCCAGTTGCTCTGCAACAGTAATCAAAGAGGCAAAACCAGCACCATTGTCCCCATTCACAAACAGAAAACGACTAAGCAGGCAAAATACCAGCACCCGCATACAATATGCCTGTCTAGCCCTTTCAGTAGGAGGACTATACATTGCAGCTAACCTAGTCAAATTAACCCTCCTCCCATACACAATTTCGAACATATTTTCTTCCTTTAAGTCCGCGAACCTCTCAAATAATCCTCCACAGAAGGGACACAGGGCAATTGACTACAGGGCCATCCAATTATATCACCAAATTCCTCAGGCAAAATCGTCAATTTGTGGTTCCCAAAGCAAAAACAATGATTGGTAACATCCCAAAAATTACAGCGGCATAAAGGAAATTATAATCTAACTGTACAAACCTCAAGGATGCCAATACATTCATGTGTCGCCTCCCCAACTCGTGTTTCTCAGTAATAGCCAGCGACGACAACAACGCACTTAGAGCTGGTTCAAAAGCCATAGCAACAATCAAAAGTAACAGAGAAGTATATAGAGAGAGAAGTATAGAGAAGAATATCACTCGTAATACTGAAATAACGCACAAATTCTCCTATTTATAATGGCTTCACATCTCGACTCTAAACGGATTCGGACTTACCGTTCACGACGGAAAACGCGTTACACACTAACGTTGCGCCTAGCGCACAAGGGGGCGCCAGACGCGGATACAAGTCTGCGCCCACCACATGATCAGTGTCAGATGCCAAGGCTGCGACGCGCGCCGCGGACATGCGCTCAGCGCACAACTTCGGTTCACATATGTCGACTCGGATTATGATCTCTCACAAGATTTCGGACCACTCCCCTTCCACATCGGATAAAAAAACTGTTTTTTTACTTAATGTCCACGTTTTCGGCCCATTTTTGTAAACCCACTCGCCCAAACCCTTTTCGCTCTCCTATTTTCTTTTTTTATGTTGGGAGAAGGTCGACTACGCTCCATTCAAATTTGCTTTAAACTGAGTCAGTCGCATTGCATATATATAGATGGCATTTTAGAATAAGGGTCACGGCTAACAAAATTTCACTCACAAACATGGAAAAGAAACAACACCAATGATCATAATGTTTGAACAAAAGACGCAATGCATATCAACATGGAAGATATACATCGTTACAAAAGTGCAGGCCACGGGAACACAAGAATAAAATAATGCAGACATCTAAGGAAAATGAGGATCCTACTCCATCGAAGAGGAGTCCTCCGGTTCTTCAACCGGACCCCGCTCGACTCACCAATGTGATAGCCAATCCTAGGCTGCATCAATGGAGTCACAAGCGGAGTCGGCCGCATCCCCAACATCTGATGTTGCATCTGTAACATCTGCATCTACTGCATCTACATATGCTCCATCTACATCGGAGAAGGCCCAGGGCATGGGTCGATCCCGGCGCCCCCCCCATAAAGTCCATGTTGCCAATGTTAAAGTTCCCAGTAAACGGACACATCGGAGGCCTCTCAAATGTCGACTCTCGGATTCTCAGATTCGGGACGAAAGAGATACGAGCAGCAGCATCCTCCTGGCAAAAGCAAGAAATGACACTCAATACTTTGATCATGTCAAAGTAAACAAAAGCAAGCAAACTCAATTTGCATACCTCGTTGAACTTGACAGGAGGAGCCAAGCGAGGCAAAAGGACAGCTTGGTAATCGCGATCACGAAAAATAAAGTCGTGATAGCTCACCCGAAGCGTCGCCCCTCCCTCGATAGCCTGAACAAGAGCAACCGTATCTATCATAGTGACAGGGGGGTCATGAGGCACCAGTAATAGCCTCGTCCCGTCGTGCTGACAGGTCACCCTCTCACCCAGATACCACACAGGGTATGACTCTCCGTAAAAAATGACCCTCTCGCGAGTCAGAATGCGAGCCCTATGAGCCCAAGCCGGCGTCTCCAGAAACGACGCTCAAAGATAAGAGATAACCTGAAAAGCAGAGAGAATTTAACATCTACTACATACACCCAATGTAACACTCCGTCCTTTTTATAAACATAAAATAAACAAAATAGAACATTTTTTTAAGGAGATGGCGATAGCGGAAATATCGCCTGACGGAAATGTCACTCTAACAAAGGTTAAATTAAACTATATAAAATTAAAACCCAATTAAGATAATCCAAAATATCCATAAGGATGCAAAACAACCTCATAAACCCACTGCAATAACTATAAATAAAATAAAACTACTCAAATAAAAATCCTAAATAGCCTTTCTCTCATTTCCCATAACACAAAATAATCACCTGCAAACTATATCAACAAACATCTACAATCAGTGGGGAGTAACTAACAGCTCTCCCAGCCCAATTAGGATCCATATAAGAGTTATAAAAGCCTTAATAATTAAGTCACACAAAAACATCTCAATCGTAAACTTCAGATAACCAAATAAATACTTAATCAAAGATAATACAACATGCTTAAAAATAAATAGAGTAAAGATAACAAAATAAACAAAATGGATAAACAACTTATATATATAAACTCAAGTATCAATACCATAAACCATCAAAGTTTAAAGTAATAAAATATAGTACAATTAGTTTGAGAGATAGAGTTGAACGCTAGTGGACAACCCACTTCCTATCGTAATGTCAGACAACCTCTAGAGAGCCTATGGGTTATGTTCCCTACTGCATGTGTCTAAGAATGGCCATACTCCCGATGCGGTGTAGGATTACGTCCCCACCGACCTCTCGGACGGCAACAAAACCAAGGTACACCTAGGATTACGTCATATGGTTTGCATGTTCTTCACCTCGGGATTACGTCCCTCCGGACAATCTTGCTCTCAAACAATAATAATAAAATAATACTTAACCATCAAAATACACGGATGCCCTTAAGGCCTTACACCAAATCAGCAGAAATCTAGGATCGCAACCCAAGAATTTCAAAATAACATTCTTCTGAAAATAATAATAATAATAATAATAATAATAATAATAATAATAATAATAATAATAATAATAATAATAATAATAATAATAATAATAATAATAATAATAATAATAATAATAATAATAATAATAATAATAATAATAATAATAATAATAATAATAATAATAATAATAATAATAATAATAATAATAATAATAATAATAATAATAATAATAATAATAATAATAATAATAATAATAATAATAATAATAATAATAATAATAATAATAATAATAATAATAATAATAATAATAATAATAATAATAATAATAATAATAATAATAATAATAATAATAATAATAATAATAATAATAATAATAATAATAATAATAATAATAATAATAATAATAATAATAATAATAATAATAATAATAATAATAATAATAATAATAATAATAATAATAATAATAATAATAATAATAATAATAATAATAATAATAATAATAATAATAATAATAATAATAATAATAATAATAACCAAACAATAGTAATAAAAACAGATAATAACACTATCTCCAAAGTACCAATAATCTCATCATGCTACTAACAACTCTTGATAACAACTTATAATAACATAACATTCACAACTAATTCACTTAACATGCTACATACATCAAATAAGCATATATAAAAATCTAAGTTATAACTTAGATAAAACATGATTCTATACATTGAAAACGTAAAGACACCACCATATTATACTTTAACTTCACATAGGAAGCAACAACAAGCATGTAAAGACACAAGAAGGATTAGAAACTGAACAAACGAGAAACAACATACTGAGACCTCAACATTTAATTCACGAGCAACACACACACAACCCGCGAGATACGCCAACAGAAGCACTGGTGCGTTGCTGCCAGCCAAAATTCGTGAGCTGCAACTTCTACTCGAGCCAACTAAAATGCTACCATACTTATTGATCTTCAACCCCTCCCTTAAACTCATGCTCACACTACTTTCATATTTAAACATAAATTTGCAGCCATGGTTTTCATGAAAACTGTTGTAGCCTAACATCTACGGTTCCTTTGAAGACACTTGGGCTCATCGGAGCCATACACGTGTCCTCCCCTAGTGAATAGAGAAGGAAGATTTAATCTTTGGGTTATGCTCAGTTATGCTCAGTTGGGTTAAAAGGCTACTTTTCTGGCCCAAAAGGTCGTCAGAGCCCAGCCGTGTGAGGTGGCTGCAGGAGAGTGGTTGATACACCCTCACAAATCATGGCCTGCCACGTGTCTTGATCTGATTCCTCAGCCAATCAGAGGCCACTATTCTAGGGCAGATTTTAAGGATAGCTGTCATCTTACTATCACTATAAATACCCCAGAAATCAGGAGAAAGTTCATTCAAAGCAAACAGTGCAAAGTTACTCTGAAAAAATACTCTCTCACTTTCTCTCTCTATCTCTACTTTCTCTTACAACTCCTAATATCTGACTTAAGCTTCGGAGGGGGAACCACCACCCAAACCTCCAGGGTGGGTCCCTTTTTGCAGGTTCGGGAACGAAGCCCAGGCTAGGGACTAAGCTGATTCAGGCATTGTTGCACAAGTCTCCAACTGAAGAACATCTAACGGATACTCGTTTACTTGCTAGACAAGAAAGCTCAGCCTACAGCTTACTTGTTGGACTAGTATAGGACGAAACATTTGGCGCCGACTGTGGGGAGACGCAACGATGACTGATTGTCAATCGTCCAACATTGCCAGAAACCGAAGTCTTCAGGTTGATGTCGAAGACACAGTTGAGCACGAGAGACAACCTCGAGGAAGGGATAGACCTCCAACCATCGTCCATGTCCCTGGACCAAGCCAGCAGCCGGTCATTCAGGAAAATCTTGAACGTCCAGTGACGGCTGCCCATCTAGACAACGTCCTGAATGACTTTCATACTTAAAATGGCAGCAGTCGTCCAGGAACAGATTAGGAGCAACATGCTGTTCTTCCATCATAACCCAGAGCCAGCCGTCAACAATCAAGCTCCTCCTAGGGGACGTTCCCAAGAAAATCGTCCAGGTCCTAGTCGACCTGTTCGTCAGGAATCCTCTAAGAGGGCGGCAAGAGGAAAGCAGCCAGAGAACAGTGATCAGCGAAGGAAGATGGACTGGAATCTGGTGGTGAGAACTCAAGATCAAGCTTGTCCGAATCGACATCGAATGGAAACAGACGCCAGGGATTACTTAGAGGCAAAGAGGGTTGCAGCTTTGCAACGGTCGGCTACTGGCTCTACCCCATATTTGAGAGACCCTCCTTTAAGGATACCATCCAGATCAGAGGGAAGAATTCTGGGTCTTTCGATGGTTCGTCCGAGACAAGAGAGGACGGTGGTTCAACCAATGGTCTATAAGCGACCAGTACCCGCAAATACTTCATCTAATCCAGTGTTGAAGGAATATCGCAAGGAGTTCACACCCATCGAGGGACAGCTGGGAGCCCTCCGGATCAATTGGCCTACTCCATTCTCAGCCAGGATCATGGAGGCGCCCCCCTTCCCAATGGTAAAACTCCCAACCATAGAGCCTTTTGATGGAACAGCTGATCCTAATGATCACCTATCTGCTTACAAGCATCAGATGTACGTCCAAGGAGTAGACGATGCTACTTGGTGTAAGAATTTCCCGGCTACCTTGAAGGGTGTAGCTCAGAAGTGGTTCAATAATCTACCCCCCAATTCAGACAACAATTTCACCGAACTCAGTGGCCTATTTACTAGTCATTTCGTTGCAAATCGTCAAGAAGAAAAGACAAGCATGCACTTGGGAAAGGTCGTCCAAGGACCAAAAGAAGCTCTTAAGAGTTTTGTCAAGAGATTCAATCTGGAAGCCCTTCAAATTCAAGATCTCAATGCGGGAGTGGCTTTTGACGCCTTTATCAGGGGTCTGAGGCCAGGAAGTTTTAAGTTTGACCTTGTGAAGAAGAAGATCAATACTCTTGCCGAGGCCATAAATGAAGCTGAAGCCTTTATACATGCCACTGAAGTATGTGCGGAGGCAAAGCATCCCGAGTCCAAGAAGCCTGAAGAGGTTGCTCAGCTAAAGAAGAGCAACCCCAAAAAGGCCGAGACTTGGGCCATAACCTCTACCACTACTTCGTCCAGAGGAAGAAGCAAGACGAAAGAATCTGAGCCTTCTTCATCCAACCCCATCGAATTCAGCAAGGACCAATACTCCATTCTCATGGAGATAAAGGACCAATATGAGTTGAAGGCTCCAGCTGAGATGAAGACTCCTTACAAGAATAGGGACAAGAGCAAGTATTTTCATTTTCATAAGGATTACGGTCATGAAACAAATGAATGTAAACACCTTAAGAGAGCTTTGGAGGATCTAGCCCGAAAAGGATAGATGAATTCATACTTACCCCAAGGAGGAAAGAAGTTTCAGAGGAGAGATGACCGTCAAAGCAAGAAGAAGGAGAGTGAAAGCACTGACGAAGATGTAGTCCTCGTTATTTCAGGAGGATTTGCTACCGAAGGACCAACAAATAGAGGTCACAAAAACTACCTTAGGGAACTCGGCCAAGTCTTGCTAGCTGATCAGACAAAGGCCATGCCCTTCCCAAAAGTGGTGGTTAGTGAGCAAGATCGGGGCAAGCTGAGGACCCCCCATGACGATCCATTGGTGGTAGAAATGAAGATAGCAAACCTGAGAGTAAGGAGAATTCTGATTAATACCGGAAGCTCTACGGACATCATTAGTGTTGATTGCTTGTCCAGACTAAAGTTTGACGAAAAGAACTTGGTTCCCGTCCACCACCCCATCATAGGGTTTGGGGGTGGAGTCATCCATCCCATGGGAACAGTCACGTTGCCCGTCCGAGTTGGTGAGAAGGATGCCTCACGGACTTTGTTCATCAAGTTCTTAGTTGTCCGAGATTTGATAGCCTATAATGTCATACTCGGACGACCAACTTTGAATCATGTTAAAGCTGTAATAGTAACTCACTTGATGCTTATGAAGTATGAGTGTGATGATGGCAAGATTGGCTCCATGTATGGAGACCAGCAGGCGGCTAGGGAATGTTACCTAACCACCCTCAAGCCGTCATCATGGAAAGCATGTAATGAAGACCAGACGAAGACCGAAGGCGGAAGGAAAACGTCTGAAATTGAGAAAGATAAGACAAAGGTGGCTGGAGAAAGGAAGGTGTTCGAAAATGTAAAGGAGCCTAGGATGACCATTGAGAGTCCTCAGAAACCAATTGCCCCCTCAAGGAAAACGTCTGAACATCTTCCTAGCAAGAAAAGAAAGTATAATCCCATAAAGGAAGAGCCTCCCTCGTCTAAAGAAGGGATGGCCATCATGGGACTGGCATTAGAACGTCCAGAGCCTGTGGAAGCTCCTGAAGAGGTAGTGTTGGATGAAGCTCGTCCAGAAAGAACCCTCAAGATTGGGTCTTCACTCAGTCCGGGTTTGAGAGGTCTTCTAATCAGCTTGCTGAAAGAATTTTAAGACGTGTTCGCTTATTGTGTTGAAGAAATGCCTGGAATTGATCCAGAGATAGCCGTCCACCGGCTGAATGTTGATCCCAATTTAAAACCGGTTTGTCAGAAGAAAAGGCATTTAGGACTGGCCAGAAATCAGGCGGTCGACCAAGAAGTTCAGAAGTTGTTGGAATCAAAGTTCATCAGAGAAACTTATTATCCAGAATGGATAGCAAATGTGATCATGGTGCCAAAGCCTAATGGCACTTGGAAGATGTGTGTGGACTATATTGATCTCAACAAGGCTTGTCCTAAGGACAGTTTCCCTTTGCCTAAGTTGGATCGTCTGGTAGAGTCCACGGTCGGCCATGCTTTGCTAAGCTTCATGGACGCCTATTCAGGTTTTCATCAAATCCCTATGTGGTCAGAGGATCAGGACAAAACGTCCTTCATTACTGAGAAGGGACTGTATGGCTGGTTGAGGATGTCATTCGGCCTACGCAATGCTCCGGCCACCTTTCAAAGATCGATCAATACCGTCTTTTAGCCACAGTTGGGAAGAAACATGGAGGCTTATATTGATGATATGATAGTCAAGAGTCAGCAAGAGGAAGGTCATGTTGGTGATTTGAGAGAGACTTTCGAGACTCTCAGGAAATACAAGTTTAACTTGAACCCCGGCAAATGCGTATTTGGAGTCTTGTCTGGGAAGTTCTTAGGCTTCTTGATAGATCAGAGGGGAATAGAAGCCAACCCAGAGAAGATCCAAGCTATTTTAGACATGAAATCCTCGTCAGCGATTGACGGGTTGCTTGGCTGCCCTTGGACGCTTCTTGTCCAAGTCAAGTGACAAGTGCCATCACTTCTTCGCCACGATCAAGAAAAAGACCAAGTTTAAATGGACAATAGAGGCAGAGCAAGCCCTTCAGCTGGTCCAAGATCACCTTCGGCTGCTGCCTAGGTTGGTCAGTCCAGCTGAGGGGGAGAAACTGTTTGTGTACTTGGCTGTGTCCACTCAGGCTGTGAGTGCTGTCCTGTTGGCTGAAAGAGAGTCCGTGCAAGTCCCATATACTTTGTGAGTCATGTGCTCAAGGATGCGGAAAATAGGTATACTCCAGTTGAGAAGTTTTGATTGGCCCTCGTCATGGCCAGCCGAAAGTTAAGGCCCTATTTCTTGGCGCACAGCATACTCGTCTATACTGACCAACCTCTGAAGCAAGTTCTGCAAAAGATGGAAGCTTCCGGACGAATGCTTAACATGTTCGATATATCATTTGAGCCAAGGAAAGCCATTAAGGGGCAAGCCTTGTCAGATTTTATAGTTGAACTTACTCGGCCAACCATAGAGCCAATATCTGATCCAGCTGAAGGAAGGAAGCATTGGACGCTCATGGTTGATGGGTCTACCACTGTCAATGGATGTGGGGCAGGAATCATTTGCCAATCTCCAGAAGGAGACAAGTTTGAATATGCGCTAAGGTTCCAATTCCAAGCGTCCAATAACGAAGCTGAATATGAAGCACTTCTAGCTGGAATCAAAATGTGTAAAGCGGCAGGAGCTCTGGAAATTGAGGCCAAATCAGACTCGCTCTTGGTCGTCAGTCAAGTCAACGGGGATTTTGAATGTAAAGAAGCATCGATGAGCAAATATATGCGTTTGATCAAAGATGAGATTGAGCCTTTGAAAAGATTTGTTCTCGACCAAGTGCCAAGGTCAGAAAATCATCAAGCAGATGCTCTCTCTAAATTGGCCAGCTCGGCAGAAGGTGATGTGCCAAGAACAGTGTTTTTGGAAGTCAAACCCAAAAAGAGCATTGACCAAGAACATATTATGTTTCTTAGCCGAGGGGCAGTCTGGATGGAGCCTATCATAGAATACAAGAAGACGGGACGGTTGCCTCCGGACCCTGTAGAGGCTAAGTATGTGAAGGCTAGAGACAGGTGGTTTGAATTATGGGATGAGACTCTTTTCAAGAAGTCATTCAATCGTCCTCTCCTCAAGTGCATCTCCAGGGAAGAAGGTTTAGAGGTTCTGAAGGAACTCCATGAACGAGCTTGTGCATCTCACATTGGGGGAAAAGCATTGGGAGAAAAGGCTTTAAGGACGGGATATTACTGGCCTACCCTAAAGGAAGATGCCCTCGTCTATGCAAAAAAGTGCGACAGTGTCAGAAGCACGGAAATTTGCATCAGAAGCCGTCCAACTACCTAACTCCTATCTTGTTCCCTCTGCCTTTTGCTAAATGGGGCATGGATATTCTAGGACCTTTCCCTGTGGCCGCTGGGCAAAAGAAGTTTGTGATAGTGGCTGTGGACTACTTCACTAAATGGATAGAGGCTGAAGCCATGCGAGGTATAACAACAAACAACGTCAAGGGCTTTATTTGGAAAAACATTATAACTCGTTTTAGCATGCCACAGTCCATCATCTTTGATAATGGCCCACAGTTTGAAACACCTAAACTGAAAGATTGGTTGGCAGAACGAGAAATCAAGGCTCACTTCGCTGCCGTCGCCCACCCACAGGCCAATGGGCAAGTAGAGTCCTTCAACAAGATTCTATCTAATGGAATCAAAAGGAAGTTTGATAATGCCAAGGGACAATGGGTTGAAGAACTATAACTATTGTTATGGTCCATCAGAACAACTGCCAAAAATTCTACATCGAGACACCCTTCATGTTAGTTTATGGCACTAAAGCCGTCTTACCCATTGAAATTGAAGAACCCACCATGCGAGTCATGTTGTACACAAAAGATGCCAACAGGGCTGCATTGCGCACGGCTTTGGATCAAGTACCAGAAGTCAGGGGCAATGCCTTGCTAAGAATGCAATTGTACAAGCTGCGAATGGCTCAGAACTTTAACAAGCGAGCCGCTAGACGACCACTCAAGGTGGGGGATTTGGTTCTAAGGAAGATGGAGGCGGTTGGACGAGCTAAAGAGATGGGGAAGCTAACACCAAATTGGGAAGGACCTTATCTGATTATCCAAGAGGTGCGCAGTGGAACCTTTCGTCTCCAAAATCTAGATGGACGAGTTATACAACGCACTTGGAACTCAGATAACCTGAAGAAGTACCACGTCTAACTCAATTCATCGTCAGGAATCTACCTGGTAGTTTGTAGTAAGTCCAAAGTGCCACGGTACATGCTAGAAAAAAGAATTGTATACATGTATCTTGGCATTTAGCCAAGCAAAATTCATATAATACAATTCCTACTTTCTTATCGCCTTTGTTTATTCCCACCAAGTTAGTTCTCTTTGGGGCATTAAATCAGTTACTAGTCTAAAAGACACAATAACTTGGAACAAAAACACAAAAAATAATGGAGCGTAAAAGATATTCACTTCAATGCCAAACATCACTCCCTCGAACAGACCGGCCAAAAGTATAACAACCTAAAGGTTGACAATACATGAATGGCAATCAAATTGACAAAATCTCTAGTAAGGGAAACATCAAGGTCTCTAAGAGAAGGCTGACCAGAAATAAGCCATTAGTAAAGGATACTTACTTTCACATACATGGACAGCTAAGTAATAAAGACCCTAGTAAGGGATCGCTACTTCCGGACGAGTGTTGTTCCCTCAAGGAAGGCGGCTAAGACATGGTCAGACCATGTATCTAAAGCTCGTCCTTAGCAATTTCAGCAGGCTTGGCCAATGTTGGCCGCTCTCCTTCTTGGACTATGGCTTGTCCACTATATATGGTTGATCCTAGCCCAATAAGGGGGGGGGATAAGACAAGCCTATAGGACGAGCTAAAAGAAGGAAGGTCGTCTAAAAAACCAGGATGAACCAAGCAATAAATACTGCAGGACGAGTGTTACGAACTCGAGGAAAACGGCTAAACAGTGGCTAGTCCACAAAGCCATATGAGTAGGCCGCTTTCCCCCTTTAGGCAAGACTCATCTGAATGTGAAGACCATCTAAAGTTTCAGGACGAATGTCACAAAGTACTTAGATACTTTTTTGATAGATTCACAATCGTCCGAGGACAAGGATGGCAATTTTTAACTATATTTTTTTTTAAACCATCCAAAGTTTCAAGACGAATGTCACTAAGTACATAGATACTTTTTCGAAAGATTCACAATCGTCCAAGGTCAAGGATGGCTATTTCTCCAGGATGTGTTTTGCAAATCGTCCATGGACCCTCTATCGTCCAAGGGCAAAGATCAGGGTTGACAGGATTACTCTATCTGAACTATGTAAACCGTCCACAATTCAGGACGAGCCTCTTCTTGTACTTGGATGAATTTTGAATAGACTTATGATCGTCTAAAGGTAAGGACGTTATTCAGGTACAGGTCGTCTAAAGGCCAACATCTGTACGGGTCGTCCAGAATTCAGGACTAGGCTCATTTGATACTTGGTCAAAAAAAAAAAGCTGCTTATTCTCTTTTCTCAGCTCCCTCGCCCATTCTTCAGTAAGCATGCTGCGAGCAAAAAGCTGGGACAATAAAAACCAAACAAGTCATTAGACGAGTTACAAAAAGGAAAAATATACACAAGTATTAAGCCAAAGCGGCAGTAAGTTATACCTCAGCAGCAAGTTAAGACATGTAGCCCACATGCCCGGCCGATGCTCCCCTTAATCCTTTGATATAGGATTCAAGGTAACACTTGAATAGCTCCTGCTTAAGCCGATCTTTTTCAGCCTTTGACATTTTGGCGAAAGCAGGAGAAGACTCCTCGTCCGAGTCTATTGTAGGAGGAGCTGCGGGTATAGCGGGGCCTTTGCCCTTATCTGAAAGAGGGGGAGAGTCAGTTATCTTGATGGAAAAGACGATGGCTTGTCTATTGGACGGACTCATGGACCGTCCATCGACCCGCATCGTCCTAACTATATTCGAATAATACGACTCACCAGACGAGATAGATACCGTCCTAATAGCTAGCGGCATCTGCGGCACCAGCTTGGCCACCGAGCCGCTGAAGCCTGGGTAGTTCTCAGCCGCCGTCTCCTGCCCCGAAACAACCAAAGCCAAGGCTGACTCTGGCCTGACTTCTGCTAAGTCAGAAGGCAAAGCGTCCAACTGACCTGTGGGGTCAGAACTCTTCTCCCCCTCGGCCGGAACGGCAGTAGAAGGCTCCTCTTTAAGAACCTTATCTTTAGGGGGAGGCATGGTTTTTTCTCCAACTCCACTTAGAGTAGCCTTCTCCGTCTTCTTTCTTGTAAAGCCCTTGGGATTTTTTGCCGGTGGTTGGTCCACGGCCGCTGGAGGCCTCTTTTTGGACGAAGATGACTTCCCTGGTGGAAGTTTGTTGGTAGGAGCATTCTTCTGCAAGAAATGATCAAGATAAAATGATGGACGTCCAAAGAGCAAAATCTAAAACAAATTGCAAAGCTTCAGACGAAGTTAATGCAAAGAAGGAAGCCGTCCCAAAGGAAGACGGACTAAAATGACTTTCGTCCAGGGACAGGAAATCACCCCTTCGTTCAGTTTCAGAACTTAAAGCAATTCAGACAAGAATGGCCCAAAGAAGGTGGCCGTCCAAGCATGGACGCTTCCCTTCTTCAGGATATCCTCGTCCAAGACAAAGAACCACGCCTTGGACGAGTGCAAATGGTACTCGTCCAAAGGTATACAAAATCTTAGACGAGAATGGCCCAAAGAATGTGGCCGTCCAATCATGGAAGTTTTCCTTCTTCAGGTTATCTTCGTCCAAGAAAAGGAACCACGCCTTGGACGAGTGCAAATGGTACTCGTCCAAAGGTATTCAAAATCTCAGACGAGAAAGGCCTAAAGAAGGTGGCCGTCCTTTCATGGACGCTTTCCTTCTTCAGGTTATCCTCGTCCAAGAAAAGGAACAACGACTTGGACGAGTCCCCATGGTACTCGTCCAAAACTATTCAGCATCTCAGACGAGAATGACCCAAAGAAGGTGGCCGTCCAAGCCCAGACGCCTTCCTTCTTCAGGTGATTCTCGTCTAGAGAAAGACAATCAGTGCCACAGACGAGAATAGCCCAACGAAGAGGACGTCCATGCTTGGACGTTATCCTTCTTCGGGTAATTCTCGTCCAATGGGTGTGCAAATACTTAACGAGTAAGAATGATCCTCGTCCAAAAAACAATAATAAAAAAATATCATGTTACCAGTGTTTCAGCCCTTTTCTCGGCGCTGCTCTTGGCGTATTCCTTCCATAAGTTGTCTGTAAATTTAGACATACTTATTTCACCCGTCCAAGAAGCCTCAGAGAATATGAATGTATACCTCTATCTTCGGCCAACCGCAAGCCGGCGGCGACCAAGAAGTCATCCTGGTAAAATATTTCTTTAAAGGGTATCCAGTTAGTTGGTCCCTTAAAAGATCGTTGGTCGGGCCTGGAGTACTCCTTTATTCTAAAGTACTCTACCACCTCTTCGTCAAAGCTGTCCTCCAACTCCAGCCAAGACTGCTTCCGCCCAGTATTCGTGACGGATCGATTATAAAATTTATAGCTCTTCGTGGCGTAGTCGCTGGCCGCCCGTAAGAAGATGAAGTCGGCCTTCCATTCGTGCATCTTTGACGGCTTTCCCCAAGCAGTCATGAAGCCTGGATGGTTGCAGATGCTGAGCCTTTCCCCGTCCACGACCCCAGGTACCTTAGCCGCATAATGGATATGAGTAAAGGCTTGAAGGGAAAGACCTAGGCCGCGCAGCTCACAGACGGCAATGAACGTCAGGACGTTGTGCCAAGCGTTTGGAGCCAGCTGATTATGGCCGATGTGGTAGTACTGCAGCACTTGTTCAATGAATTCGTGGAGAGGGAACCTCAATCCCGCGTCCAAGGCCAGCTTGTAGACGGCGAAGTGGTTCTTGGGAGCGCTCAGTATTGTCGCGTCCTTATTTGGGATGACAAAGGAGAAGCCCGACATGGGCATGTAGGACGATAAGTAATTAGGGTCTGGTCCTATTTTCTCTAACCATTTACGGTTGACCAAAATGAAGCCGGGGTCAGAAAGGGGACCTAAACGTCTTCTAATCTCCGACGAGGTAGTGGAGGCCTCGTCTGATTCTTCGGCAGCATCAGATTCGCTACCGTTATTACCTTGGCCGATCTCCTCCATATCGACGTCCCTGCCAGAAGGACTGGCCTCAGGGTTTATTTCAGAGTCTTCTAAATTATGGTCATAGGAAGGAGGCCTGCCCAAAGGCTCAGCACTTTGGACCTCTCTTGCCACATCTGGCACTCGTCCAGTAGATTCCTCCATATTTGAGCTATTTGACGGGATTATTACCTTTCGTCTTAGACGGGCCGTTTGCTTGACGTGCACCAGATTACCCTGCACAGGTAAAGACTGGGTCGTCTGACTTTCTCGGCCAAAACCACAAAAAAAAATATATACTCGGCCAGAAGAGGCCCAACTCTAGAATGTGCCGAAGAAGAAGTATCGGTTCTAGGGTCAAGACTAGCTCTTGGTCGCTAGGATTATTTGACGAAGAAGATTCCATTTTATTGATTTTCTAAGAAAAAATAAAGAATAAAGAAGAATGAAAAAAATGACCGAAGAAAGGGTGCAACGGTCGAATATGACTGGTAAAACCCAGGAAAAGGCGCGTCATTTCCTTCATTTCAAATAAAACTACCTTGGGTAAAAAAGCCTTAACCATCAGATGCGCCAAATGAAGCTACCTTGGGTAAAAGGGCCTTAACCGTCAGATGGGCCAACAGTGAAAACCCTTCTAGGGGCAAATGTTGTAGCCTAACATCTACGGTTCCTTTGAAGACACTTGGGCTCATCGGAGCCGTACACGTGTCCTCCCCTAGTGAATAGAGAAGGAAGATTTAATCTTTGGGTTATGATCAGTTATGTTCAGTTGGGTTAAAAGGCTACTTTTCTGGCCCAAAATGTAGTCAGAGCCTAGCCCTGTGAGGTGGCTGCAGGAGAGTGGTTGATAAACCCTCACAAATCATGGCCTGCCACGTGTCATGATCTGATTCCTCAGCCAATCAGAGGCCACTATTCTAGGGCTGATTTTAAGGATAACTGTCATCTTGCTATCACTATAAATGCCCCAGAAATTAGGAGAAAGTTCATTCAATGCAAACAGTGCAAAGTTACTCTGAAAAAATACTCTCACTTGCTCTCTCTATCTCTACTTTCTCTTACAACTCCTAATATCTGACTTAAGCTTCGAAGGGGGAACCACCACCCAAACCTCCAGGGTGGGTCCCTTTTTGCAGGTTCGGGAATGAAGCCCAGGCTAGGGACTAAGCTGATTCAGACATTGTTGCACAAGTCTCCAACTGAAGAACATCTAAAGGATACTCGTTTACTTGCTAGACAGGAAAGCTCAGCCTACAGATTACTTATTGGACTAGTATAGGACGAAACAAAGACAACAACAAAACCTCATCATAAGATAAGAGTTCAAGTAATACATGAATTCTATATAAACTTATCAAAACAACAATACTAAATTTAAAAACGTGGCTCACAAAAATATACCAACTAGATCACAAAATTTACAAGTCATCAAGTGTTAAATAACTCATGAAAATTCATGTAAACAAACATATAACATGTAGTTATTCCCACCCAAGTTCCTAAAACAATACGAACCCAACTTAACAATCAAAACTAGCATAATCCCTATACGAATACTAATCGATCTAGGAGAACCGCTAGTTACCTTTGAAGACCTCCAATTGCTTGCATTTTTATTATGTACTGCTCTGCTCCGATCACGATTCCCGGCAATTCAAAGCTCAGATTTAAAATCGCTCAGGTTACAATGAAGGCCCAGATGTCCTAAACGTGCTGTCCAAATTTGACGAAAATCATATGGTTAAATCTGTAAATATCGTCATTTTTGTGAAGGTGTGACAGGGAAAACCGGGATGAACTTTACTCTTCTCTCTCTCTTCAAATGGCTTGAACAAGGAGGGTTACAAACTGAAAATATGGATGGTTTACAGCCCCCCAAAGTGAGGATTAAAAGGGGTTATAAACTTAAATGATGAGATTTCATAATGGGCAATAAGGGGTAATTAAGGTGGGGGGTTACAAAAGGATTGGAAGGTGGTAAAAAAAATCTCTCCAATGCTTCAAATCTCTGATATTGTGGACAGCTTTTAGGAACATAAAACTTCACGTTAAAAAGTCGTGCAACGGTCTAAAACGCGCTAAAACCGAATAAAAAAAAATACTAGATCAAACACGCATTTTAAAATAGTAGAATATATATAATTTCTAATCAAATAAATAATATAAATATGACATTTTAAAATTTGAAAATAAATAATATAAGATATAATATTTTTAAGAAGTAAAATATTCTAATTTTAACGGAAAATAATAACTTAGGGAAAATAACTCGAATAAATTATAAGCGAAAAATCCGTGGTGTTACAAACACTCCCCCTTAAGAATGTTTCGTCCTCGGAACTTGAAACGATAAGAAAATATACTATACGATGACTACGTACAACTTTCTTCCGGGCATCTAAGTAACGCCTTGGAGGTACTCTGCAAAAATGAAATTGTTAGTCCTAGCCAAACCCCACTAACTAACATATAAGAAAAACATATATATAGCACATCGTTTAACAAAAATAATTCCCGGGGTTTTTTTCCTACCCAAGTAACTCTCACTAAGAACTTTTCTTGAAGCCTAAGATACTAATAATCCTAGATGGAACAACTACACATTTCACATGGAATATGTAGTAACTCAATGATAGTTTTTGGATCATTTGCTCTAATACCAACTGTAACACTCCGTCCTTTTTATAAACATAAAATAAACAAAATAGAACATTTTATTAAGGAGATGGCGATAGCGAAAATATCGCCTGACGGAAATGTCACTCTAACAAAGGTTAAATTAAACTATATAAAATTAAAACCCAATTAAGATAATCCAAAATATCCATAAGGAGGCAAAACAACCTCATAAACCCACTGCAATAACTATAAATAAAATAAAACGTCTCAAATAAAAATTCTAAATAGCCTTTCTCTCATTTCCCATAACACAAAATAAACACCTGCAAAATATATCAACAAACATCTACAATTAGTGGGGAGTAACTAACAGCTCTCCCAGCCCAATTAGGATCCATATAAGAGTTATAAAAGCCTTAATAATTAAGTCACACAAAAACATCTCAATAGTAAACTTCAGATAACCAAATAAATACTTAAACAAAGATAATACAACATGCTTAAAAATAAATAGAGTAAAGATAACAAAATAAACAATATGGATAAACTACTTTTTAATTAAATCAAATTTTTGGTTTACTGCATGAGTGGTTGCTAAAATTAAGGATGCAGTAGAAATTCCATAACACACGTTTAACTTAGATCTTGGAGATCATGGGTGTCAAAAGGAACGTGTTCCTCTAGTTGAGGAACATCATGGGAAAATGTTTTTACCACTAACACTTGATTTTATCCCACGTTAAGTTAATCACTGCTATTAATAATTATGTCTAATTAAGTTCCAATTTGTGTCTGACCAAGTGATTTAGTGAGTTTAACTAAGTAAAGTGTCAGTGCCTTCATTCTCTTAGAAAAGACATTTGTTCTTTGCCTTTTTAATCTAATTCCACTAAGTTTATTGATCATTGTATTTTGGTTTTGGGGTAAAGGGGATTTTGAGTGAAGCCTTGTAAGAGAGAAAGCTTTGAGTGAAGCGAGTTAAAGTGAGAAAACTTTAAGTGAAGTTGAGAGGAACAGCTGTTAAGGGAACAGTTGTTCAGGAACTTCAGTTTGCTAGGGAGGTTGCTGCACCGGGTTTAGAGGAAAGGGGTTCTACTCATCAGCAACATATAAATGAGGAGATTGGTTCCATGGTTGAAACTGGTGAGGGGGGAACCCCTTACCATTGATGGATAATATGTTGATCTAGAATGTCAGGGGCCTAAATAGCACTGAAAAACAAGTGAAAGTGAGGAGAATTATTCATCTTCACAACATACAACTATTTAGTCTCCAGAAAACTAGGGTAAAAGTTCCTAATCTAGGGAGGGTTTACCAGAATCTATATCCTAAATGGTGTTTCTTTTCTAATCATTGTTGTCTCTATAATGGAAGGACTTTGGTGGCCTGGAAACCTGAGGTTTTCATTGTTGATATTCTGCTTACCACTTCCCAGCTAGTGCATTGTAGGATTGTTGTTCAAAGTTGCAAGAAGTCTTTTCTTTGCACCTTTATCTATGCTTTCAATGACGAAGCTGGGAGGGAGAGTCTTTGTTCTTCCCTAGCAATCATTGCATCTTCCTGTAATGAGCCTTGGTGCATGGATGGGGACTTCAATTGTTTGCTTAACCTGGATGAAAGGGTGGGAGGCATTCTAGTTATACCTCATGATGCTAAGCCTATGAGGAATTGTATGATAACTTGTCGAATTGAAGAGGTCAAAGCTGCTGGTAGATTCTTTACATGGACGAACCAATAAAAGGAGGCTTGTATGATTTTTCCAAAGCTTGATAGGCGTTTGTCTAATATTAACTTGATTGCTCTTTTCCCTACCAGCGAAGTGTAGTTCCTACCTTAGGAAGATTTTGATCACTGCCCTATGCTCATAAAGACATTTCCTATCAATCATGGTCGGAAGCCTTTTAGATTCCACAACCATTGGTGTCTCAGTTTCTCTTTTATGGACACTGTGAAAAGAGGGTAAGATATACAAAGTTATGGTAAATTGAAGAGTCTTAAAGCTTTATTTAAAGCTTTAGTTTTGAGAGGTGAAGATCACCTTCACCATGTGGCAGCCAAAGAGGCCTTAATTAAACACAATTGCTCATACTTAGCAGCGGAAATGGAACTTAAGCCTGTTGGATATGACCCACTAATACAATGCGGTCATAAATAGTCCTTATACATAAATGCTCGACTCAAATAATAATAATTTCTCTAATACAAGATACCACACAATTTCCCTTGAACACGTTCCTTTTTAACAGCGCTCTTGCAATGGCTATGCTCATACCTAAAACAGAAAACAAAACATCATGAGCCAAAGCTCAGTAACATATTACCCTAACAACGTAAATTCATTTCAATTCATTTTATTTGCAAACAGGGAGAAGAGAATATAGTAAAACCATTTCGTAAACATACACTTCGAATCAGGAATTTAAAAGTCATTCATGGATAAAATCTCCATTATCACATTTAATTATTAGAAAATTTTCTTTGGTTACTTAGCGAGTACAACAGAAGGCATAGCCACCGAGGACATAAGTCCCCCATCAGAAAGTGGCATATAATGCCATAACAGAAGGCAAAGCCACCGAGGATATTCATCCCCCATCAGAAGGTGGCATATAATGCCATAGATCGTAAAGAAGGCAAAGCCACCGAGGACATTGTCCCCCATCAGAAGGTGGCATATAATGCCAGGCAAAGCCACCGAGGATATTGTCCCCCATCAGAAGGTGGCATATAATGCCATCATGCGGGTGCCACCGAGGACCTTGTCCCCCATCAGAAGGTGGCGTTACCGCCAGATAACAGAACGACACGTGCACGACCCAGAAAACATAGTACTGCCATTCACCATCTTTCACTTTTATTTATCATGTTTCGTTTCTTTTAAGTACCTTTCAGAAACCATAGTATAATCATTATATAAACGTCTTCAAATCATCATTTGCATAATAAAACAGTTTATATCCCGCACACCATAAATAACATAGCATAAATATTATATAAAAGCATCATAAACATAGTTGGAAGGGGAGTGCGGGTGTTAGTAGTAGACGTTACCTGGAGTCCTGCTTAATAACCTTGGTAGCCGGGGGAGGCTTATAATATCTCTTCCTTTTTAATCTAATCAAAAACCTTTTAATGTAACCATGCATGAAAAGAAAATATCAATATTCATTTTAGTTTAATAGTTAGACCTTTAGTTATTGCTATTACGTTTATTATTAAATATCGTTGTTGAAATTACTCTTTAGTTATCTAAGAGACTCATTATTTAAACTTACACTTCAAATTGGTTTTATTAATATTTGTTCATTCATTTCATAGAATTATTGTTCTTAAATATTAGAAATAATCACATATATTTATTGTATTATGGTCAATAACGAAATTTAAACTTGATTTATAATTCATGTTTAATGACTTTGCAAATATGATTTCTTATTTTAATGACTTCATTATTCTAAATGTTTATACTTTACTAAAATTCATGTAATTGTTATTGTCAGAGATTGCTCGTTTAATTTATAATATTATACGTTTATCTTTGGTTATATTAAACTAAAGTGATTGCTAACGTAATCATTAATGCGTAAATGGTTGTCATAAGCACATGAATTAACATACAAACTTAAGTATTTATAACGTTCACTTACAAATTTCATATTACACAAATAAGGTGAACCATTAGTGATAGTTAACTAAATAAGGTTAGTTCTTATTGCTTGATTAGAACAACTAGTTAAAGATGTAACTTAATTTAATGAATTAGTCCATTAAGCCCAAATAAGTTGAATGCATGATTCTAGTAGATTAGTTTAACTAAAACCAAAAATCAGGTTTTGGCCCAACAATATGAAAAACTAACATTGCCTATATTTGGGCTTAAACTTATTTAACCAAGTGAAAGAAAATAGGAAAAATTCACATGAATAATCCCAACTTTCATCTATCTTCTTAAAATAATCCCAACTTTGAATTATTTCTGAATAATCTCAACTTTAGGTGGTACATTCTCAAAATAATCCGAACTATATATTAATTTTCACTATATTATAGACCTAAATTGGATTAGTGCAGGCAAGAAAAAATATAATTTGGTTTATTTTGAGAATGTTCCTTTAAAAGTTGGGATTATTCTGGAATAATTCAAAGTTGGGATTATTTTGAGAAGATGGATGAAAATTGGGATTATTCATGTGAATTTTTCCAAGAAAATAATAGATAAAGAGGTATTATACCTCTGCTTATCCAAGTAGGTACGAAAGCAAGGGAGAAAAGAAGACTGGGCGGAGGCTGGAGCTCGCAGCAACGGCGAGGCGACGCGGCATGAGGCTATGGGTC
Organism: Beta lomatogona; assembly: GCA_947646795.1. NCBI lineage: Eukaryota > Viridiplantae > Streptophyta > Magnoliopsida > Caryophyllales > Amaranthaceae > Beta > Beta lomatogona. Next base: position 144,766 of record CANSNZ010000956.1, on the reverse strand, counting down.
CGGCGGTGTTGGGGCGTGACTTACCGGCGCGCGAGGAGGGAGAAAGGGGCTCGAGAGAGAAAGAGAGTTGGGGCGAGAGAGAATAGGCTAGAGAAGGAGGGGGCGAGTGAGGTGGTTGTAATGCGGGTCTGGTGGGTGGTGCGAGGTAGTCTTGGTGGTTCGTGTAGGGGCAGCAATGCAGCGGCGTTGCTGTGGTGCGAGGATGGTGGCTTGATTCGAAACAGGGGAGGGAGAGAGTGGTAGATAGTGCGAAAATACGGAAGCTTAAGGAGGTGTTTTGGGTGGCGGTTTCCGGCGAATATGGTGGAATTCTGGTGGTGATGAAGATAGTAGAAGATAGGGTGGTGGATGTGTGGTGATTTGAGGGAGGAAGGATGGCTATTTATAGCCATAGTCGGTTCATCATACTCTAATTTTTTTCAGAATTTAGATTGATCAAGTGATAAGAATTGGATTTTGAGGGTGGGTTTGGTTTGAATTGAAGTTTGTAATTGAATTTGAGTTTTTTATGTGTATCAAGATCCATCTTTGGATTAAAAATTCCTTGATGGGTCTCTTGTGAAGGAAAATTGGAGGTGGATGAATGAAGCAGTAGTTGTGCTTAATTTTTTTTTTTAAAATTTTTAAACTTTTTTTTCTCTTTTTCTTTTCCTTTTTATTCTTAATACCCTCAATTTGAGCCACTATTTGATTAGAAGTAATTTGTAAAGCTTTAGTAATTAATTTGTTTATCAATTCTCTTCTTAATTAATCTCACCTTCACTTGTTAATATTTGCAATTCTTGTAATACATACAACATATATTTATTTAAAGAACTAAATATATTTTTATCAATAATTGGATATAGAGTAACAAATTTTAGTCATAAATTATAATTAAAGGAAGAAAAATTTAACCACTAATTATTATTAGTTTAGCAAGTTTAAATTTTCGGGATATTACAACTTTTCTATGGTAGCATCAAAGATCGATATAGGGAGAATGTTATTAATGCAATCCATAATGAGGCAGGAATATGGGTGGATACCCCTGAAGAGGTTTCTAGGACCTTCATTAGTTTTACCAAGGACGTTGAGGGTCCTATATAGATAAGAGCACATATGTTCTTCCTGAGACCGTTGGATATGGGAGTGTAATGAATCTTGAACTATGTGCTCTCCTTCATTGTACTTTCTTTAATGCTAATGCGAAGAGAGTTATGTGGTCTATTCCTGTCAACAAAGCATCTAGTTTGGATGGGTATAATAGTGGCTTTTTTAAAGCTGCTTCGAATTTGGTTGGTGATGAAGTTGCAGATGTAGTATTAGGCTTCTTCTCTTCTAGAAAAACGCTAAATGACCTTAATGTAACTACCATCACTCTTGTTCTACGGTGAGAGTTTTAGCACTGTTAGTGATGACTTCAAGCCTATAGCATGTTGCTCCTTTAACTACAATTCATCACCAAATTACTATGTGAAAAGTTGAATAAAGTGTTGCCTCATATCATTAGCCAAACTCAGGGAGATTTTATAGCTGGTAGGAATATCCTATACAATATGTTGATGTGCCAAGATCTAGTTATGATCTACAGGCCTAACCAAAAACAAGTATGTTGCTTGCTTATGCTTGATATTGGGAAAGCTTATGATAGTGTAGAGTGGGGCTTCATTAAAGAAATGCTCTACCATTTCCAGTTTCCTGATTAGTTTATCAAAATGGTGATGGCGTGTGTCACTACCCCTAATTTTGCTTTAATGCTGAATGGTTGCCCTAGTGACCTTGTTGTTCCTAAAAGAGGTTTGAGACAAGGAGATCCTCTTTCTCCTCTGCTTTATACCTTGTATATCGAGTATGCTTCTAAAATCTTGATTAAAATTAATAGTATGCATGAGTTTAAATAATGCTTTGTTGATGACCTTTTGCTCTTTTCTAAAGATGACATTACTTCAATTAATATGCTATTTGTTGTTTGATGGTGTTTTCTGCTACCACAGGACTGCACATTAATCAAGAGAAGTCTAAAATGTACTTAACTAAGACGAATTCAGCTCTTAGGTCTAGGATTGCTGCCCTCTCTGGATTCATGTTGGGTTCTCTTCCTTTTAAGTACTTGGGAGTTCCTATTACTTCCAGAATGATGAATAAAATTGAATGTGATATGCTGGTTAAAATGATGTGCCAGAGAATTAAAATCAAGAGTAGTAGACATTTATCCTACTGTGGTAGATTGCAATTGGTAAATGCAGTGCTCATGTCCATTTGTGTTTATTGATGTCAAATCTTCATTTTTCACAAGTCCATTTTGCATAAGATCAATGATGTGTGCAAAAGCACTATCTCTTGCATGGAACTTGGAATAGCACTATGGCAGGTTATGTTACATGAAATGAGGTTTGTGACTCTAAATTTACAGGAGGGCTAGGCATTAGAAACATAATTATGTAGAATCAGGCAACTATTGGTATGCAAGTTTGGGCTATTTCTCACAAGAAAGTAATTTGTGGGTTAAATGGGTCCATGAATTCTATATTAAGGATCATAATTGGGTGGATTATTAGTCCTCTCAGGTTGCGGGTTGGGTGTGGAAATGTATTTGTAAAGTTAAAGACAAAGTCATGCCTCTTGTTCAAAGCTCTAGTGCAAGTTACTATAGCAATAAGCAAACATGTGTTGCTATATGCCCTGCTAGGGGTGCTCATTTCGGATATCCGATCCGAAATTTTCAGATAGGAGAAAACGCGACCCGTATTCGATCCGAAAAAATCCGAAAATTTTGGATCGGATAATTGGATGTCCAATATGCTTTCTCTTTATTTTTCATTGGATGTGAAATCAAGTTATGTAGATACTTGTATAAATACTTTACAGTACATATACAAATATATACTCCCTCCGTCCCAGAAAGATCTGAACACTTGTTGGGACACGTAGTTTAAGGTGATAAGTTGTAGTGTGGTTATCAAATGTTATTTTATTTAAAAAGTAGATGTGATAGGAGTTGGTGGGGTATTTTTTATTAGAGGAGAGAGAAAGTTGGGTAACTTTTTATTGATAAAAGGTAAAGTGTGGGCCAAAGATGTGTAAAAAAATAATATATTAATAGTGGGTCCATGCCAAGAATGGAAGTGTTCAAACTAATTTGGGACAAACATAAAAGGAAAGTGTTCAGACTATTCTGGGATGGAGGTAGTATATTTGATACTTTTTCCTCATTATAGTGTATATTTTTGTACAGATTTTCTTGAGTTGTAGGATTGTTTCAAAACCTCAATTTTTAATATTATCAAATTGCTCATGTTTTTATAGGATACATTGGCATTTTTGAAGGATATATACATGTAGTAGGATTTGTTAAAGAGAAATATTCAATATAACTTGAGGAAAATTCAGTTTATCGAACAAATAAAGGTTTAAGAGAAAAGTTCAATTACAGTGCAAAAAGGTTGAAGAGATAAATTGAGTTCAACTTGCAGCAACTCTAAGATCTGAAATGAAGACCTCATTGACGGCCGGCACTACACCTTAAGGAAGAGGAAGGGCTGGTGGGTGGTGGCCGACGTGACTGGGGAAGAGGAAGGGCATAGGTTGCGGAGTGCGACGAGGAAGGTTGGTGGTGTACAGTCGCGCAACAAGGGCGAAGAAGGCTAGTGGCCTGTTGGTAGGTGGCCGGTGGTTGCGGACTTGTGGTTGGCTCCGTGAGAGTGGTTGGGAAAGTGGGGGAAGTGGGCGGCTGGGAAGTGATTCAATAGTTAGGTTACGTTTGTGTTGAGTACACACCAAAGTTTTTTTTTTTTAAGAAGGATGTTTTTGTTAAAAACTACCTATTAATTGCAACTGTTTGAAAACAAATACCTAATAAGTCTAATTTTTAAAACAACTACCTTTTATCATGTTTTTTTTTTATTAGCACTACCAATACACGGTATTACTAACGTTTACTGTGTATTGGTAGTGCTAACAAAAAAAAACATGATAAAAGGTAGTTGTTTTCAAAAAGTTGCAATTAATAGATAGTTTTTGACAAAAAATCCATAAATTTATATCTTACACATTTTTTAGCAATAAAAATGAGAACTTTAAAAATGGAGGGAATTGTCAAGTGGGGCCCACCAAACGGAATTACTAACGTTTACCGTGTATTGGTAGTGCTAACAAAAAAACATGATAAAATGTAGTTGTTTTAAAAATTAGACTTATTAGGTAGTTGTTTTCAAAAAGTTGCAATTAATAGGTAGTTTTTGACAAAAAATCCTTTTAAGAAAAGCAAATTTTATTATTTTAAAAAGTTTCGGATATGCGAAATAAAATATTCCCGATCCCTATCCGATCCCTTTTTTTCGGATATCCAGTCTGAAAAATCCAAAAACTCAAAATTCAGATCGGATATCAGAATTTTCTGATCGGATCAACCGGATCGCGGATCAGATCAATCGGATCGGATTTTTTTGAACAGCCCTATGCCCTGCAGTACAACCCTAGATTTGGGGCAAGGGTGTTTGGAATAGGCTATCTGTCCCCAAACACATATTTGTTCTATGGCTTATCATGAAGCAGAGGTTACCTACTAGAAGCAGATTGGCTTAATGGGGTGTTGCAAGCACAAACTTGTGTTATTTTTGTGGTGCCAATGAGGAGACCCACTCTCACTTGTTCTTTGAATGTACTGTTAGTACTAGTATTATAGAGATCACCAGATGGCTAGGCATTTGTATGTCTGTGCATAATGTGTATAGATTTATGAAGTGGCATCATAGAGACTATAAGCATGGTGCTTTCATGAAAAAAGTTTATATTGTTGTTGTAGCTCCTACCTGTTATTACCTTTGAAGACCAGGAAAAATGGAATCAACAAGAGTTGTTTGTTCATACTAGATATACTGGTAAAAATAGGATTCTACAAATTCATGAAAATAAAATCAAGAAGGCTTATGACCTTGCTCAGATGTTTATTCTTGTGTATAGGCTAGCTTGTTAGCCTCATTAGTTGTGAGCTGCTAAGTAAGGGGGAGTCCTTCCTAAAAGGTTATCCCCTTCCCAGTTTTTGAGCTCTAGTTTGTATATATGTTTTTGTGTGCAATATACTTTCTTTCTTCTAAGAAAAATTTATCGTTTAAAATTCGAAAATCAATTATCCTAAGAATAAAATTTGATTTTTTATAATATTTTTTAATTTAGAAAATATTTATTACGAATATAATTAATTATCAAGAATAATTAATATATATTAAAAATACAATTAATTACCAAGAATAATTAATTGGACTTTTCGAAAATGGGATCTAAAAATGTAATTAATTATCATGAATAATTAATTCGGCTTTTAAATCTAGGATTGGAAGAAATAAATAGACCTTATGTTCTTAAATGATTTTGGGCTCAACTCTTTGGATTGCTCTTCCTTTGGACCGACCAATTAGGACAACCGTATGTTTAATCATTTTGTACTAAAATGGGGAGACACAATTATGTGTCTACAATTTTATTTATATATACATATTTCTATTATATAAGCCACGGGGGAAGCTATGGTGTCCCCCTTGGAAAAGCCTAAAATACCCTCATCATCATATCATATCATTATCAATTTAAGCTTGGCAATTTTGGCATTTCATACAAAATTAAAAGAGTTGAAAACAAAACAAGGAACTAATATGGAAACAAAATAATTCACCAACATAGCATTCCAAAATACTCACTAACGGTTAAAACCAAAACAAGAAATTGTCAATCCTTAATTAAGGCTGCAAATTTCTGACAAATTATTTACTAACCAAAACAATGAATTGTCAATTAAGGCTTAAATAATGCTGCAAAATTTGACAAAATACTCACTAACAATTACAAAATATTCAGACAAAATAAAGAACTAATATGGACATAAAATAATTCACCAACATAATTACTGATTTGATAAACTCACCGCTGCAGTGCTACATAAATCTTTATTATCTTTATACTATAAGGGAAGGGGTGTCTCCCCTATGATATTATATTTTTACCTCTTAGTACACTATTTTCAAAAAAATAAATAAAACCACATTCTCAAATTAGTTAAAGTTACACAATTAGTGTAAGTGTATAGCCCAACACACATCAATGCAAATTTGATAAGATATTTTTTAAAAAGGAAATTCCACCATTAATTTTCCAATCAATTACAGTTATTGACATTAATTTATCAAAATCATAATTAGTGATCAAAATAGCAATGTTAATTGGCATTAAATTTCATAAAAGATGCAAAATTAATATCATTCTCATTATATGCCAATGAATCATAGTAGAACAGTTAATTTGGACACTATTCATGATAATATTTTTAAATTAATAGTTTGCAAACTATACTATATAAAAACAATTTTCTCCCAATTCTAAAATACATTATAAAAATTATGCATGCACGCATGGCGTGCACCAAACTATCCTTCAATTTTTTCTACAAACCAATACAATAAGTCAAAACTAATAGGAATTAGCCCACAAATATAGAAGATATCTTCCAAACATTAATTGATTAAAATATTTGTAATAAACTTGAATTAGCAATAAAAATGAAAAAATATAAAGTTAATTAAATCGTAAAAGAAATAAATAAAATAAAAACTTAACAAATTAAAATATGATGTGTTCTTATGTCCATTTTTCAAATGATACTAGCTATCTATGCACGTTATGCGTGCGACAATATTTTTTCTGGTCGAACTTCCGTATTCTCAAATAATTAACTTTATGTGCGTCCAATACATATGCGGTGAAAACTTTTTATAATAGTGTAAGTTGATAATTGTTTTTCAATGTGATAAACAAAGTATACACTTACAATTAATATATCATTCAAAAATGGACATAAGAAAAACCGCGTATTTTAATTTGTTAAGTTTGAATTTTATTTTATTTATTTCTTTTTCGAGTTGATTAATTTGTTATTTCTTCATTTTTATTGCTACTTCAAGTTTATTACAAATATTTTAATCAATTTATGTTAACAAGATACCTTTTATATTTGTGGAGCTAATTCCTATTAGTTTTGGCTTTTTGAATTGATTTGTAGAAAAAATTGAAGGATAGTTTTATTTTTGTTAAGTTATTTAATGTGTGTTGGAATATTAAGGGGTATATTTTAAATTATAAAAAATCATGAGGGCTTTTGAGTAATTTAATAGGGGGACACCATAGCCTCCCCATCCCTTATATAGTAGAGATATTAATTGTAAGTGCATACTTTGTTAATCATATTGAAAAACAAGGGAAATTCCCAATGGTAGGCTCCTATTCTTTAGAATTCCCAATGGTAGATTCAACTTTTTTTTCTTCCCATTGCTAGGCCTCAGTTTTCCTAATTTACCCAAATGTAGCATTAATTAGCTTAAACGTTAGTTTCATGTTTAGTTTTAATACTTCTGTTAAGTTTTGTATAAGCCCTACTAACCATGATTTATGTAGAGGTAATACCATATAACAACAACAACCATATTCAATCACACCACCATAACAGTAGGCAGAATAAATCATCTTACCCACTATCATACCATGCTTAACATGATTGAAAGCAATAGAGAGTTACTAACATGAAACCTTAGCATATGCTTCAATAAAAACCACAATAAACACATATTTTAAACCGGGTAAACTAATTCATCCAAAAAAAATATTAGGTATAAAAAGATTAAGAACACATCAGAAGATACTTAAGATTGGGACAGCATACAAGTGCATATAATTAACGCAATGTGCGTGTGAATTATAACCTTAAATTAGACTTGATTAAACTGTGCGCTATACTAGATTTTTGGAAGCGAAATTGTGTTAATTATATGCTAAGGAGAGACCGATGAACGTTTAAGCCTAATTAATGCTATATTTGGGTAATTTAGGAAAACTGAGGCCTAGCAATGGGAAGAAAAAAAATTGAATCTACCATTGGGAATTCTCAAGAATAGCAGCCTACCATTGGGAATTACCCGAAAAACAATTGTCAACTTACACTATTTTAAAAAGTTTTCGCCACATATATCTTACGCATATAAAGTTAGTTATTTAAGAATACGGAAGGCCGACCAGAGTAAATGTTGTTGCACGCATCGCGTGCATAAAAAGCTAGTATATACTAGGTTAGCTCCCCTGTAATGCACGATTTGACAAAAAAATGTTATTGTGTAACAGCCACGTTGCCAAATTTTCTATATGTACGGAATTGGTGACATGTTTATTTTAATAAATTGAAATTTGAATATATTCGGTATTCATACTTCCATGTTACACATATCTGAAAGTTTGATTAAAAGTCATGTGGGTCAAATTGATCTAATAAAGACAGTAAGTGCAAAAAATTATATTGCCTATTACTTTTGAAATGTTTTATAGTAACATTTGCGATAAAATAATCGATCTAAATGTTTTATATGATGATTTATAGACACCAATGTAGTGAGTGTAGTCTTTATTTCACTCTCAACAAAAAGGTTAATAATATCAAGCCTATTTTCAACACGACTTATATAATTCAAGTTCGCTACACAATACTCAAATACTAAATACAGTTGGTGTATAAAAAGATTGTCTTATCATACTATTTGAGTTAAAGAGGTCACTCAAAAGTACCAACAACAAAAAATGGCCCTCCTAAAATAGATAGTGAGATGGTCTTATGCTAGACCAGCTTATTTAAGAATATAAAACCAAATATTACAACCCATAAAAATAAAGTATGCAGTATCCAATTTTGTAAATCATAATGTACAGGTAGTACCTAATAAAAAAAATACTTAGGTACAATAGGATATCCGAATTCAATCTGGCTGATTTTTTTTTTACTTTTTTTTACCCAGAATTTCAATTCATGTCGGCTCCTCCATGTCAAAAATAATAAGTTCCTCCATTTTTCAATAGTTGTAATATTACACTTGCTAATACACAACTTTGATCATTAATATATCTAATTATCTATTTGTGAAAACTATAAAAGTAAAACTCTAGTAAATATATATTGAGATAAATCTAATAACATCTTATATGTTGAAATTTGTATTATATATTAGTTACAAATTCCTAGTCAAAGTAAATTAATGAATAGTGTAAAAGTCACGATGTTGCAACTATTAAAAAGGGAGACATTATTATATATTGGAAGTTTGCAACGCAGGGTCCTACTCTATATAGGCACACAAAAATAAGCATATATTCACATAAAAGAAAAATATGACGAAAAAAGAAAAGACTAATTATGTACCTACGGTATATATTGTCTGCATAAGATTGAAATTTTGAGTGAATATTTGCTCGTTGCTACGGTACTGTCTGCATAAGATTGAAATTTTAAGAGCAAGAATCATAGAGATCTATAGAAAAATAAAAATAAAAATAATTAATAAAGGAAAAATTCACATGAATAATCCGAACTATGGTCAGTCTTCCCATATTAATTCCAATTATGGATTATTCTAGTATAATCCAAACTAAATGGGGTGTCTTCTCCTAATGACCCGTAATCTGAAGGAACTAGTTGAGAAAGTTACATAAGTCACATGTCTTGTATTTATTGGCCCCCATAATTTTGAGGGGCATATGACTAGGGGTTGGGGGTAGTTTTCAGGTGGATGGAGGTGTTTTTCGAGGGGGTGGGGTTGGTTTTGAGGCTGGTAGTGATGGTTTTCGGGGTGGATAGGATTATTTCCAGGTTGGTGATGGTTTATAGGGTGGGTGTGTTGGGAAATAAGCAACAAGTATGCAAAATATCGGGAAGAAAAATATAGTACCAAGTGGCAAAAAATAACACAAACAACCTTTACGTGGAAAACCCTCTTTCAACTAGGGAAAAACCACAATCCTGATCTCTAGGGATGTAACTTCACTATTAATATTTGGAAGTACAATGGTAACTACTATAACTACAATATTAGCTATATGTATTTTAGAAATATATCACTCTTAGTACCCTCAATAATAATACTTAACACTAATTCTAAAATACTATCACCACTAATAATGTATTTATCTCTCTCACCAAAACTCCCTCTTACTCTTAGTGGATTTGTGCTACCTTCTTCTGTAATACACTTACACCACTTTCACTTCTTCTACTTGTGAGCTTACATACAAATGCCTAATATATAGCTACACCTCAAGGCTTATCAAAAAGGCCACATCAATGAGTTTGGACTTTTTAGCACCCTCCCACCTCATCTTACGTCCACTTTCTAGGCAAAGCTAACTAAGTCCTCAACACTCTTAGATCTTTGACTATACTTGCCATAAAAATATCCAATAAAAGATTTACTACAACTCTACAATTATATCCTTTAATACTAGCTAACACACTTAAGTCAACAAAATAAAGAGTACTTCTCATAGAAGCAAATCGCATAGCCACTAACTCTTTTCTTCTTCTTTTTTTATTTTTGTTTTCTTCAATTTCTTTAACAAAAACAAAGACGTTATTATTTGAGGATTTAGGGAGATTATCCCAACAGGATGGGGGTTACATGTGGTGTTTCAGTGGTTGGGAGTGGTGGTTAGTGGAAGAGAAAGGAAGAGAGAAAGAAATACACGAAAATCTTAAAATTTAACCTATTTAACAGGTTCTAGGTCATCTTTTTAGGAACGTAACTCAATAGTTTGGATTATACTAGAAAAATCCATAATTGGGATTAATATGGGAAGACTTGTCATAGTTCGGATTATTCAAGTGAATTTTTTCATAAATAAAACCATATACCCTAACCGCAAAACCTCTCTCTACAAACCCAAAGAGTGCAAACCCTCAAAACACCACCGCCCAGAGTACGCTTGCTGGTGGCCACCCAGGGTGCGCACCGCTCACCAGTCGCCGCCGAGCCTGCTCCCCCCATTGTCGGTGAGTTTTGCTTTCCCCTTCCGCTTTCCCCTTCCCCGTTTTCCTTATCCTGTCCTATATCGTCTCCCGTCGTCTTCCCCTTCCCCGCCCTTGTCGTGTCCCAGTCAGTCCCCTTCCCCGTGTTCCCTTTTCCCCTTCCCCGTTCACTGGTTAGTTGTCTAGGCCTTAGGTTTGAGTCGTCCCTTACCCGTTCCCTTGTTTTAGTATCACGAATCTCCCATTTCCCTCCCCTGTTCTTGTATTAGTGTTTTCCCATCCCCCCTGGTTTGTTCAAGTCTCCCCTTCCCCCTCCCCTGGTTTGTTTGAGTCTCCCTTCCCCCTGCCCTATTTCGTTCGAGTTTCCCCTTCGCATGTTTGTGTCGTTGTCTAAGTGCTAGTCCTCCTGGACTCCCCGAGTTGGTCGTTAGTGAAGGCAGTGTTTTGAACCAGGTTTGTCTCGCGCGGTGGAATAAGTTCTAGCACTGGTTTTCTTGCCTTCGATTATTAGGTTGCTCAGTTTTTTAGTTTGTTTAATGTTTGTTTTATGTTTTAGCCTTAGTTAAGTTTCTTCCAAATTCAATTACCCTTGCCTTTTTGTGTATGGTTGTGCTTGGGTGTCAGTTATTTGTGATTGGTGGGCAGTACAAGGTTCTTGGTTTCCTATGACACTGGAAGATCTAGGAAACCTGGTTAAAAGAGCCTATGATCCTGGAGTTAGCCATGGTTTGGTTTATGCAGCTTAAGAATTCGTGTGTTGGGTAAGATGAGAGGAGGTACTCAAAATAGATCTGTTGTGCGCCGATCTTCTAGTTTAGGGATTGCAAGATTGGATCTTTAGATCTGTAAGTTGGGCTAATTCCTTCAATTTAATTCTCCCCAAGTTATTGTGATGGTTTTAGGCGTCATCACCTTCAAAAAAATGCATCTTGTGGGAGGCCCTCCAATTTGATTTGGGGCAAATTTCGACCTCCACACATTTTGAGTTTCAGTCTAATTATGAGACTAAACTCTGGATACCCTTGCAGCAGGGTGAGAAGTCACCAAAGGACGTGCCTTCATTTGTTGATGAATCAGTAGAATCCCAAGAGGATGTTTTTCTCCAAGAACCATTAAATTGAGCTTCTAGTGGCATTGGGGTCTACTAGATGCAATGCAGCAATCTCTCTCTAGAGATCATAAGGGTTTCGTTTTTCAACAGGTTCCCTCGCATATCGGGTCTTTTTCGTCAAGACGTATAACCCAACTCCACTCACCATCGATCAATACACGTTTCATTTGGACTAGACAAGTAATAGTTTGTTTTTTCTTTATAAAGTATGTATGAACAAATGAAGCTCACGTTAGTTTCAGTTTGTTTGGATTGGTTATATTTAGCATTAGGATGTACACCCGTTTTTTAATTAATGCAAATTTTCTCGATGTCAAAAAAGAAATGTGTGTAGTGGAGTAATGTTAGATTACTAAGTCATACTTAGACATCAATTTGGAAGCTTGTTTAGTAATTTTTTTTATATAAATAGATGAATGATCAATTTTGGTTTTGGCGAGAAAAGTTTTCTTGTGAAGCCGCCATGTGGACAATAATGATGTCAACGGTTTTTGCTTTCGTAATAGTTATAGATATTTCCTCCGTTCTTAATAAGTTTTATATCCATTTTTTCACGTAATCAATACTCTGTTCCTAATAAGTGTTACAACTTTTTTTCACGTAATCCAATGTGCTACTTTGATCATTAATATCTTTTGTTGCGCACAGGTAAAAATTATAAAAGTAAATATTTTGGATGAATAACATTGAGACTAATCTAATAGGACCACACTTAATTATGTTTTTCTATATATGATAGTGAGAAATTACTGTCAAAATTAGTTGATGAATAGTGTCAATGTACTTAACATAATACTTATTTAGGAACGGTGGAAGTATATGTTATTAAACCATGTGGGGAAGTACTGCAGCCCGCCATGTATCAGTAAGCGAAGACATGACGTCATGTCATAATACACTTTTAATTTTTTTTTGGTTATAATAGGATTCGAACCCACAACTTTATAAACAATATATGGAGCTCTAACCAACGAGCCAACTTATTAATGAATTCATCACAAGATTTTACATTACAAAATAAAAGATAATAAGAGATAATCTAAAAAACAATATATGATTTCTATTTGCTATATACACACATAAATCGTGACGTGTCACCCTCTCTTTCTCAAAATGCATATATGTCATCATTTTGTGACATACACATCTTTAGCACTCTTCTATTACTCATATAATTAAGAATATGTTTGATCATCATTTTGCCGTATGACATGGCTTCAAAAATATTCCTATTACTCATAAAATTAACAACTTTTTTTGTAAGAGGTTTTGAACTCTTAACTTCTCGATGTGCAAGTTATTATCAAATTACAAAACTACAACTTTTATTTGTGACAACAAATATAAGTTTTCAATCCCAAAGATTATGAAGTATATCTTTGCCTTATCAAATAACTCGGCGCATCGCCCCGACCGCATAACTTTCTATTATTTAGGCCAACAACTAGTTATCAGTTAAAAGAATAACTTTCTGAAAGATGTCAAGCTTTTCAGCAATTACTAAAATAACGAGGAGATATTTCTTATCTTATATAAAAAGGGAATTGGGGTTTTGGGTGCACAAGGGTAGGTGCACCGACCCATTTCTCCACATGATTACACACGTGTCCTGTTACTCTCTCAAGTACTTGGTTTTTTTCCCTTTTTTTATTTGAAAATAAAAATAACGGGAAGAATGGCAGTTGTCATCAAACCTGTGACTTCTCTCTCTCCTCAAACTCTTGTTTCTTCCTTCATAATTTTTACCAAACCAAACTTTCCTACTTTCTCTATCTTCATCATCATCGTCATTATCGTCATTGTTGCCATTATTATCATCACTTGTGATAGCTTCCTCTCTCTTCATAATCATCACCATCATCATCATCATCGCCAGACACTAGTAGAATAATTGTTTATTGCTGCGGTGGTATTGCTGCGGTTTTACCCATACGCAGCAATATATCACGTAAAAAGAAAAGGTAAAATATAGAATAAAAATATTGCTGCGGTTTCGACAAAAAACCGCAGCAATATGGTTTCAACGGGAATTTTTTGAAAAAAAGTTGACTTTTTGACCAGATATATTGCTGCGGTTTTTTGTAAAAACCGCAGCAATATCCCCATTTTTTTTTTATATAAGACAAGCGTGCGTTATTAGGGTTCTTGTTCCCTTTTTTTAATTCAGCCGTTCTCCTCTCTCCTCTCAACTCTCCTCTCTCCTCTCCTCCACTGCATTCTCTTTCCTTAAACCCGCAACTCCAACAACAACACCACCACCACCAACAACGGCAACAACACCACCAACAACAACAACATCATCGTTTTCCTTGACTCCACCTGCTTCCGCTACACCTGCTGCTACATCTTCTTTATTCAATTTCAACAATGTCACCTCCTCTGCTACTGCACCCCCTACTACTTCTGCTTCAGCTTCAAAGCCGTTATTCGGCGCCGCTGCTACTCCTACAACTTCTGCTACTCCTGCTGCTGCTGCGCCTGCACCGTCGTTCTCAACTCCTGCAACCTCAACTCCTACAAACTCACACATATAACTTTTTGATTTTTTTGTGATTTTTTTCGGTTTTTTTTTTTTCGTTTTTTAGATCTGTTTTTAGGATTTTTTTTTTATTTTTTTCGTTTTTTTAGATCTGTTTTTAGATTTTTTTGTTTTAGGATTTTTTTTGATTTTTTTTGTTTTTTAGATCAGTTTGAATTGTTTTTTGATTTTTTTTTATTTTTTTCGGTTTTTTTTTTCGTTTTTCTTATTTTTTTTGGTTTTTTAGATCTGTTTTTAGGATTTTTTTTTGATTTTTTTCGTTTTTGTAGATCTGTTTTTAGATTTTTTTTGTTTTAGGATTTTTTTTTGTTTTTTAGATCAGTTTGAATCGTTTTTTGATTTTCTTTTGATTTTTTTCGGTTTTTTTCTCGTTTTTCTTATTTTTTTCGTTTTTTAGATCTGTTTTTAGGATTTTTTTTGGTTTTTTTCTTTTTTTTAGATCTGTTTATAGATTTTTTTGTTTTAGGATTTTTTTTTTTTTTTTTTTTAGATCAGTTTGAATCGTTTTTTGATTTTTTTTTTATTTTTTTCGGTTTTTTTTTCGTTTTTCTTATTTTTTTCGGTTTTTAGATCTGTTTTTAGGATTTTTTTTTTCGTTTTTTTAGATCTGTTTTTAGATTTTTTGTTTTAGGATTTTTTTTGATTTTTTTAGTTCAGTTTCTTATTTTTTGTTTTTATTATAATTTTTGTAATTAGTCATTAAGTTGTTGTAATTATGTAATAGTTGTTTTGTTATTTTTGCTTTTTCATTTTACTTTTTGATCTTTTGTATTATTTATGTAATTAGTTTTTTTTAGCTTTATATATTAATGAAATTAATGTTGTTTAATCTTTATTTGTCTGCGAATTTGGTGGATAGTGGATGGGTGAGTTGCATGGTTTTAATCTTTCAAATTTAATTGCGAAATTCCAAAAAAAAAAAAATTTTTTTTACCTGTTTCAGGACCTATTGCTGCGGTTTTGGGAAACAACCGCAGCAATAGGCTGGCCTATTGCTGCGGTTTCTAGCCAAAACCGCAGCAATACGTTTTACGTTTTTAATAAAAAATAAATATATTGCTGCGGTTTTGGCTAGAAACCGCAGCAATATGTTCAAATATTGCTGCGGTTTAAAACCGCAGCAATATATTAATTACATATTGCTGCGCCCTTTATTGCTGCGCAGCGAAAACCGCAGCAATAGGCCACTTAATGACCGCAGCAATAAACAATTATTCTACTAGTGAGAGCTCGAGCCCTGTGTCGTCGGAGCCTCGTTCTTTCCCTTCCACCTCTCTGTTCTTCGATGCTCTTTAGAGAGCAGAGGTATGAACTTTATACCTTTGTTTTTTGGAAAAATTGATTCTAATAATCCAACCTTTGGGCCGTTCGCTTAAAATAATCCAACCTTTTGATTATTATTTAAAAATTCAACATTTTATCCCAATCCGCTCATAATGCACCGTGACCTGGTGAAACAGGTTAATGACCAGGAGAATGGGTAAATTGCGCACGTGTCTTGCTCTGATTCGTTGTGATTTAATTAAATTTTTTTTACTACCCCCTCCCTCCCCTTGCCCACCCACCGCCACCCCTCCCCCCCTTTTCCCACCCACCGCCACCACCACCCCATCCCCATCCCCTTCCCCACCCAATGCCACCCCTCCCTCCCCTTGCCCACCCACTGCCACCACCCCCCAACCCCACCCACCGCCACCACCCCCATCCCCACCCACCGCCACCCCCTCCCTTCCCTTGCCCACCCACTACCACCAACCCCCATCCCCACCCCCTTCCCTTCCTCCCCTTCCCCACCCACTGCCACCCCCTCCCTCCCCTTCCCCACCCGCCACCCAAGATAACAACAGAAGACTACCGACGCACGACCACCACTACGTCTCCGGGCCTCCCCCCTCTCCTCACCGCATCCAACGCCCACCAGCCCATCTACGCGCCCCACTACCCCTCTCATCCCCTGCATTCCAGCGGCATCTCATGCCTCCCAGCCAACCCCAGCGTCCCCCCTCCTCCGTCCTCTCACACCGCGTCGCAATCACTCGCCGGCGCATATACCAGCTAGCTTCACCGCCATCACAACCCGCCCAACACAACGCCATCTTTCCGTCTTCTCGGCGCGCAGGGGTTGTTCCCAATCCGCAAAGGGGTTGGGGGGTGGGGAGTGGGGTGGGGTGGGGATCGTGGAGCGGGGAGTCGGGGAGGGGTGGGGATCGTGAGCGAGGGGGTGGGGGTGGGTGGGGATCGTGGAGCAGGGGGGGGGGTGGGGTGGGGATTCATGACTGGTGAGATCGGGGAGGGAGGGAGGGGGAGATTAAAGGAGAAAATGAAAAAAAATAAAAAAATTTACCATTCCAACAGGTTACCGGTCTCATGGTGCATTATGAGCGGATTGGGATGAAAGGTTGGATTATTTTGAGCGAACGGATATAATCAATTATTCCTTGTTTTTTTTTATTTTTTGATTTTTTTTTTCAAGTTCAACATTACAAGCCCAATTACTACCCATTTTAGTTCAACATTTTCAATATGGATTTACTAAATTTCTCCAACCTTCTCCCATTTTAGTTTTGAATTGGGCTTATAACATATTTCGAGAAAGCCTACTGCAAATATTGTCCATCCATGTAGAGTTTAAAAAAATGGTATTTGATTCTTTTGGACTCATTTATCTCTTAGAAGACCATTTTCAACATTTATATAAAGTATTGAAATTTTGAAGCCAAGTGAACCCATTAAACCAAACTCAGACAATTAAATTTGATTGTGTAATAAAACTCATAGTTTTAGCCTTTATTATTTGGCACTATACATTTTTTGGTGAATAAGAGGGACAAGGCCCAAAGAAGGCACTATACAATATAATAGTACATGATATACCAATCCGGGGATACAATTTAACAATTCTTTCAGTTTGTTAGAGCTCCCTTTACGGTTTCAGGAGATCCTGAGATCGATTCTCATCCCCTTAAGTTGGCTATGTACGACCATGACTTTCATTTGTTTACTTATAAAAAAATAAGCTTCTTGCTAATACAAAAACATAAGTCCGACGCCTTATACTTCTCGATTTTTTTTAATATGTAAGAAGAAAGAAAATCTTGATCATCCATTAAATTTAATTATGTTGCAACTCTTCAACCTTAATGCTACATTTAAAATTATTACTAAACGAACCTTTAACTTCTTGGATGATTTGAGTCTCCAATCTTGTCAAGAAAAGTTTAAAGAGTTGTGGTTTCATAAATTCATGGTAAACCCGTGTTCTTTATGTGGGTTTTTGCCTTTTTTTTTTACGCATGTAATTGTATGTAATTTGGTTGTTTTAATGGATATTATTTGTGGGTTTTAGGCAAGATTGTATCCATTACTTGATGGGAGTATAGGAAACCTAAAAGCATGCCTTTACAAACTACCAAAAGTAATAATTTTGAGGTAAGTAGACAAAATTTTCTTCTTCTTGACATGTATGATCATCTAATATTAATTTTGAGGTCAGTTTGTTTTCTCGAATTAACTTGGAAATTAAAGCGTTAATATTTACGATTCAAAATTAATCATAATACTAGGGTTCTCTTTATAATTATATAGAGTTATAAGCTCAAAGGTTAGCAATTAAGAAGTTATAACGATCATATGTTAATTAGTAAAGAAATACTATGAGAAATTAGATGGTTGTGTTGGTTGATGAATAATTATGATGTTATATTGGTAAAAAAAAATTTGATTTTTTTACAGGATATTGGTTAATTGGATGAATGTGTTGTTGGAAGTTAATGTTAATTGTTAGTTACAAATAATTAGATGTTTGGAGTACATTTAAATAATTTTTGTTTTAAAAGAGAAGGTTATGATTTTGCTCGCGGTTGGTTATTATCAAGCAAATGTGTGGTTTAATTAGGTTTGCCAATTTTTGTTTCATAGGAGAAGATTATGATTTTATTGCGCTTCGTTATTGTTCATACAATGTGGGGTACAATTGGGAATAGGTTGGTCAGTGATAATGTGTAAGCTTCCTCATGGAATCTAAAGGTAGGGGTATTGGTGAATGTGGGTGAAAATCATATATGTGGCTTTCCATTTTCTCCTTTGAATTGGATTTAAGTCCACTTAAAGCTTGGGTTATGATTAGTAGATTTCATTATGAAATTAGGGTTGCAATATGATAAATTGGATGGTTGTGTCGGTTAATTGAGTAAGTGTGGTGTGTTCGTAGCATCTTAGTTATTCAACTATTGTTGGTGTTTGGTTCCTCATGTATATACATGAATTTTTATAGTTTTTGAAGCAATTGAATGATATAAGGATTGTTGGACAGGGTTTGTGGAATTAAATATGAGCTCTATATCTCAATTTGTTAATGGCTTGTGCATTGTGTTTTCATATACTCATACTAAACCCATGTTTTTTGGGTGGGTTTCCACTTTTTTTAATGAATCTAATTCTATATAATTTGGTTGTTTTGATGGAGATTATTTATGGGTTTAAGGCAAGAGTGTATCGATTACTTGGGAAGAACTATATGAAACCTCAAAGGATTCTTCCAGCATGCCCTTACAAACTAGGGATGGCCACCCAAAGTAATAATTTTGAGGTGAGTAGACAAAAGTTTCTTCTTTCTTATATGTATGATCGTTTAGTATTAATTTCCTTTGTTATTGTGAATATCTAAGAGTCACAATTGTGCGATTCAACCAATTTTTTAACGACTATCTTGCCAGTTAAAATTGTGATATTTTCGTTTTACTTGTTGATGTGCAGACATGAATTTGGTTAATGAGTTTGTTTTATTGAATTAATTTCGGAAACATTAAAATTTATATAGTAGAAGTTTAATCAAAATTGATGATAATACTATGGTTTTCTTTATAATTATATTGAGTTATAAGCTCAAAGGTTAGCAATTAAGAAGTTATAACGACCATATGTTAAGTGGTAAAGAAGTCCTATGATAAATTGGATGGTTGTGTTGATTGATGAATAAGTGTGTTGTTGTGTTAATTAATTGGATGAATGTGCTACTGTAAATTGTTGTTAATTGTTGGCAACAGGCCTTAAAAGAATTCTCTTTAACGTAGATATATTATTCAGATATTTAAATCATATTACGTTGAGAATAACATGAAGTTTATTAATTTAAGGATGTAACATTTTCCTTTTTAGGGAAACGATGTAACTAGTTAGTTGTTATTACATTGTTTTGTGTCACAATTTATTATATAATGCAATCAAATATTTTTTTTTATGTTAAAAAGAATAGTATAACATGGAATTTTGCATGGATGTCATATTGGAAGATGATGTGTCAATTTATGGTTATAATGTACCATAAGAATATATGAAGAGGATATACATGACACCAAAACACACACATATGTATATATATATATATATCAATACTTTACATTTAGTATTCTCATATTTATTTGTATCATAAAGCTTCTTCAGACTACCATCACTTCATAGTTTCTTTTTGTTTTTTCTCATGCCTCCTTTGTATCTTACATGTCCAGCAGTTCCCACTGAACCGATCATTCTTCATCCAACTCAATTGTATGATGTTAATAGTATGCATCTTATGCATCCATTGCAAATTCTTTAGCTGTGGATAATAGATGTTGTGAATAATATCTCAATACATATTATACAAGTTCCTGGACATCCACAAAACAATAGTTGGGCTTTAGCTCAAAACTTACATGATGATCAAAACAATCATGGTTTTTTGGAGAGTATGTACAATATGAAGGTGTTTGTTCTTCCATCTCCACCAGCACCATTTAGTGTCATTTTATTCCACATTCCAGTGTGTTCAATAATGCAACTAATGGCTTCTATTATCCGTCCTCCACTTGCCCCGCAATATTGTATACTTTCGTCATCACATCCTCAATGGGGATGTGCGTGGGTGGAGCCACTTTTTGGATCACTTTTAAGAAATTGAAATGTAATTTTCAATCTTGAGCACCTTTATAGAGGACGATTTCCATTGACAACATTACCACAATTACTGTCTCTTCCACCTCCGCATACATCTTTCACTTATCATTATGGATATTTTGGACGTCAAAATGCAAGTGAGTTTAACGTTTCTATTAATATTCGTCACAGAACAATTATGTCTTTTTCTTGGACCCTCAAGTTTCCATAGCCAAAGTTGTTATAAGATTTTGTAGAGACTTCAAGGTTTATAGGAACGCACATCACTTTATTACAATCCATCCTTATCCCCATCAAATGTTACCCTCATCAAGTCATAATTTATCGTCATCAGCTTCAACTAATAGTTCTTCCATTTCAATTCGTTCACAAGCAATAGTATCTACAATTGCTGCTACAACGTCTATCTGTGTACTTCTTTGTAATGTTTGCAGAAGTAATAGAGAAGTTTTCCAACATACTGCCCTTGAACTTGTTAGAATGTACAATTCTCATATTTTTGTTGTGTTGGAACCTCGAGTTTCAATCCCACAAATGAATGACGTTGCTCGATCTTTAGGAGATTTTCTTGGGTTCAATTGTTGCATTGTGCGACATTCTCATGGTTTTAATGGTGGTAGTTGGATATATTGGAATGATAATAATATTTTCATGTATATCTTACGTGAAGATAGAGAGATGGTTCATATGCGTTTTTCAAATCTTGATATAGATAGTTGATTGTGTAAACTTAGCTTCTTTAAAAAAAATTATTTGTAAATTTTAATATATTCCAATTGATGTTTTGTTTATATTAGAGTTGAAAAAAAAGGTTGTGGTAATAATTTGTACATTTTTTCCATGTGATGTACTTATGTAAATTTAGTACCTTAAGAAAAATTATTTGTAGATTTGAATGTGTTTGGCTTCATGTTTTGTTGATATTAGATTTGCAAAAAAAATGTGTTGTAATTACTTATAAGAATCAGTTTTTATTGTACATATTTTATATGTGATATGCAATTTTGTATTATAGTTAACTTTTTTTTTTTTTGGGCAATTCAAAGTTTTTATTTAAAACCAAAAAAAAGGTACAACCTACAAAGGGACAACCAAAAAGAACCTAACTCCCCCCACCTTCTAGGAAGGGCTTGGGACAGGCAACCCCAACAAAAAACCTGGACAGGCCCAGGAAGAAACACTTGAAGAACACCCACCCACAAACCAGAACAAAACAATAACTAAAACAATAGATGCTTTACATCCTGACTACATCTGCAAGCAACATTAAAAATAACAAGTCTAACCTTCTCAGGACTAAGCAAATGATCTTCAAAAATCTTCTTAATTCTCTGCATCCATATATGATATATGCTTTCAACAAAGACCATATTTAGTAACTGATGGTTCTGCTTTGTTCCCCTATTGTATTTAGCAACTGTAGGAATCATAACAGAGAGATTAGTAATAACAGGCACACTAATTAACTGCAAGCAGGCACTCCAAATCTGTTGACTGTAGCTGCAAGTAAAGAAAAGATGCTCTTTAGTTTCATCAGCAGCATTGCACAAAATGCACCTTTGATCTCCTACAATCCCCCAATGAACCAACCTATCTTTAGTACTGAGCCTTCCTTGAAGCAATAGCCAAGTAATGAAGATAGCTTTAGTTTGTGCTTAATTATGACTATCTCCCCTCATATACCAATAGACCTTGTTAATGGAAAATTTACCATTATGCACAAACTGGCTGCAAGTGACAGAATCAATGAGAGCAGTCCTTGAATCAAAAAAATTCCTCATGGCCCATGATAATCTTCTAGGAGCATTGACAGTCCAGACATCAGCATGTTTTATGTAATAAGAGTGAAGCCATTTAACCCATAAACGATCTTGCTTTTGAGATAAGGCCCAAAAATGCTTTGCAATTGCAGCCTTATTCCACAAGATAATTTCTTTGAAATTCAAGCCCCCACAAACCTTCTTATTACACATATAATCCCAAGAAACAGGAGACTTCCTAGAATTAGCTTCCAAACCTGTCCAAAGAAAGCTTATAAGAATAGTTTGAATCTCTTTAAGAACCGGTTTTGGAAGCAAAAAGATTTGGCACCAATAAGATTGAATGCCTTGTAGAACTGAAGAAATCAGTTGAGTTCTGCCAGCATAAGAAAGCTTCTTAGCTGTCCAAGTTTTGACTCTAGCCACCACTTTATTAATAAGTGGCTTGCACTCATTATAAAACATCTTCCTAGAGTGCAAGGGAACACCCAAATACCTAAATGGAAAGCTTCTAGTAGGAATTTGTAAAATATCTTGCAGACTTTGGCTTACATCTTCTGTGATACCAGAAAAATACACATTGCTATTATCAAGATTAGCTTCAAGCCCTGAAGCAGTGGAGAACTTGTGAAAAGCTTCCATAATAAGAGTAACTGAACTGGCATCAAGTCTAGAAAACAACAACAAATCATCAGCAAACATTAAGTGAGTGATGCTGAGCTTCTCACATCTGGGATGAAAATTGAAGTCAGAAATATTATAGTTAACTTACATAAGATGTACGTCAATTGTTAAGCAATACAAATAGTATATTTACTGAAAGACATTATGATTTAATTTTATTGTAAGTTCAATGATGATGATATTTTGTATCTTGATGGACACATGAAATAGTACCACAAATATGTAATGCATAACATAGAATCACATGCTTTCTTCATATGTGTGATTTGACAACATTATGTACTTTTATTGTTATGTATGTTTTTCATAACTTCGAAAATGTGATATCATGTTTGCTTTTTGTTGTCACTATTGTTTGCAATGGTTAAATCATACTATTATAAATTTTTTGCTCCTTTATATGTTTCACAAGTAATAAATTTTTATATATTTTATTTGTTTCTTTAATTAAATTTTATAACTTCTAATATTGGATATGAAATAGTAGATATGCTTTGTTTTCGTCATTTGATACTGATATTTAGTTTATGAAATTTTACGGATGTTGTTTTATAAGCTGAATTTTTTATTAACAATTATTAATGTTAATTACGTATATTTATTAAATATAATAACTTTTTCCAACATGATGTATATTTAAGAAATACAAAATACACTTGTTCAATTAAGATGATTTGTCTTCTTTTAAAAATTTATAAGCAATTACACGAATTTGCTGAGCAGAGTAAATATTAATAACAGACGAAAATTCAAATAGAGTATATGTTACTACAAGTCAACCACTCAACTTTATGTTTTTATAGTTCAGCCATCAAAACTCATACAATTACAATTCAGTTATCATAATGTAAGTATTGAGTGAATATGTTTTCATATCTTTGATGATTACCATATAATGTTTAAGTTGATTTCCCTTTTTAAATGTTATATATAAGCTAAACAACAATGCTTGTGTATCTTATTTCAAATATTTGAATATTGTTATGCAAATGTCCATATTATTGTATGTTTAGTACATTAAATGTTTGGTAACAAATATCTTTTTTGTAATGTTCCGATAATATAAGATATGGATAGTGAAGATAAGGAGGAATCCTCTAGCAGTCAGCAGGAAGTTATTTCGGATTTAGCCACGAGTTAGAGATAAGGACAACATCTGTAAAGTAAATAGTATGTACTAAAGCTATTGCAAAATAGATAAGCACAACAGCCGTAACACGTTTTGTAAAAGGTAGACGATAAGAATGCCAGCTGGAAAGATAGAAATAGTACTAAATAGTATGTAAAAATTGTACGATCCTTGTGTAATCCTTTTTTATAAATAAGAGAAACCTGGATGCAGCGAAGGCATCAAGGACACAACTTGCCAAACATCTTTCTCTCACTCCTTCTCTCTTTAAATTAACTTTCCTTTTTCCGCTCCACGCCCCAGAGTTGGTATCAGAGCTAAGTTAAGAAGTTACCTTGTAGAAATGGAAGAAGCTAAGGTAAATTTCTATCTTATACCAGATATTCTCAAAGAGAAAATTGCAGTTAAGATTAAAACAATTTATGAAGCTGTATGTAATATAGTCAAAACTCCTATATGGATAAATCATAAGGAGTTAAATACGTTAATTATATCTAAAAGTAGAGCATATGGCCATGAAGCAGTTGAAACAATAAAATCATGGATATGGAGTCCGCTTCACCCAGACCAAGAACTAATTACAAGATATATTCCAAGAAATTTCATGACTTCAGATACTCTGAAGAAATATTGTAGCTGGATGCAACAAGAAAATAACCACACATGTCAACTGTGCGGAAGTCGACAAATTACTGTTCCGATAATGGAAGATATGGATAGTGAAGATAAGGAGCAATCGTCTGGCAGTCAGCAGGAAGTTATTTCGGATTTAGCCACGAGATAGAGATAAGGACAACATATGTAAAGTAAATAGTATGTACTAAAGCTATTGTAAAATAGATAAGCACAACAGTTGTAACACGTTTTGTAAAAGTTAGATGATAAGAACGCCAGCTGGAAATATAGAAATAGTACTAATTAGTATGTAAAAATTGTACGATCCTTGTGTAATCCTTTTCTATAAATAAGAGAAACTTGGATGCAGCGAAGGCATCAAGGACACAACTTGCCAAACATCTTTCTCTCACTCCTTCTCTCTTCAAAATAACTTTCCTTTTCCTTTTTCCACTCCACACCCAAGAGTTGGTATCAGAGTTAAGTTAAGAAGTTATCTTGTAGAAGATATACTATCATCAAGATTATACATCTCAATTATGGAAGAAGCTAAGTTAAATTTCTATCTTATGAACTAAATTTAAATTCAATCCTTTAGTTTATAATAAAACTAAGATCTGTAATAATAATTCTATACCTTTATATAGGATGTGTACTATCTTAAATATGCTCTCCCAGATTAATTAAAATCATGCTTAAAAACCAAGAGACAATTGGTAGCAATAGTCCTTTTAATGTCGTTAAGAATGAGAAGGTTGTTGTGGACATGATGCGTAAAACTTATGTGGTGAGGTTAAAGAGTGTGATATTGTTTAATTCTGCTTTGATGCTTAGTGGTTGAAGAGCGGAATACCAATACTTATATGAAGGCTGATAGAACTATTATTCACTGATTGATGTTTATTGTAAATGAAGGGATTGAGTTCAACGAAAGTTCAGAGGACAATTTACTTGTTAAAGTAGTTTATACGATTCATTTAGAATATGAAAACACAAATAAGGAATGTTAAAAGAAATATAGAAATTAGAGAGTTTGATTTAGATCTTAAAATTATTCATTAACAAAATGAACTAAAAGATTTTGATAAATCTACATAGCAATTTTCAGTTGTTTTTAATAACTCAACAGAAAAATCATATTGCTTAATATCAGGTATAATTCTATTGATCTCCTTTCTTGTAATAGAATCCTGTAACTTCTGAGTTATCCAACTTTTTATAGTTTTATTATCTGTTCTTTTTATAACTTTTCTATAAACAATATATGGTTCAAATTTTTTAATTCCATATTTTACTGCTTGTAATTCTTTTTTATTTATATTCCAATTGGTTTCATTAGCTTTAAACGTTCCTGATTGATATCTGCATATATATTCTTTTTTATCATTATTATACCTGTATTTTAATAATGCTCCATAACCATTATTAGTTTCACTTGCATCTGTTTCTACTATCCATATAAATTCTTTATCTTCATCTGGAAAACTTAATTTTGGTAATTTTTTGACTAATTCTTTAATCTTTTCTAACATTTTTGTATCAGTATTTGTCCATCGAAAATCATAATCTTTCTTTAGTTTTTAAGTCAAAGGTTTAGTAAATTATGATAATTTTGGAACAAATTCTCTAACTTGATCTACTATACCTAAAAAATTTTGTAATTCTTTATTAATATTAATTTCTTTTTGAAATTCTATAATTTTTAGCTGAACTAAAAGGGAACCTTATTTATCAAAAAGTAAGATTTATTATTAAACCAAATTATTCAATAAGTTTAACTGATATGAATATAGAAAAAGCATTAGTTTTATTTGGAAATTAGATGGATTAAAAATGGTAAACGGATCAAAAGTAATGACAGTACAATGTAAAAACGCTTATAAATTAACTAACCAACATCAAGTTTAATTTATACTAAAAATAAACTAGAACCAATAACAACAGATACTCCCTTTATGGACTTACTTTTACGAATAGATAAAGGATTAAAACAATATTCTAAACCTAGCTATGGAGAACTAGATATAGTAAAAAGACCACTAAGTGTTTCTAAACCTAGAACACAAAAACATAATAATCAACCTATTCAAAATAAAATCTCAAGAATGTTATGTGATAAAACAAATTAGAGGCGAAAATTTAAAAGCAAGACTAGATATAAATACAGACCATAATTATCTTAGCACAACAGCTGTAACACGTTTTGTAAAAGTTTGACGATAAGAACGCTAGCTGGAAATATAGAAATAGTACTAAATAGTATGTAAAATTTGTACGATCCTTGTGTTATCCTTTTCTATAAATAAGAGAAACTTGGATGTAGTGAAGGCATCAAGGACACAACTTGCCAAACATCTTTTTCTCACTCCTCTCTTCAAAATAACTTTCCTTTTCCTTTTTCCACTCGAAGCCACAGAGTTGGTATCAGAGCTAAGTTAAGAAGTTACCTTGTAGAAGATATACTATCATCAAGATAATACATCTCAATTATGGAAGAAGCTAAGGTAAATTTCTATCTTATGAACTAAGTTTAAATTGAATCCTTTAGTTTATAATAAAACTAAGATCTGTAATAATATTCTCTCCCAGATTAAATAAAACCATGCTTAAAAACCAAGAGACAATTGGTAGCAATAGTCCTTTTAATGTCGTTAAGAATGAGAATGTTGTTGTGGACATGATGCGTAAAACCTATGTGGTGAGGTTAAAGAGTGTGATCTTGTTTAAATCTGCTTTGATGCTTAGTGGTCGAACAGCGGAATAACAATACTTATATGAAGGCTGATAGAACTATTATTGACTGATTGATGTTTATTATAAATGATGGGATTGAGTTCAACGAAAGTTCAGAGGACAATTTACTTGTTAAAGTAGTTTATACGATTCATTTAGAATCTGAAAACACAAATAAGGAATGTTAAAAGAAATATAGAAATTAATGAGTTTGCTTTAGATCTTAAAATTATTCATTTACAAAATAAACTAAAAGATTTTGATAAATCTGCATAGCAATTTTCAGTTGTTTTTAAAATTTTACAAAAAACTCATATTGCTTAATATCAGCTATAATTCTATTGATCTCCTTTCTTGTAATAGAATCCTGTAACTTCTGAGTTATCCAACTTTTTACAGTTTTATTATCTGTTCTTATTATAAATTTTCTATAAACAATATATGGTTTAAATTTTTTAATTCCATATCTTACTGCTTGTAATTCTTTTTTATTTATATCCCAATTGGTTTCATTAGGTTTAAACAATTCTGAGTGATATCTGCATATATATTCTTTTTTATCATTATTATACCTGTATTTTAATATTGCTCCATAACCATTATTAGTTTCACTTGCATCTGTTTCTACTATCCATATAAATTCTTTATCTTCATCTGAAAAACTTAATTTTGGTAATTTTTTGACTAATTGTTTAATCTTTTCTAACATTTTTGTACCCGTATTTGTCCATCGAAAATCATAATATTTCTTTAGTTTTTTAGTCAAAGGTTCAGTAAATTGTGATAATTTTAGAACAAATTCTCTAACTTGATTTACTATACCTAAAAAAATTTGTAATTCTTTCTTAATATTAATTTCTTTTTGAAATTCTATAATTTTTGCGCTATATGATCTTGCATTTTTACTCCAGCTTTATCTATTCCGAATCCTAAAAACTCAATTTGTGTTTTGAATATTTCCAATTTCTTTTTACTTAAAACAATACCGCTATGTTTTATTATGTCTATAAATTGTTCTAATAATTTATAATGTTCTTCTTGTGTTTTGGAGTATACGAGTTTAGCATAAATATATACTACACAGTTTGGTAATTGGTTTATATATTTATCCATAAATGCTTGAAATCTACCAGGGGCATTTTTATATCCAAATGGTAACACACTCCATTCATAAAATCCATTAGGTACTTTGAATGCTGTTAATTGTTTGGATTCTTCAGTTAATTTTAATTGCAAAAATCCGCTTTTACAATCAAAAATCGAAAAATAATAATATCCTTGTTATTTGTCTCATTTTAAAGATTTTATTTGGTATTGGATAATTATAAGTAATTGTTTTTTCATTTAATATTCTATAATAAATAATTATTCTTGTTTTTCCCCTATTTTGTTTTGAATGATTATTAACTATAAATGCACTACTACTATGTTTGGAGTTACTGGGTCTGTTTTTTTTTCCTATTAATAGTTCTGTTATATGCATTTTAAATTCTTCTTCATCTCTATGCGTATTATAAAAAGGTTTTTGCGATATTATGCTATTTTGGTCTTTTAATGTAATTTGTATTTCAGTTTTATATTTATGCCAATTTGCTAAAGGATTTTCTTGACATAATTCTCCTAGTTTAAGATTAAACGGAGTAATTTTATCTAAATGTAAATAATCCAATTTCTATTATTGCTAAATTAATATTTTCCTTTTTTGTAGTCATTCTTTGTACTAATTTTTCTTCCTCTCCTATTTTACATTTTTCCCATTGTTGAGATATTCTTTTTCTATTTTTTACTACCTTAGCTCTTAACTTATGTTTACAAGGAGTAAATAATGTAAGAAAATCTTTTTCTATTCTAATCGATTTATATAGATTAAGAAAATTACTTCCTAATATTATATCTTTTCCTATTAGTTCAAAACAATATACTCCAGAGTTATAAACCTATATTTGAATAGGTTTATTCTTCCAAAATTTTTCTAAATGTAGGTTTATAAAAATGGAAACCATATTTATCAAAAGGTAAGATTTATTATTAAACCAAATTATTCAATAAGTTTAACTGATATGAATATAGAAAAAACATTAGTTTGATATTAGAAATTAGATGGATTAAAAATGGTAAACAGATCAAAAGTAATGACAGTACAATGTAAAAACGCTTATATATTAACTAACCAACATCAAGTTTATACTAAAAATAAACTAGGACCAATAACAATAGATACTCCCTTTATGGACTTACTTTTACCAATAGATAAAGGATTAAAACAATACTCTAAACCTAGCTATGGAGAACTAGATATAGTAAAAAGACGACTAAGTGTTTCTAAATCTAGAAAACAAAAAGATAATAATCAATCTATTCAAATAAAATCTCAAGAATGTTATGTGATAATACAAATTGGAGGCAAAAATTTAAAAGCAAGACCAGATATAAATACAGACCATAATTCAATTTCATTAGAAAAGATATCATAAAAAAAACTATACTCACTACTACAAAAAGCGTGTTCTCACGATGCTTTTTGACCCATTTTGCGACGCCAAAAAGCGTCGCGACATTTGCTCTGGACGCTTCCCAAAAGCGTCGTGCCAATTGAGTTGGTAAATCACGACGCCTAAAAGCGTCGCCATTCTCGACGCCTAACAGAGTCCCCAATTGTCTCGTCGCGTAAAAGCATCTCCATTCGCGATGACTTGCAGCACCTTGCCACGTCTAAATCTAGACGCTTTTCGGCGTCGTGAAAAGAGAAGTTGGCTTCAATTTTTAATATTTGTTTGGCAAAATTTCTTAGCTCTAAAAAGTGTTCTAATGTTTGTAGTCCCTTTTTGTTGTTTTCCCAAATTAACATATATATATATATATATATATATATATATATATATATATATATATATATATATATATATATATATATATATATATATATATATATATATATATATAGAGACATACACACATTTATTACTCTAGAATAAAACAATCATTGAAACTTAAAGATAATAAGTTAAAAAAAATACTTTGACCAATATATTATAAATTTATACTAATATAATTAAAATCCCTACAAATATTGCATATTCACCAAAATCCTAGCCAATATTTTTCTATCACATAATTGGAAATTGTATGTCTAGTTAAGTCTAATAAAAAATTGAAGTAGCCTTGAAAATAATCTAACTAATAAGATCTAGCTAGCAAAATAGATGATACAAGGTTGCTACTTTGAAGCCATCCGTTCTTGATCTGTTGCACCTTCATTATTTTCGAGTACCTTCAAAAGGAGAAAAAAAAGACAAAAAGTATAATCAGCAATGATAATATGAAAGTTTGGAGTTCGTCAAATCGAGAACTATATATTGTGGCTCATATTCTAAAGGAATCTTGTCCATAATATTTGATAACAAAATTATCCCTGTTCATAATTTTACATTTTAATATATAGCACTAACAATTTAAACCCAAAAGCTCAAACTTCAAGCCATATTTATGAATGAAAGAGGTGGCTTCTTTTGAATAAATAAAAAAGAAATAGAAATTGCAGAAAGTTAGAATATTAATTATTAGATACATATTTATCAAGCACAAACTTAGTAATTCAAACACCCATATTATATACTCTGAGTTTGGTTTTTGTAGAGCTGAACCAGACCCCAGTTTCCTTCTGTAGAGTTTAAGTATGTCAACTAATTCTACAAGTATATGGTCAAAATCCCACTCTTAGCACGAGTTTGAATAGTGTGCAAGGAGGGAAGTGGGGAGGGTTGTGAAACTAATGAAGAGGATGACAAAGGAGAAGAGGAAGGAGGTGGGGCTGACTGGTGGACGTGGCAGGAGGGGGGGTCTAGTAGTGTTGGCTGGATGGGGCATACTGGGGGGACTGTGGGGGCTGCTGTGTAGATGGTACAGGTTGCTGCACAACAGCGTGTGGGGCAACAGACAGAGAAGTCTGCAGGGGAGTGGCTGTGGGGGAAGGCACTGCAGCAGGAGGGCTGCAGGCTGATGGCGGCTGGGCACAGGGGGACAACAGCGTGGCAGTATCGGTGGGTGGCATAATTTTATATTTTAATAGCACTAACAAGTAACAATTTAAACCAAAAAGCATACAAAGCATATTTGCGTACTATAGTTCTATAACATAAACCTTAAACTTACAAATCTTTCTCATTTCCTTACATCAGGAAAGCAAAGTACTCAAAATTGTGGGGAAAAGTGGAGGAAGTTTAACATGGTTAAGTGCAGTAAAGAAGGCATTTAGGTCAGCTAGCAAAGATCAGCAGAATAGCAGTTATAAAAGTTGTAGAAGTGAAGATTCTGAGCAACAAGAAACAAAAACATGAACATATCTTCAAATAATTCACACGTTACACTCAGAAAAAAAAAACATAACCTAACGAATTACACAGAAGTGTGCACCATTCACAAAATTGCAAAATCATAACCAAAAGAAGTTTCCAACAAGCGCTACTATAAATAACAATATGTCTATAACTATAATTTTGCGACTACACACTGCATATCACATCTAAAAGACCAACTATCTAATAAAATGACTTGAATATATTCTCACTAATTCTAATAAAATGATTGACATGAATCTGGTGAGATTTCTGTTCTTCTCAAGGGATTAATGATCGCATCTCACCAATCATTAATCATTTCAATTAGAATTGCAAGGTCAAAGTATCATTGATGAGTACGAGGTTCAAGTCACAAAAATAGGCAACGCAAAATAATATAAAAGATGTTTAGCAAAAGATCTTGCCGTCTTACATTCCTAAGAATCCAATGCAAAATAGAAAAGCAAGAAACAGATAATTCTCTATATCTCCTAAGAGTATTTTAGCAGGAAGGAGACTAAAACACTGGAAATAACTATGTGAATACTTCCCTTAGTTGATAACAGCTTTATTAGACTCCTAGAATACTAAAATATCCTTAATGTTAATAATCTTCGTATGCATCAAGTTCCTTGTGCATTAACCTTCAAATGAGAACCTCACATTGGTCAAGAAGTCAAAATGTGTTTGAAAGATTATAAGAAAAGCCTGGCTGATTGAGGAAAGCATCCTATTCCTTGGGCACTAACTAGCCCGATCACTTGCCTTGGACTGACCCGTGTTTTCAAAGAAGTACCAAACCGGTTCCTAGAACGTCCCTTCAGCTAGTCTCCACATATTAGACATTGAACAAAACTTTTTTTTTCCTAATCTATTTATTTAAGCCTTCAGAAGGCACAACCAATCATATCTGATATGAAATAAACAAATACAACACCTCTATTTAGGAAATGTACTATGTTATTTATTTGTTCATCTTGCTTCATTGAATATTGAAAAGACTTTAACAATGTAGTGATAATATCAAGTAATCTCTGGCGTACAGAATTTTGTGAGAGGACCAAGAACTGCAGAAATTAGAGCAAACAAAAACTAAAATCATTATCTATGTATCAAACAAAAACTCAATCTTAAACTAGACTCGCAAAGAATACCAATCCACGTACCAAGAACTGCAGAAATTAGAGCAAACAAAAACTAAAACCACAATCTATTTATCAAACAAAAACTTAATCTATGTTTCTATGCATAGCACGATTAGAAAAATACCAAACAAAAACTAAAACCATAATCTATGTATCAAACAAAAACTCAATCTTTAACTAGACTCACAAAGAATAGCACAATTAGAAATTAAAACTAGAATTATGGAAGATAAGAGCATATTAACTTACTAGTTATAAACAGAAGACGAATTAGCAGTTGATTTGGTTCTCTTAGTGACCAGGCAGTTGAGGGCCCAAGATGATGAGAGGAAGAAAACGACGAATCCAAGAGAAATTGGAAGTTCAATATCTGTGAGACTAAGAAAAAAAAAACAATCTTTAGAATTGATGAATTATAAAACGTAAGATTGATGGGAGACTGAAGACGAAAAAACCATGGTAATTCGAAAAATCGGAGATTGAATTTACAAAATTCAATGCAAAAAAAGGACGTAATTGAAGACAAACATGCTGATAAGAAGAATTCTAATGAAATTCTCCAATTTCAGATGTCAAATTGCCTAATCTCGCAGCTTCCAAATTACGTTAAAACTGATGGGAGGTTGAAGATGACGGCGTGCGAATTGCAGATCAGAAAACTGACGAACTCAATATAGGGTTTGAGGTATGCGTGGTATGGGCCTGTGGCCAGTGGCCGGTGGCCTAGAGTGAGCAGTTGAGGTTTGAAGAAGCGGGAAGTCGAATTTTACTAAACAATTGACAAAATTAAAGTATCACGTGCCTTGCACGTGAAAATTCTGGACGCTTTATAGCGCTGAGGAAAGGCGAGCTAGGCGTCGACATACAAGCGTCCCCAACACAAGGTTTTTCAAAAATTGTTGACTATGAAATAACCCTAAATAATAACATTATCCTAGGAAAAGAATTTTTCAATCAAGTTAAACCATGGAAAATTGAGTCAGAATATTTTGAGTTTACTTATAATCAAATCCAATTTAAAATAGGAATAATCAATGAGTAATTTAACTTATATACTTATTAAAATAATCTTTGAAGGATATAAAAGTAGATATTATACAAGTATGGTAGATACAGGAGCAGCAACTACAATTATGAAAGAAAACTATTTACCAGAATGAAAAAATTTAAATATACCGTTTAGGATAAATGGTTTTAATGATAATAGTAGTAGAATTACTCTTTATCAAACTAACGTACAAATACAAATTTAGAATAAAATATTAATTATGCCTGAAGTATATTGTTTTGAACTAATAGGAAAAGATATAATATTAGGAAGTAATTTTCTTAATCTATATAAATCGATTAGAATAGATAAAGATTTTCTTACATTATTTACTCCTTGTAAACATAAGTTAAGAGCTAAGGTAGTAAAAAATAGAGAAAGAATATCTCAACAATGGGAAAAATGTAAAAAAGGAGAGGAAGAAAAATTAGTACAAAGAATGACTACAAAGAAGGAAAATATTAATTTAGCAATAATAGAAATTGGAATATTACATTTAGATAAAATTACTCCGTTTAAACTTAAACTAGAAGAATTATGTCATGAAAATCCTTTAGCAAATTGGCATAAACATAAAACTGAAATACTAATTACATTAAAAGACCAAAATAGCATAATATCGCAAAAACCTTTTAATAATACTCAAAGAGATGAAGAAGAATTTAAAATGCATATAACAGAACTATTAGCAGGAAAATTAATCAGACCTAGTAACTCCAAACATAGTAGTAGTGCATTTATAGTTAACAATCATTTTCTTTAGCCAGTCTTCTTTACTACACAGAAAATGATTATAGGTATAGTAAATTACAAATTGAGCTTCATAAATTGTGTTTTGAAAGAAGACTGGCTAAAGAAAATGATTTAGTACAAATAATACGTATATAGGTTAAATTACTCATTGATTATTCTTGTTTTAAATTGGATTTGATTATAAGTAAACTCAAAATATTCTGACTCAATTTTCCATGGTTTAACTTGATTGAAAAATTCTTTTCCTAGGATAATCTTATTATTTAGGGTTATTTCATAGTCAACATTTATATCCTGTGTTGCAATTTTTGTTGTAATAGTTATTAGTCTCTTAAAGTTAGTAAGTATAGTTTTTTCTGATATATTTTCTAATGAAATTGAATTATGGTCTGTATATATATCTAGTCTTGCTTTTAAATTTTCGCCTCCAATTTGTATTATCACATAACATTCTTTAGATTTTATTTGAATAGGTTGATAATTTTTTTTTTGTTTTCTAGATTTAGAAACACTTAGTTGTCTTTTTACTATATCTAGTTCTCCATAGCTAGGTTTAGAGTATTGTTTTAATCCTTTATCTATTGGTAAAAGTAAGTCCATAAAGGAAGTATCTATTGTTATTGGTCCTAGTTTATTTATAGTATAAACTTGATGTTGTTTAGTTAATATATAAGCGTTTTTACATTGTACTGTCATTACTTTTGATTTGTTTACCATTTTTAATCCATCTAATTTCCAATATAAAACTAATGCTTTTTCTATATTCATCTCAGTTAAACTTATTGAATAATTTGGCTTAATAATAAATCTTACCTTTTGATAAATAAGGTTTCCTTTTAGTTCAACTATTATTGCTTTTTCCATAGGTTCTTTAATCCTATTGTCTGCTAATTCTAATTCCAATGGGGTATCTATTCATTCTTTAAAACATGCTTTTATTATTATTTCTGTAGCTGTTAATTCTACAAATCTAAATGTAATTGGTTTATTTCCTAATGATCGGATAATTTTTGTTATTTCTTCATTTAGTACTTCATTTGTTATTAATGGGACTTTCGTATTTCCTTGTACATGTGTTATATCTATGACGTGTTTTCTATCAGCTATCACTAAATATTCTTTCTTTTCCTTCCAAAATATTTTTGCTAATAAATCAAAAATTTTCTCAAATATTTTGTTTGGTGCTAAAGTAAATCCTTCATGTTTCAATTTATTAAACTTTTGTAAATCAAAAATAGCTCTTTGATCTTTATGTTGAGAAGTAATATCTTCATCATAGGCTACTTCCTGTAATTCTTTATCCATCACTAAGAGTCTCAGTGTTATAATCTTCGCTACTCATTATTTCATTTATTTCATTACTATCTGTTTCATATTCTAAAACATATATTTCCTCATTTGGTGGTATATTATTTTTCCCTATTTCATATTCAGCTATATGTAATTCAATAAAGTTAATATTTTTATGTACTATAGTTTTCTAATTTATCTTATTTTTGCATTCTCTAGCTATATGACCTATTTGTCCACAATTGTAACATCTACACTTTTTTGGATTATCAACATACTTGTAAATTTTTCTTTTTACAAAATAATTTTTGTTCGATTTTCTCTTATTTCTATATTTTCCATATGGTTTAGATCGTTTATATCTTTGGGTCATTTAATTCTTTGTCTTTTATTTAATCTGTGATATTCCAAATTTAGGTGTTTCATATTTTTCGCAACAATCACTAATTTTTGCTTGTTTTTTAAATGCTTTCTGATTATTAATATCTGTACAATAATTTTTATACCAAGTTTGTAAAAATGATATTTGTTCTCCTAAGGTTCCTGATTTTGGTTCTTTAGTATAAGCTTCTTGTACCATAGTATTTATAGGAATTGGTAATTTTTCAAATTATAATTTTCGAAATACCGCTAATTGTTCCGGTGTTTCAGTTCCTAATTCATAATAATTAAATTGAAAAGCACAGTTATATCTTTTTAAATCTTCTGGACACATTGAACATATTTTCATATTGTATAATTGTGATTTACTATATTATTTTGTAGCTTATATATGTTTTGAATCTGCATTTAAATTTCCAAATTC
Organism: Beta lomatogona; assembly: GCA_947646795.1. Classification (NCBI taxonomy): domain Eukaryota; kingdom Viridiplantae; phylum Streptophyta; class Magnoliopsida; order Caryophyllales; family Amaranthaceae; genus Beta; species Beta lomatogona. The sequence goes on along the minus strand of CANSNZ010000956.1, from coordinate 108,073 downwards.
TCTTCTAATAGCTATTTCATATTTTTTCAACATTTGTGTTGATTCTGTCATTTCATGTCCTTCTATCTTTGTTTTCCTTATTTCCGTTTTATCTGTTATTCCTGTATAAGTTAACCAATTTTTAACTATTCCTGTAATAGTTCCTTCAATATAATTAGATGCCATATTAACTGGTATTTTTGCTTCAATTAATTTTGCATTTATTTTAGCTACCCAATTTTGTATATCTAGATCAACATTTTTTGAACAATCTAAATTTAAAGTTTCTCCTGTTTGAATATATTTTGGTGTGTAATTATCTTCTATTTTACTTCGATATTTCCATATATGTTCATTTATTCTGTTGTTATGTTTATTAATTCTTTTTCTAAATGTAGGTTTATAATTTCGACTCGTATACATATAATAGTAATCATCATCTTCATTAAGTCTATTAAGTTCTTTTTCTTTATCTGTAATAAATTCAGATTCTGAATATTTTGAATATCAAAATTCTTGACTAGACTGGTCTGAATTAAAATCTTTATTATTGTCGTCCATATTATTTATTTCAAGTCTTTCTATTTCAGTATTTAGACCTTATATTATATTGTTATTTATTGTTTCAATATCCGATTCATGATTTTCTGATATTTCAGTCTTTTCTTTTATATTAAGTATAAGCTGTTCTTCTATTTTATCAAATCTATTGTTATATTCTATTTTAAGATTATGCATTTCATTAATAAAATTATTTTCTACTTTATAAACTTTATCTAATATTTGCTTAGTATTAATATGTATTATTTTTCTCATTCGCTCATCATATCTTTTTTCTAACTTATCTAACTTTTTATATATATCATTTATTGTTTTATTTTCTTGATAATTACTCTCTACGTTTGTTATTTGTACTAAATCATTGTCTTTAATTAGCCAGTCTTCTTTCTCTATCAAATTCAGTTTCTAATATCATTTCTTTTCTATCTTTTATTAAATATAATCTTCCTTCAATAATTTATGCAAATTGTCTATTTTGATTTGTTATATATATATATATTAAATGGACCATCATGATACTTTATGATTTCTTCAATCAATAATATTTTCAATTTTATTCATTATTCTAGTTGTGCAATCATTCTTTGATACTCAACTTCTATTCTTTTTCTTAACAGTAATTCTGGAAATAACTGAGAATATTCCTTAATTATTTTCGTGTCAATAATTTCATAACCTTGTTCTTCTAATTCTATTGGTATTTTAATATTACTAGACTCAATCTTGTTTGTTTTATCCACTTGTCCAACAAGTAAGCTGTAGGCTTAGCTTCCTTGCCGAGCAAGTAAATTAGTATCTTGAGTGTTCTTCAGCTGGAGACTTGTGCAACGATGTCTGAATCCGCTTAGTCCTTGGTCTGGGCTCTGCTCCCGAACCTGCAAAAAGGGACCCACCCTGGAGGTTTGGGTGGTGGTTCCCCCTCCGATGCTTAAGTCAGATATCAGGAGTAGTGAGAGAAAGTAGAGATAGAGAGAGAAAGAGAGAGAGTATTTATCAGAGTAACTTTACACTGTATGCATTGAATGAATGTTTCTCCTGATTTCAGGGGTATTTATAGTGATAGCAAGTTGACAGCTATCCTTGAAATCTGCCCTAGAATAGTGGCTTCTGATTGGCTGAGGAATCTGATCATGACACGTGGCAGAACAGGACTGGTGAAAGTCTATTAACCACTCTCCTTCAGCCACCTGGTAGTGCTGGATTCTGACTGTTGGGCCAGAAATTCAATCCTTTTACCCCAACTGAGTATAGCCTAGAGATTAAGCCTTCTTTTCATTTTAAACAGGGTGACACGTGTACGGTTCTGATGAGCCCACGTGTCGTTAAGGGTGCCGTAGATGTTAGGCTATAACATTTGCGCCCTAAAAGGGCTTTCACTGTTGGCCCATCTGACGGTTAAGGCCCTACCCAAGGTAGTTTTATTTGAAATAGAGTGACGCGCCTTTTCCTGGATTTTACCGGTCATAACCGACCGTTACCTTCTCTTCTTCGGTCATTTCTGACCGGCTCCACAAGTTTTTTACCCCCCTATAAATATTCTTGATGCGAGAACATTTAATCATTTTACACCTTGAACGAATTTTTCTAGAGAGAGGAGCTCTGCAAACTTTTCTAGAGAGAGAGAGTGTTCGTCCAGCCTCAGCATTCTTCACCGAATCGTCCAGACGTTCTTAGCAGGTATCGTTTCTTTGTCCTTTCCATTCTTCTTTATTCTTTATTTTTTCTTAGAAAATCAATAAAATGGAATCTTCTTCATCAAATAATCCTAGCCGACCAAGAGCTTGCCTTGACCCTAGAACCGATACTTCTTTTTCGGCACATTCTAGAGTTGGGCCTCTTCTGGCCGAGTATATATTTTTTCATGGTTTTGACCGAGAAAGTCGGACGACCCAGTCTTTACCTGTGCAGGGTAATCTGGCGCGCGTCAAACAAACGGCCCGTCTAAGACGAAAAGCAATAATCCCGTCAAGTAGCTCAGATATGGAGGAATCTATTGGACGGGTGCCCGAGGTGGCAAGAGAGGTCCAAAATGCTCAGCCTTTGGGCGGGCCTCCTTCTGACTATAATGTAGAAGACTTCGAAATAAACCCTGAAGCCAGTACTTCTGGCAGAGACATTGATATGGCGGAGACCGGTGAAGGTAATAACGTCAGTGAGTCTGATAATGCCGAAGAGTCAGACGAGGCTTCGACTACCTCGTCGGAAATTAGAAGGCGTCTACGTCCCCTCTCTGACCTCGGCTTCATTTTGGTCAACCGTAAATGGTTAGAGAAAATTGGCCCAGACCCTAGCTATTTATTGTCTTATATGCCCATGCCGTACTTCTCCTTTGTCATTCCAAATAAAGACGCGACGATCCTGAGCGCTCCCAGGAACCATTTCGTCGTCTATAAACTGGCCTTAGATGCGGGATTGAGGTTCCCCCTCCATGAATTCATAGAACAAGTGCTGCAGTACTACCACATCGGCCATAATCAGCTAGCTCCAAAAGCTTGGCACAACGTCTTGACGTTCATTGCCGTCTGTGAGCTACGCGGCCAAGCTCTTTCCCTTCAAGCCTTTACCCACATCCATTATGCGGCCAAGGTACCTGGGGCCGTGGATGGGGCATGGCTCAGCATCTGCAACCGTCCTGGCTTCCTGACGGCTTGCGGGAAACCTTTGAAGATGCATGACTGGAAAGCCGATTTCATATTTTTAAAGGCGGCTAATGATTCTGCCACTCAGGGCTATAGTTTCTACAATCGGTCCGTCACGAATACGAGACGGAAGCATTCCTGGCTGGACCTGGAGGATAGTTTCGATGAAGAAGTGGTGGAGTACTTCAGAATAAAGGAGTACTCCAGGCCCGGCCAACGATCTTTTAAGGGGCCATCTAACTGGATACCCTTTAAAGAAATGTTTTACCAAGACGACTTCTTGGTCGCCGCCGGCTTGCGGCTGGCCGATGATAAAGGTATATTTAAAATCCTCCAAGTAAAACTCTTCGTCCATAATTCATTTGACAAGCCCATTTTTTGCTTTCTTGTTACAGACTCGGCCAGAACTCGTCTCAAAGCTTCTTGGACGGGAGACATAAGTATGTCAAAATTCACAGACAACTTATGGAAGGAGTATGCCAAAAGCAGCGCCGAAAAGAGGGCTGAGACGCTGGTAAGTATATTAATTTTTTATTTTTTTTTATTTTTTTTTGTAATTTTTTTTTTTAGGATCATTCTGGCTCGTCTGGAATTGGCATCCAATTTCTGGACGAGAATCACCCAAAGAAGTAGAACGTCCAAGCTTGGACGGCCACCTTCTTGGGGCCATACTCGTCTGAGAGTTTATAGCCTTTGGACGAGTGCCATTCAGAACTCTCTCTGGACGAGGATAGCCCGAAGAAGGAAAGCGTCCAAGCTTGGACGGCCACCCTCTTGGGGCCATACTCGTCTGAGAGTTTATAGCCTTTGGACGAGTGCCATTCAGAACTCCCTCTGGACGAGGATAGCCCGAAGAAGGAAAGCGTCCAAGCTTGGACGGCCACCTTCTTGGGGCCATACTCGTCTGAGAGTTTATAAATCCCCTTTCCTTTTTTCTTGGACGAGGTTAGCATGAAGAAGGAAAACGTCCATGCTTGGACGGCTACCTTCTTCGGGCCACCCTCGTCTGTGATTTGGATATCTTTGGACGAGTACCTTTGGAACTCGTCCAAGACTTTATTTTTTTTTTCTTGGACGAGGTCAGCATGAAGAAGGAAAACGTCCAAGCTTGGACGGCTACCTTCTTCGGGCCACCCTCGTCTGTGATTTGGATATCTTTGGACGAGTACCTTTGGAACTCGTCCAAGACTTTATTCTTTATTACTACCTCCGTCCCAGAATAGTCTGAACACTTTCCTTTTATGTTTGTCCCAAATTAGTTTGAACACTTCCATTATTGGCATGGTCCCACCATTATTATATTATTTCTTTTACACATATTTGGCCCACACTCTAACTTTTATCAACAAAAAGTTACCCAACTTTCTCTCTCCACTAATAAAAATACCCCACCAACCCCTATCACATCTACTTTTTAAATAAAATAACATTTGATAACCACACCACAACTTATCACCTTAAACTACGTGTCCCAACAAGTGTTCAGATCTTTCTGGGACGGAGGGAGTATTTTTTTTTTCTTGGACGAGGTCACCCTGAAGAAGGAAAACGTCCATGCTTGGACGGCCACCTTCTTTGGGTCATTCTCGTCTGTATTCAGAAATTTGTTCAGACGAGGTTCCTTTAGGAGAGGAGATGTTCATTTTAAGACGCCTTCCTTCTTCGGGTGATTTTCGTCTGAAGTATTGTAATAGGAATTATAACTTTTGTCCCTTGGACGACCAGTTTGATAACTTGTTCATTTTTTTTTTTTTTTTTTTTTTTTTTGCAGAAAAATGCTCCTACAAACAAACTTCCACCGAGGAAGTCGTCCTCGTCCAAAAAGAGGCATACAGCGGCCGTGGAGCAGCCTCCCGCAAAAAAGCCTAAGGGCTTCACAAGAAAGAGGCCAGAGAAGACGACTTCTGCTGGTGGAGGTGGGGAGAAAAGCATGCCACCACCAAAAGATAAGGCCCTGAAAAGGGAGCTTTCGGCTACTGCCCCTGCCGAGGGGGAAACGATTGCTGATCCAGCTGGTCAGTTGGACGCTCTGCCAGCGGAGTCTGCTGAGGTCAGACCAGAGTCTTCCTTGGCTTTGGTTATTCCAGAGTCGGAGACGGCGGCTGAGAACTACCCGGGCTTCAGCAGCTCGGTGGCCAAGCTGGTGCCTCAGATGCCGTTAGCTATTAGGACGACATCACTCTCGTCTGGTGAGTCGTATTACCCGAATATAGTTAGGACGATGCGGGTCGGTGGACGGTCCATGAGTCCGTCCAATCGACAAGTCATCGTCTTTGCTATCAAGATAACTAACTCTCCCCCTCTTTTAGATAAGGGCAAAGGCCCTGCTATACCCGCATCTCCTCCTACCATAGACTCGGAGGAGGATTCTTCTCCTGCTTTCTCCAAAATGTCAAAGGGTGAAAAGGATCGGCTTAAGCAGGAGCTCTTCAAGTGTTTCCCTAAATCCTATACCAAAGGATTAAGGGGATCATCGACCGGGCATGTGGGCTACAGGTCACAACTTGCTGCTGAGGTATAACTTACTGCCGATTTGGTTTAATACTTGCGTATATTTATTTCCTTTTTGTAACTCGTCTAATGACTTGTTTTTCTTTCATTGCAACAGCTTTTTGCTCGCAGCATACTAACTGAAGATTGGGCGAGGGAGCTATGAAAAGAGAATAAGCAGCTCGTCCATATGGCAACAACGGCAGGCCACAAGGCCATCCATGACATTGAGATGGCCAATACCCTTCATCGTCAGTCACTGGACGCTTTGGAGAAGAGATCAGCAGATCTGGAATCCACGAACAAGAATTATCTTGTTACTATCAACGATCTGTACACGGAGCAAGACCGCCTGAAGATGGTCATAAATACCGTCTCTACAGATCCAAAGGGTGAAAGAGATGCTGCTCTTCTTGCCGCTGTCCAGCTGAGGAAGGAGAATATTCTTCTAAGGGCGAGAACTGCCCGTCGAGAGAGGCAGGCAACCAAGGCCTTCGACGATGCCAAGGAAGGGTTGGGGCAAGTCGTTGAAACTTCTAAGGGCTGGGCCGTCAAGGCCTTCGAGATGCTGGCTGAAGCTGATGAGGTCCCAAGCTTTGTGCGTCGTCTGGAATACCAACAGAGTGTCTATCGGGCTATGGTATGCGCCGAGGAACCTCCGGAGCTTTTAGAGTCGGACGACGAGGCTGCAGCCGAGGATGAGAAGCCTGAGGATGAAGCCGAGGATGAGAAGCCTGAGGACGACCAAGAAACTCGCGCTGAAGATGAAGCCTAGTTTTAGGTTTATTTTGCTAAGTTTCTTGGCTTGTCTGCCGTTGTAGTCTTAGCCCTTCAGTAGTCTTAAATTTGCTATTGATATATATGAAGAACTTTTTGCCAATTACTTGTCTCTTATTTTCGTAAATTCCAATTTGACCAAGTATAACATTAACTTCGTCATGATCGTTGGACGTCCAGCACAGATGTTTAATGAAAAAGCAGCGTGCTTGCCTTTAGACGATTTTCTATCTTTAAAAATTGTCTCCAAGTACAAGAATAGACTCGTCCTGATCTATTGGACGATCTGCCTTATATGAATAATACAAACTTGTAAAACATGTTCCTTGCCCTTGGACGATCGAGAATCTACGCAAAATGTCTCCAAGTACCAAAAGGGATTCGTCTGTGACGGTTTGCAAAATGCACATACGATAAGATTGCCATCCTTGCCCTTGGACGATTACCAGTTATTTCAAGAAATATCTAAGTATTTGTTGATATTCGTCCGGGATTTTTGGACAATCTGCTTAATTAGACGAGTCTTGCCTAAAAAGGGAAGACGGCCAATGCCCTTTTGATTTGTGGACGAGCCACGTTCAAGCTGTTCTACTCGAGCTGCTAACATTCGTCTTGCAGTATCAAACCATCACAAGAGCATCTATTGCCTAGGTCCTGGTTTTTGGACGACCTTTTCTCTTTAGCTCGTCCTATAGGCTTCTATTATCGCCCCTTCCTGGGCTTTAGTTCAACCGCACATGATGGGTGAGCCAAAGTCCAAGAAGGAGAGCAGCCATCCTTGACCGAGCCTATAAAACTTGGTGGACGAGCTTGAAATACATGTTCAAAGCATGTTTTAGCCGGCTTCCTTGAGGGAGCAACACTCGTCAGTAAGTAGTGATCCCTTACTAGGGTATGGACTACTTAGCTGTCCGTGCTTTTGAAAGTAAGAATCCTTTACTAAGGTCTTATTTCAGGCCAGCTTTCTCTTAGAGACTTTGACGTTACTCTTACTAGAGGTTTTGTCAGTTTGACGGCCATGTATGTGTTATATTTTTGGCCGGTCTCTTTGAGGGAGTGATGTTCGGCATAGAAGTGAGTAATTTTGACGTTTTATTATTGTTTAAATTTTTGTCCAAGTTATTGTCACTTTTAGACGAGAAACTGATTTAATGCCCCAAAGTGAATTAACTTGGTGAAAATACATAAAGAAATAAGAAAGTAGGAATTGTATTATATGGATTTTGCTTGACTAAATGCCAAGATGCATGTATACAATTCTTCTTCCTAACATGTGCCGTGGCACTTTGGAGTAACTACAAACTACCTTATAGGTATCTAACAGTGAACTGAGCTAGACGTGGTACTTCTTCAAATTATCTGAATTCCAAGTACGCTGTGTAGGTCGTCCATCTAGATCTTGGAGACGAAAAGTCCCACTACGTAGCTCTTGGATAATCAGATAAGGTTCTTCCCAATTAGGTGTTAGCTTCCCTAACTCTTTAGCTCGTCCAACCGCTTCCATCTTTCTTAGAACAAGATCCTCCACCTTGAGCGGTCGTCTAACAACTCTTTTGTTAAACTCCCTAGCCATTCGCAGTTTGTACAATTGCATTCTTAGCAAGGCATTGCCCCTGACTTCTGGCACTTTGTCCAAAGTCGTGCGTAATGCAGCCCAGTTGGCATCTTCTGTGTACAACATGACTCGCAGGGTGGGTTCTTCAATCTCAATGGGCAAGACGGCTTCAGTGCCATATACTAACATGAAGGGCGTCTCCCCTGTAGAGTTTTTGGCGGTTGTTCTGATGGACCATAACACCAACTGCAGCTCTTCAACCCATTGCCCCTTGGTGTTCTCCAGCTTCCTTTTGATTCCATATGATAGAATCTTGTTGAAGGACTCTACTTGCCCATTGACTTGTGGGTGGGCGACTGCAGCGAAGTGAGCTTTTATTTCTCTTTCCGCCAACCATTCCTTCAGTTTAGGCGTTTCAAACAGTGGCCCATTATCAAAGACGATGGACTGTGGCATGCCAAAACGAGTTCTAATGTTTTTCCAAATGAATCCCTTGACATCGTTTGTTGTTATTCCTCGCATGGCTTCTGCCTCTATCCATTTAGTGAAGCAGTCAACTGCCACTATCACAAACATCTTTTGCCCAGCGGCCACAGGAAAAGGTCCTAGAATATCCATGCCCCATTTGGCAAAAGGCAGAGGGAACAAGATGGGAGTTAAGTAGTTGGACAGCTTCTGATACACAGTTCCATGCTTCTGACAACTGTCGCACTTCTTTGCATAGACTAGGGCATCCTCCTTTAAGGTAGGCCAGTAGTACCCCGTCCTTAAAGCCTTCTCTCCTAAAGCTCTTCCCCCAATGTGAGAAGCACAAGCTCCCTCATGGAGTTCTTTCAGAACCTCTAGACCATCTTCTCTGGTGATGCACTTGAGGAGAGGGCGGTTGAATGACTTCTTGTAAAGTGTCCCATCCCATAGTTCAAACCACTTGTCTCTAGCCTTCATATACTTAGCCTCTACAGGGTCAGAAGGCAATCGTCCCGTCTTCTTGTATTATATGATAGGCTCCATCTAGACTTCTCCTCGGCTAAGAAACATAATCTGCTCTTGGTCAATGCTCTTTTTGGGTTTGACTTCCCAAAAAACTGTTCTTGGCACATCACCTTCAGCCGAGCTGGCCAATTTTGAGAGAGCATCTGCTTGATGATTTTCTGACCTTGGTACTTGGTCGAGAATAAATCGTTTTAATGGCTCTATCTCATCCTTGATCAGTCGCATGTATTTGCTCATTGATGCTTCTTTGCATTCAAAATCTCCATTGACCTGACTGACGACTAAGAGAGAGTCCGATTTGGCCTCAATCTCCACAGCTCCAGCCGCCTTGCACATTTTGATCCCAGCTAAGAGTGCTTCATATCCAGCTTCGTTATTGGACGCTTTGAATTGGAATATTAATGCATATTCAAACTTGTCCCCTTCAGGAGATTGACAAATGATTCCTGCCCCACATCCATTGACTGTGGACGATCCATCAACCATGAGCGTCCAATGCTTCCTTCCTTTAGCTGGATCAGATATTGGCTCTATGGTTGGCCGAGTAAGCTCAACTATAAAATCTGCCAAGGCTTGCCCCATAATGGCTTTCCTTGGTTCAAATGATATATCAAACATGTTGAGCTCAACTGCCCATTTTAGTATTCGCCCAGCGGCTTCCATCTTCTGCAGAACTGGCTTCAAAGGTTGATCAGTGTAGACGATTATACTGTGCGCTAAGAAATAAGGCCTTAACTTTCTGCTGGCCATGACCAGGGCCAATCCAAACTTCTCAACTGGAGTATACCTATTTTCCGCATCCTTGAGCACATGACTCACATAGTATATGGGAACTTGGACGGTCTCTCTTTCAGCCAACAGGACGGCACTCACAGCTTGAGTGGACACAACCAAGTATACAAACAGTTTTTCCCCCTCGGCTGGACTGACCAATCTAGGCAGCTGCCGAAGGTGATCTTTGACGTGCTGAAGGGCTTGCTCTGCCTCTGCTGTCCATTCAAACTTGGCCTTTTTCTTGATCGTGGCAAAGAAGTGATGGCACTTGTCGCCTGACTTAGACAAGAAACGTCCAAGGGCAGCCAAGCAACCCGTCAGTCTCTGCACTTCCTTTATCTTTGCAGGAGACTTCATATCTAGAACAACTTGAATCTTTTCGGGATTAGCTTCTATTCCCCTCTGGTCCACCAAGAAACCTAAGAACTTCCCCGACAAGACCCCAAAGACACATTTGCTGGGGTTCAGCTTTAACTTGTATTTCCTGAGAGTTTCAAAAGTTTCTCTCAAATCACCAACATGACTTTCTTCTTGACGGCTCTTGACTATCATATCGTCAATATATGCCTCCATGTTTCTTCCCAACTGTGGCTGAAAAAGGGTATTGATCAATCTTTGAAAAGTGGTCGGGGCATTGCGTAGGCCGAATGACATCCTTAACCAGCCATACAGTCCTTTTTCAGTAATGAAGGACGTTTTGTCGTGATCCTCTGGTCACATAGGGATTTGATGAAAACTTGAATAGGCGTCCATGAAGCTCAGTAAAGCATGGCCGGCTGTGGAGTCTACCAGACGATCCAACTTAGGCAAAGGGAAACTGTCCTTAGGACAAGCCTTGTTGAGGTCAGTGTAGTCCACACACATCCTCCAGGTGCCATTGGGCTTTGGCACCATGACCACATTTGCTATCCATTCTGGATAATAGGTTTCTTTGATGAATTTGGATTCCAACAACTTCTTAACTTAGACCGTCTGGTTTCTGGCCGGTCCTAAGTGCCTTTTCTTCTGACGAACAGGTTTCAAATTGGGATCAACATTCAACCGATGGACGGCTACCTCCGAATCAATTCCAGGCATCTCTTCAACGCAATAGGCAAACACATCTTGAAATTCTTTCAGCAAGTGGATTAGATGACCCTTCAAATCAGGACTGAGGGAAGATCCAATTGTGAGGGTCCTTTCTGGACGAGCTTCATCCAGACGTACCTCTTCAGGGGCTTCCACCGGCTCCGGACGTTCTACTGCCAGTCCCATGATGGCCATGACTTCTTCAGACGAGGGAGGTTCTTCCTTGATGATTTCATATTTTCTCTTCTTGCTGGGGAGATGCTCAGACGCCTTCCTTGAGGGAGCGAGAGGCGTCTGAGGGCTCTAAATAGCCATCTTTAACGAGGCGACTTGGTCCTTGACAATTCCAGACGTTTTCCTCTCGCTAGCCACCTTCGTCTGATCTTTCTCTATTTCAGACGTTTTCCTTTCGCCAGCAACCTTCGTCTGATCTTCATTGCCTATCTTCCATGATGACGGCTTGAGGGTAGTCAAATAACACTCCCTAGCCACCTGCTGGTCTCCATATAATGAGCCAATCTGGCCATCATCACACTCATACTTCATCAACATCAGGTGAGTTACTATTACTGCTTTGACATGATTCAGAGTTGGTCGTCCAAGAATGACATTGTAGGCTGTCAAATCTCGGACCACCAGGAACATGATAAACAGGGTTCTAGCTGCATCCTTTTCTCCCACTCGAACGGGCAAAGTAACAGTTCCCATTGGATGGATGACTCCTCCCCCAAACCCTATGATGGGATTGTGAACGGGAACTAAGTTATTCTCATCAAACTTTAGTCTGGACAAGCAATCAGCACTAATGATATCCGTTGAGCTTCCGGTGTCGATCAAAATCCTTCTTACTCTCAAGTTTGCTATTTTCATTTCCACAACCAAGGGATCATCATGGGGAGTCCTCAACCTGCCCCGATCTTGCTCACTAATTACCACCCTTGGGAAGGGCTCAGCCTTTGTCTGATCAGCTAACAAAACTTGGCCAAGCTCCCTAAGGTAGTTTTTATGTCCTCTATTGGTCGGTCCTCCGGCAGCAAAGCCTCCTGAGATTACAAGAACAACATCTTCGTCTGTGCTTGCACTCTCCTTCTTCTTATTATGCCAATCATCTTTCCTCTTAAACTTCCTCCCCCCTTGAGGCATATAGGAGTTCATCTTTCCCTTTCGAGCTAGTTCCTCCAAAGCCTTCTTAAGGTGCTTACATTCATTAGTTTCGTGACCGCAATCTTTGTGGAAGTGGCAATACTTGCTCTTATCCCTATTTCTATAAGGGGTTTTCATCTCCGCTGTGGCCTTCAACTCATATTGGTCCTTAATCTCCATGAGAATGGAGTATTGGTCCTTGTTAAACTCAATAGGATTGGATGAGGATGGCTCAGCCTCCTTTCTCTTGCTCCTTCTGGATGAAGTGGTGGTGGAGGTTATAGCCCAAGTCTCGGCCTTCTTGGGGTTTCTCTTCTTTGGCTGAGCAACCTCTTCAGGCTTCTTAGACTCCAGATGCTTTGCCTCAGCACATACTTCGGTAGCGTGAATAAACGCTTCAGCTTCCCTCAAAGCCTCAGCAAGAGTGGAGATTTTCTTTTTAATAAGATCAAACTTGAAACTTCCTGGCCTTAAACCCCTGATGAAGGCATCAAAGGCCACTCCAGCATTAAGATCTTGGATCTGAAGCGCTTCTAGGTTGAATCTCTTAACGAAACTTGTAAGAGCCTCCTTAGGTCCCTGGACGACCTTGCCTAGGTGCATGCTTGTTTTCTGCTCTTGCTTGTTGGCAACAAAGTGACTAGAGAATAAGAAATTGAGTTCAGTAAAATTATTGACTGAATTGGGGGGGGGGAAATGTTAAACCATTTCTGAGCAACTCCCTTCAAGGTTGCCTGGAAGTTCTTGCACCAAGTACCATCATCTAATCCTTGGACGTACATCTGATGTTTGTAAGCAAATAAGTGATCATCGGGATCTGTTGTTCCATCAAAAGGTTCTATAGTAGGGAGTTTAACCTTTGGGAAGGGGGGCGCCTCCATTATCCTGGCCGAGAATGGAGTGGGCTAGTTAATCCGGAGGGCTCCCATCTGTCCCTCAATGGGTATGTACTCCTTACAATATTCCTTCAACACCGGATCAGACGACGTGATTGCAGGCACTGGACGCCTATAGACCATGGGCTGAGCCACCGTCTTCTCCTGTCGTGGATGAACAAGAGAGTGACTTAAACTTCGTCCCTCCCCTCTGGACGACAACCTCAAAGGAGGGTCTCTCAGGTATGGTGTAGATCCTGTAGCTGATCGTTGCAATGCAGCAGCTTTCTTTGCTTCTAGATATTCTCTGGCATCTGTTTCCATTCGGTGCCCTCTTGGACGAACATGGTCCTGGGTCCTCACCACCAGGTTCCAGTCCATCTTTCTTCTCTGATCATTATCCTCTGGGTGCTTTCCTCTTGCCGTCCTCCTAGAGGGTTCCTGACGAACAGGTCGACTAGGGCTTGGTCGATCTATTTGGGAACGTCCCCTAGGAGGAAGTTGATTGTTAGCAGCTGGCTCCGGGTTATGATGAAAAAACAGCATATTGCTTTTAATCTGTTCCTGGACGACCACTGCCATCTTAGTCTGAAAGTCATTCAGAACATTCTCCAGGTGGGCGGCAGTCACTGGACGATCTAGATTCACCCGGATGACCGGTTGCTGGCTTGGTCCAGGAACATTGACGATGGATGGAGGTCTATCTCTTCCTCGAGGTGGTCTTTCATGCTCCACCGTATCTTCGATATTAACTTGAAGGCTTCGATTTTTGGCAATGTTGGATGATTGGCAATCAGTCATCGTTGCGTCTCCCCACAGACGGCGCCAAATGTTTTATCCACTTGTCCAACAAGTAAGCTGTAGGCTTAGCTTCCTTGCCGAGCAAGTAAATTAGTATCTTGAGTGTTCTTCAGCTGGAGACTTGTTCAACGATGTCTGAATCCGCTTAGTCCTTGGTCTGGGCTCTGCTCCCGAACCTGGAAAGGAACCCACCCTGGAGATTTGGGTGGTGGTTCCCCCTCCGATGCTTAAGTCAGATATCAGGAGTAGTGAGAGAAAGTAGAGAAAGAAAGAGAAAGAAAGAGAGTATTTTATCAGAGTAACTTTACACTGTTTGCATTGAATGAATGTTTCTCCTGATTTCAGGGGTATTTATAGAGATAGCAAGTTGACAGATGTCCTTAAAATCTGCCCTAGAATAGTGGCTTCTGATTGGCTGAGGAATCTGATCATGACACGTGGCAGAACAGGACTGGTGAAAGTCTATTAACCACTCTCCTTCAGCCACCTGATAGTGCTCGATTCTGACTGTTGGGCCAGAAATTCAATCCTTTTACCCCAACTGAGTATAGCCCAGAGATTAAGCCTTCTTTTCATTTTAAATAGGGTGACACGTGTACGGTTCTGATGTTAGGCTACAACATTGTTTTCCTTTAATAATTGTATAATTAATAGAACGTTTGTATTTATTACTTTTAGATTAGTTAATAAATTACCTTCTTGCTTGAGTTCACTCATATATATAAAATAGATCGATTTATCGTTTATTCAATATACTCTTCTTGTATTTTGTCAGCTCTATCATCCTGTTCTTTAATTTGCATATTCAATATTTCTATTTGATCATCTAGGTTTTTTAATTTTTCTTCTATATCAGTTTCACCACCTAATTTTGCCTTTTCGATTATTCTTATTTTACTTATACTAGCCATTCTTTTTTGATTTCTTTTCTCTAAACTTTTAATATCTGAATTCTATAGTTGATATTAGGAATTTAAAGTTAGCTCTTCTTATAGCTTTTTTCATTTGTGACTTAATTGTCATATATATAACGAATTTTGTAAATGTTTAAGCTCTATTTTGCTTTCTAAAAGTTTTCGCATCTTAAATTGGTTTCTTTTAATTAAATTAATTAAAGCATCTTTGGTTTCAATATCTTTTCTTCTATAGGCTTCATATAAATAATTATCAAAATCTTTTAGTTTATTTTGTAAATGAATAATTTTAAGATCTAAAGCAAACTCTCTAATTTCTATATTTCTTTTAACATTCCTTATTTGTGTTTTCATATTCTAAATGAATCGTATAAACTACTTTAACAAGTAAATTGTCCTTTGAAGTTTCGTTGAACTCAATCCCTTCATTTATAATAAGCATTAATCAGTGAATAATAGTTCTATCAGCCTTCATATAGGATTTATCAAAAGGTAAGATTTATTATTTAACCAAATTATTTTGAAGAGAGAAGGACTGAGAGAAAGATGTTTGGCAAGTTGTGTCCTTGATGCCTTCGCTGCATCCAGGTTTCTCTTATTTATAGAAAAGGATTACACAAGAATCGTACAATTTTTACATACTATTTAGTACTATTTCTATCTTTCCAGTTGGCGTTCTTATCGTTTAACTTTTACAAAATGTGTTACAGCTGTTGTGCTTATCTATTTTACAATAGCTTTAGTACATACTATTTACTTTACAGATGTTGTCCTTATCAATAACTCGTGGCTAAATCCGAAATAACTTCCTGCTGACTGCCAGAGGATTCCTCCTTACCTTCACTATCCATATCTTCTATTATCGGAACAGTAATTTGTCGACTTCCGCACAGTTGACATGTGTTGTTATTTTCTTGTTGCATCCATCTACAATATTTCTTCAGAGTATCTGAAGTCATGAAATTTCTTGGAATATATCTTGTAACTGGTTCTTGGTTTGGGTGAAGCAGACTCCATATCCATGATTTTATTGTTTCAACTGCTTCATGGCCATATGCTCTACTTTGAGATATAATTAACGTATTTAACTCCTTATGGTTTATCCTTATAGGAGTTTTAACTACATTACATAGAGCTTCATAAATTGTTTTAATCTTAACTGCTCTTTTCTCTTTGAGAATATCTGGTATATCATTAAGATTTAACTCTGGCTGGGCCATTACCTTTTCTGGGATAATATAATTAGTTGTACATCCCATTTTAATAACTCTTATGCATTGTTTTATTTCTTGCAAAGTAACTTCGCCTGTAGCTGTGTAACATCGCACAAAAATCATTGGAGATTTTGTAAGCTGTAAATAGTTTTTAGCTGCTTTGTGTAGGCTGGGAATTGATGACAGTTCTTCTCCATTCATCGTATAGACTAAATTTAGAAGTCCATAGTCATATGCTGCTTTTACTAAGTTCGCATTACATCCAGGCAATGCGATTAACTCGTTTATCTTATTTAGAGGATACCGTCTTTCTTTCTCAGCTTGGCTATCTTTCATAGTAACCTTAGGGGTTGTGTTTATCTTGTTTGCAATAATTAAGAAAGTAGTAATATATTGTCTAACCAAGGGGTTCATAGTTTGCTTTGTTCCATGGGTTAATTTTTCCTTGAAGGAGGTTGTATCTGGTACGAGATTAGGAAAATCAATCTCATTAAGACTGGTTTGGGGTTAATAACTTGACTTGGAAATTAATTCTGCAAAGACATATTTCTTTTTAAGGGAGTATTAATTATTTTAGTAATAGCTCTGCTTTTATAACTTTGGCTACATCCAATATCTGCTTGCTCCTTAGCTAGATTGGAAGCTTCCATTAGCTTTTTTATTTGTATCTTTTGCTCCTGATTCTCTTGAATCAGTTGTTGAACTAACTCTGGAGAGATAATCTGCATAGCAATTTTCAGTTGTTTTTAATAACTCAACAGAAAACTCGTATTGCTTAATATCAGCTATAATTCTATTGATCTCCTTTCTTGTAATAGAATTATGTAACTTCTGAGTTATCCAACTTTTTACAGTTTTATTATCTGTTCTTATTATAAATTTTCTATAAACAATATATGGTTCAAAATTTTTAATTCCATATTTTACTGCTTGTAATTCTTTTTTATTTGTATCCCAATTGGTTTCATTACCTTTAAACTTTCCTGAGTGATATCTGCATATATATTCTTTTTTATCATTATTATACCTGTATTTTAATACTGCTCCATAACCATTATTAATTTCACTTGCATCTGTTTTTACTATCCATATAAATTCTTTATCTTCATCTGGAAAACTTAATTTTGGTAATTTTTTGACTTATTCTTTAATCTTTTCTAACATTTTTGTATCAGTATTTGTCCATCGAAAATCATAATCTTTCTTTAGTTTTTTAGTCAAAGGTTCAGTAAATTGTGATAATTTTGGAACAAATTCTCTAACTTGAGTTACTATACCTAAAAAAATTTGTAATTTTTTCTTGGTATTAATTTCTTTTTGAAATTCTATAATTTTTAGCTGAACTAAAAGGAAACCTTATTTATCAAAAGGTAAGATTTATTATTAAACCAAATTATTCAATAAGTTTAACTGATATGAATATAGAAATAACATTAGTTTTATATTGGAAATTAGATGGATTAAAAATGGTAAACGGATCAAAAGTATTGACTTTACAATGTAAAAACGCTTATATATTAACTAACCAACATCAAGTTTATACTAAAAATAAGATAGGACCAATAACAATAGATACTCCCTTTATGGACATACTTTTACCAATAGATAAAGGATTTAAACAATACTCTAAACCTAGCTATGGAGAACTAGATATAGTAAAAAGACGACTAAGTGTTTCTAAATCTAGAAAACAAAAACATATAATCAACCTATTCAAATAAAATCTCAAGAATGTTATCTAATAATACAAATTGGAGGCGAAAATTTAAAAGCAAGACTAGATATAAATACAGACCATAATTAACTTAGCACAACAGTTGTAAACCGTTTTGTAAAAGTTCGACGATAAGAACGCCAACTGAAAAGATAGAAATTGTACTAAATAGTATGTTAAAATTGTACGATCCTTGTGTAATCCTTTTCTATAAACAAGAGAATCCTAGATGCAGCGAAGGCATCAAGGACACAACTTGCCAAACATCTTTCTCTCACTCCTTCTCTCTTCAAAATAACTTCCCTTTATTTTTTCCACTCCACGCCACGGAGTTGGTATCAGAGCTAAGTTAAGAAGTTACCTTGTAGAAGATATACTATCATCAAGATAATACATCTCAATTATGGAAGAAGCTAGGATAAATTTCTATCTTATGAACTAAGTTTAAATTCAATCCTTTAGTTTATAATAATACTAAGATTTGTAATAATAATTCTATAACTTCATATAGGATGTGTACTATCTTCAATATGCTCTCCCAGATTAAATAACATCATGCTTAAAAACAAAGAGACAATTGGTAGCAATAGTCCTTTTAATGTCGTTAAGAATGAGAAGGCTGTTGTGGATATGATGCGTAAAACCTATGTGGTGAGGTTAAAGAGTGTGATCTTGTTTGATTCTGCTTTGATGCTTAGTGGTCGGAGAGCGGATTAGCAATACTTATATGAAGGCTGATAGAACTATTAGTCACTGATTGATGTTTATTATAAATGAAGGGATTGAGTTCAACGAAAGTTCAGTCGTTTAATTCTTTGTCTTTTATTTAATCTGTGACATCGAAATTTAGGTGTTTCATATATTTCGCAACAATCACTAATTTTTGCTTGTTTTTAAAATGATTTCTGCTAATTAATCTCTGTACAATAATTTTTATACCATGTTTGGAAAAATGATATTTGTTCTCCTAAGGTTCCTGATTTTGATTCTTTAATATAAGCTTCTTGTATCATAGAATTTATAGAAATTGGTAATTTTTTAAAATATAATTTTCGAAATACCGCTAATTGTTCTGGTGTTTCAGTTCCTAATTCATAATAATTTAATTGAAAAGCACAGTTATATCTTTTTAAATCTTCTGGACACATTGAACATATTTCCATATTTTATAATTGTGATTTACTATATTCTTTTTTAGCTTCTATATGTTTTAAATTTAAATTTAAATTTCCAAATTCTCTTCTAATAGCTATTTCATATTTTATCAACATTTGTGTTGATTCTGTCATTTCATATCCATCTATCTTTGTACTTCTTATTTCTGTTTTATCTGTTATTCCTATATAAGTTAACCAATTTTTAACTATTCCCGTAATAGTTTCTTCAACATAATTAGATGCCATATTAACTGGTACTTTTGCTTCAATTAATTTTGCATTTATTTTAGTTACCCAATTTTGTATATCTATATCAACATTTTCTGAACAATCTAAATTTAAAGTGTCTCCTGTTTAAATATCTTTTGGTGTGTAATTATCTTCTATTTTACTTCGATATTTCCATATATGTTCATTTATTCTGTTGTTATGTTTAATAATTATTTTTCTAAATGTAGGTTTATAATTTCGACTCGTATACATATAATAGTAATCATCATCTTCAGTAAGTACATTAAGTTCTTTTTCTTTATCTGTAATAAATGTTATATATAAGGTAAACAACAATGCTTGTGTATAATATTTCAAATATTTGAACATTTTTATTTGTTATTGGATAATTATAAGTAATTGTTTTTTTCATTTAATATTCTATAATCAATAACCATTCTTGTTTTCCCCCTTTTTTGTTCTGAATGCTTATTAACTATAAATGCACTACAACTATGTTTGGAGTTACACTATCATTTCATGAGAGCCAATTCTTCCATTAGCTTTTTTGTATCTTTTGCTTCTGATTGTCTTGAATCAAATGTGAACTAACTCTGGAGAGATAATCTGCATAGCAATTTTCAGTTGTTTTTAATAACTCAATAGAAAACTCATACTGCTTAATATCAGCTATAATTCTATTGATCTCCTTTCTTGTAATAGAATTCTGTAACTTCTGAGTTATCCAACTTTTTACAGTTTTATTATATGTTCTTATTATAAATTTTCTATAAACAATATATAGTTCAAATTTTTTAATTCCATATTTTACTGCTTGTAATTCTTTTTTATTTATATCCCAATTGATTTCATTAGCTTTAAACTTTCTTGAGTGATATCTGCATATATATTCTTTTTTATCATTATTAAACCTGTATTTTAATATTGCTCCATAACCATTATTAGTTTCACTTGCATCTGTTTCTACTATCCATATAAATTCTTTATCTTCATCTGGAAAACTTAATTTTGGTAATTTTTTTACTAATTCTTTAATCTTTTCTAACATTTTTGTATTAGTATTTGTCCAATGAAAATCATAATCTTTCTTTAGTTTTTTAGTCAAAGGTTTAATAAATTGTGATAATTTTGGAACAAATTCTCTAACTTGATTTACTATACCTAAAATTTTTTGTAATTCTTTCTTAGTATTAATTTGTTTTTGAAATTCTATAATTTTTTGCGCTATATGATCTTGCATTTTTACTCTAGCTTTATCTATATCGAATCCTAAAACTCAATTTGTGTTTTGAATATTTCCATTTTCTTTTTACTTAAAACAATACCGCTATGTTTTATTATGTCTATAAATTGTTCTAATAATTTATAATGTTCTTCATGTGTTTTGGAGTATATGAGTATATCATCAATATACACTACACAGTTTGGTAAATGGTTTAAATATTTATCCATAAATGCTTGAAATCTACCAGGGGCATTTTTATATCCAAATGGTAACACATTTCATTCATAAAATCCATTAGGTACTTTGAATGCTGTTAATTGTTTGGATGCTTCAGTTAATTTAAATTGATGAAATCCACTTTTACAATCAAATTTTGAAAAATAATTATATCCTTGTATTTGTCTCATTTTAAGGATTTTATTTGGTATTGGATATATATAAGTAATTGTTTTTTCATTTAATATTCTATAATCAATAACCATTCTTGTTTTTTCCCTTTTTTGTTCTTAATGATTATTAACTATAAATGCACTACTACTATGTTTGGAGTTACTGGGTCTGATTAATTTTCCTGCTAATAGTTCTGTTATATGCATTTTAAATTCTTCTTCATCTCTTTTTTGTATTATTAAAAGGTTTTTGCGATATTATGCTATTTTGGTCTTTTAAAGTAATTTGTATTTCAGTTTTATGTTTATGCCAATTTGCTAAAGGATTTTCATGACATAATTCTTCTAGATTAAGTTTAAACGGAGTAATTTTATCTAAATGTAATATTTCAATTTCTATTATTGCTAAATTAATATTTTCCTTCTTTGCAGTCATTCTTTGTACTAATTTTTCTTCCTCTCCTATTTTACATTTTTCCCATTGTTGAGATATTCTTTCTCTATTTTTTACTACCTTAGCTCTTAAGTTATGTTTACGAGTAAATACTGTAAGAAAATATTTATCTATTCTAGTCGGTTTATATTGATTAAGAAAATTACTTCCTAATATTATATATTTTCCTATTAGTTCAAAACAATATACTCTGGGTATAATTAATATTTTATTCCAAATTTGTATTCGTACATTAGTTTGATAAAGAGTAATTCTACTACTATTATTATTACAACCATTTATCCCAAACAGTATATTTAACTTTTTCCATTATGGTAAACAGTTTTCATTAATAGTAGTTGCTGCTCCTGTATCTACCATAGGTGTATAATATCTACTCTTATATCCTTCAAAGATTATTTTAATAAGTATATAAGTTCAATTACTCATTGATTATTCTTGCTTTAAATTGGATTTGATTATAAGTAAACTCAAAATATTCTGACTCAATTTTCCATGGTTTAACTTGATTGAAAAATTCTTTTCCTAGGATAATGTTATTATTTAGGGTTATTTCATAGTCAACATTTATATCATGTGTTGCAATTTTTGTTGTAATAGTTATTAGTCTTTTAAAGTTAATAAGTATAGTTTTTTCTGATATCTTTTCTAATGAAATTGAATTATGGTATGTATTTATGTCAAGTCTTGCTTTTAAATTTTCGCCTCCAATTTGTATTACCACATAACATTCTTGAGATTTTATTTGAATAGATTGATTATTATCTTTTTGTTTTCTAGATTTAGAAACACTTAGTCGTCATTTTACTATATCTAGTTCTCCATAGCTAGGTTTAGAGTATTGTTTTAATCCTTTATTTATTGGTAAAAGTAAGTCCATAAAGGGAGTATCTATTGTTATTGGTCCTAGTTTATTTTTAGTATAAACTTGATGTTGGTTAGTTAATATATAAGCGTTTTTACATTGTACTGTCATTACTTTTGATCCGTTTACCATTTTTAATCCATGTAATTTCCAATATAAAACTAATGCTTTTTCTATATTCATATCAGTTACACTTATTGAATAATTTGGCTTAATAATAAATATTACCTTTTGATAAATAAGGTTTCCTTTTAGTTCAACTATTATTGCTTTTTCCATAGGTTCTTTAATCCTATCGTCTTCTAATTCTAATTCCAATGGGGTATCTATTCCTTCTTTAAAACATGCTTTTATTATTTTTTTCTGTAGCTGCTAATTCTACAAATCTAAATGTAATTGGTTTATTTCCTAATGATCGGTTAATTTTTGTTATTTCTTCATTTAGTAATTCATTTGTTATTAATGGGACTTTTGTATTTCCTTGTACTTGTGTTATATCTATGATGTATTCTCTATCAGCTATCACTAAATGTTCTTTCCTTTCCTTCCGAAATATTTTTACTAATAAATCAAAATTTTTCTCAAATATTTTGTTTGGTGATAAAGTAAATCCTTCATGTTTCAATTTATTAAACTTTTGTAAATCAAAAATAGCTCTTTGATCATTATGTTGAGAAGTAATATCTTCATCATAGTCTACTTCCTGTAATTCTTTATCCATCACTAAGAGTCTCAGTGTTATAATCTTCGCTACTCATTATTTCATTTATTTCCTTACTATCTGTTTCATATTCTAAAACATATATTTCCTCATCTGGTGGTATATCATTTTTCCCTATTTCCTATTCAGCTATATGTAATTCAATAAATTAAATTTTTATGTACTATAGTTTTCTTATTTATCTTATTTTCGCATTCTCTTGCTATATGACCTATTTGTCCACGATTGTAACATCTACACTTTTTTGGATTATTAACATACTTGTAAATTTTTCTTTATACAAAATAATTTTTGTTCGATTTTCCTTATTTCTATATTTTCCATATGGTTTAGATCGTTTATATCTTCTTTGTCTTAGTTTGGGTTGTTTAAATCTTTGTCTTTCATTTAATCTGTGACATCCAAATTTAGGTGTTTCATATTTTTCGCAACAATCACTAATTTTTGCTTGTTTTTTAAATGCTTTCTGATTATTAATCTCTGTACAAAAAATTTTATACCAAGTTTGTAAAGACAATATTTGTTCTCCTAAGGTTTCTAATTTTGGTTCTTTAGTAGAAGCTTCTTGTACCATAGTATTTATAGGAATTGATAATTTTCTAAAATATAATTTTTGAAATACCGCTAATTGTTCAGGTGTTGTAGTTCCAAAATATTTTGTATCAAAAGGTAAGATTTATTATTAAACCAAATTATTCAATAAGTTGAATTGATATGAATATACAAAAAGCATAAGTTTTATATTGGACATTAGATGGATTAAAAATGGTAAACGGATCAAAAGTAATGACAGTACAATGTAAAAACGCTTATATGTTCACTAACCAACATCAAGTTTATCCTAAAAATAAACTAGGACCAATAACAATAGATACTCCCTTTATGGACTTACTTTTACCAATAGATAAAGGATTAAAACAATACTCTAAACCTAGCTATGGAGAACTAGATATAGTAAAAAGACGACTAAGTGTTTCTAAATCTAGAAAATAAAAAGATAATAATCAACCTATTCAAATAAAATCTCAAGAATGTTATGTGATAATACAAATTGGAGGCGAAAATTTAAAAGCAAGACTAGATATAAATACAGACCATAATTCAATTTCATTAGAAATGATATCAGAAAAAACTATACTTACTAACTTCAAAATACTAATAACTATTACAACAAAAATTGCAACACAGGATATAAATGTTGACTATGAAATAACCTTAAATTATAACATTATCCTAGGAAAATAATTTTTCAATCAAGTTAAACCATGGAAAATTGAGTCAGAATTTATTGAGTTTACATATAATCAATTACCAAGAAAATAAATGATAAGTTAATTGAGTCAGAATATTTTCAATGATAAGTTCAACTATATGATCTGGTATTTTTACTCCAGCTTTATCTATTTCGAATCCTAAGAACTTAATTTGTGTTTTGAAAGAAGACTGGCTAAAGAAAATGATTTAGTACAAATAACAAATGTAGAGAAAATGATAAATATTTTATTTGTTATTGGATAAAGGTTATTAATAAACATTTATAAGTAATTTAATAAACATTTTGTATTTTACATATTAATCTATAAATATGTTAATTTGAACATGAAAAAATAAAGTAGATTTTCATCATAGTATACTATAGCTCCCTATATTATACAACAATTAATAAAAATTGATTTTAACTATATGGTTAACAATAAATACACCAATTGCTTAGATAAATAATTATTGGGAAAACCTAAATAGCAATTACTATTATGAAATCTTCATTAAATTACAATAATTGCAATTACATAGTTAACAAATTCAATTTGATTTCTAATTTGTATAGACTAATTGCAAATTTGTGATCATCAATCTAACATTATTACTTTCATACTATATAATTATATATCACGCCAATGTTCATAATTCCAAAGTGGACAAACTTCCACTATACATATATCTGTCGATCTAGATAACTCCAAAATCAATAAGAATATACTATGTTTTTAGACTTAACTTGTGATTGAAAATATACAATAAAAATAGAATTATCTAATTGACAAAATATATGAAATTGCAGATATTGAATACAAATCTATTACCAATGAAATATAATCCAATCAGTGATTCTGTAGGTATGATATCTGTAAAGAGTAGTTTTTATGCATGTACTATATTGTTTATTTTATTTTCAACTTCGATAATTTGATAGTGACTTACTAAATATTATATGTGCCTTTATTTTGTATCATGTATTATGATTATATGTCCAAAAGCATTAGGTATGATTATAAAGAAAACAAAGCATCAACCTCGCGTGGGAAAAAAAACTTCATCCAAAGTTCGTCATAATACTTCAGGTTGTAATTTTTATCAACCAAATAAATTTCCAAAATATATACTATATCATATTGTGTTAAATATCTTCATATTAAATGATTTTCGTCTTACACATGGTACTCAAAAAGTACCACATGAACCTTATATTCTTCCAATTCCATCCACATGTCAACACTGTGGTGCTAAACTTTTCGAAGGCGAATCTAACAAATTCTGCTGCTACGAGGGAGAGATTCATCTAGCAAGTAATTTAACATAGCCCGATCTTTAGAGATTATTTTTATGAACAGATGATGAATCAAATAAAACTTCAGACAATATATAATGTTATATAACAGTCTATTTTCATTTACATCTTTTGGAGTAAAAACTGACAAAGAACTCGCACGAAGAGATCATGGAATATACACTTTTAAAGTTCAAGGGCAAGTGTACCATTATATTAACGACCTACTTCCGAATGAACAAGCTCCACAATATCTTCAGTCATATTTTTTCGATAACGAAATGGAAATGGAATATTCGGGTCCAAATTTCTTCTAAAGTGCTGCCAAGTGTTATTTCCACTTTGATGCAAGTAATGGAGTCAAATCTGTACGCAAAGTTTTTCTGGTCATTAAAATACCAGCATATTAATGACACCAGTCGCATAGTGATTCGTTCATACCCCAACAACGATCAGCGTACTCATAACGCCCCAGTTGTATCTCAAGTTGCCGCTATTTGGGTTGAAGATGGTGGTTCATCTCAACCATTGACTCATGACATTATCTTACAACCCGATTCAGCTGCAAGTCAACGTGTATGTCACTATTATGGATGCTACGATCCTCTACAATACCCTTTTATATTCGCTTATGGAGAAACTGGATGGCATCAATATATATATATCGAAGTTCCAGCGGTCGTCAACGTTGACATAGATGTTCTACATTTCCTATCAATGAAGTTTTAGTCCAAACTATTAATCGTCAACTAAAAATTATTTTAATAATGTTCTTATTATTAAAAAAATTGTTATCATTCGACTGCTAAAACATTCTTTAAATTAATACAGTTGCCCAATCTTCTTCATCGAATAGAAAGGTTTCTTGCAGAGATTATTATTGCTATCAATTCCAAATCCGAATTGGACAAACGTCAATTTTGCTTCGTTGTGGACGACTATTTCAACAATTTATTGTTGACATGTACATCAAAATTGAAATGACCCGTCTTGATTTTATAAGGTGCAATCCAGATACTATTCGTGCTGAACTTTATCAAGGAATAATTGATTGTTTAAATCTCGAAGAAACCAAAGGATCCAATATTGGACGTCCTTTTATTCTCCCTCCATCTTTTATAGGTCGTCCACGGGACATGCATCGCGGATATCTTGATGCAATGGCTTTAGTGAGACGTTATGGAAAACCAGATTTCGTTACTACCATGACGTGCGAGTCTTCATAGCGAAATTGACGAAGATGAAAAAAGATATTGTTGATGGAAAATTGGTAACGTTGCGGCATTTGTATATGCAGTTGAATTTCAAAAACGAGGATTACCACATGCTCATTTTCTTATCATATTATATTTGAAAAGTAAAATTCGAATTCCGGATCAATATGATACTTATGTATGCGCCGAAATTCCTGATAGATAACTGAATCCTCATATTTATGAAGCTGCTTTGAAACACATGATGCATGGTCCTTGTAGAATAGAAAATCCAAAAAATGTTTGTATGAGAGACGACAATTACAAGAATAAGTATCCTCGTAATTTTGCTGAGATGACAACTAATGGTCGCAATTCCTTTCCCATTTATCGGCGTCGTGATGATGGCAGACAAGCTCGAATACGTGGAGTACTATTGGATAATCGATGGGTAATCCCTTACAATCCCTTTCTGTTAGCCAAATATGATTGCCATATATATGTGGAAATTTGTTCGACAATAAAGGTTGTCAAGTATTTATATAAATATATTTATAAAGGGCATGATCGTGTATTGTTTGCTGTTACCAACGCAAATAATACAAATCGTGTTGATGAGATAAGTGCATATCAATCTGTAAGATGGATATCGCCTCCGGAAGCTACTTGGCAGATTTTCAGGTTCCTTCTCAATGATATATATCCAAACATCGTTGCACTACAAGTACATCTTCCAAATATGCAAAACGTGACATACAGATCTGAAGAACATCTGGAAACTATAGCTGAGGATAACAGTAGAAGACAAACCATGTTGACTGCTTTCTTTGAAAGAAATCGAACGACTCTAAATTCTCGACTTCTACTATATGAACAAGTTACGGAGCATTATGTTTGGAATCCAAATAAAAATGAGCGATTTTGGAGTCCTCGTCAAAGAGGTTTTGCCATAGGACGACTAATCCATGCGAGCCCTGTCGAATGAGAGCGATATTATTTGTGCCTCTTACTTGCTCACATTAGAGAACCTCAATCATTTGAAGATTTGCTTACTGTTAATACAACAAAATGTTCAACATTTCGTGAAGCAACATATCGACACGGACTTCTTGAAGCTGATGATTCCATAGAAAAATGTATGGAAGAAGGTACACATTTTCAAACACCATTTGTTTTACGCAGATTATTTGCCACTTTACTTATATATTGTCAACCGAGAAGTCCGAGATCATTATGGGATAAATTCTATTCAGCATTATCAGAAGACGACAATTATTCTTTCCTAAAAAACGCACGAAAAGTGCAACAAATGAAACTTCAAAATATTTCTTACCTCATTGAATCAATGGGAAAAAGCTTTGATAGTTTTGACTTCGGAGGACTGAAAGTTGAGCAAAGCTATGAAGAAAAAAAGATGAAAGAAATTGAAGAAGAACTTCGAATCCCAATCTCTGCTGAAGAGGTAAGTGCCATTGATTTGCTTAACTATGAGCAAAAAATTGCATATGCTAGAATATATGATAGAGTTATTCACAATAAACCCGAAGCTTTCTTTGTTGATGGTCCTGGTGGGACGAGGAAGACATTCTTATACTCTACATTGCTTGCAAATGCAAGAGCACAAGGAATATTGCATTAGCTGTTGCTACATCCGGAATAGCAGCATCAAATATTACAGGTGGTAGAACAGCTAATTCTCGATTTAAATTTCCTCTATATATTGATGAAAATCAAAACCCCTAAATTTCAAAACAATGTGCACTTGCGGAGTTAATTCGTATGTTAAGATTAATTATTTGGGATGAAGCATCTATGGCAAAACTAGCAAACTATAGAATACCTTGAACGAACATTGAGAGATATATGTTCCAACGATTTGTTATTTGGTGGAAAGGTTATTGTGTTTGGAGGTGGTTTTAGGAAACTATTACCGGTCATACCTAAAAGTACTTTACAAGACGCCATCAACGTAAGTTTTGTCATGTTTCCATTATGGACAAAACTTGAGAAGATTCACCTAAAGCAAAATATGAGGGCAGTTGATGATCCTGCTTTTAGTGAATTCCTTCTTCGGTTGGGTGAGGGAGTTTCACCTTACGAAAACGGAACACATATATCACTGCCGAAGTCAATTGTGATACCTTATCACAATGAAACTCTCTATGTTGATCAACTAATTGATGCGATATATTGAGATATTGATACTATGAATACACGTACATTATCTACGGCAGCAAAAGCTATTTTAACACCAACATATGAAGATGCCGAAATTATTAATTCAAATTTAGTTCACAGGAAGCAAGGAGAAGCATACGAATACAGAAGTTTTGACGAAGCTTTAGGTAATCCAGCAGATGATTATCCAATTGAATTCCTAAACAGTCTTTTACCAAATGGCTTTCCACCCCACCATTTAGTTTTGAAAAAAAAACAATCCTATCATACTTCTGCGCAATCTAGATCCAACATCGGGACTTTTCAATCGCACCAGGCTATTCTGTAAAGCTTTCATGCCTAATGTTATTGATGCTAAAATTATTGTGGGACATCACAAAGGCGAACGTGTTTTCATACCACGTATTCCATTACAACCATCTGTCGTTTGGAATCAAAAGAAAAATGAGCAATTTCAAAGTCCTCGTCAAAGAGGATTTGCCATAGGACGACTAATCCATTCGAGCCCTATCGAAGGAGACCGATACTATTTGCGCCTCTTACTCGCTCACATTAGAGGACCTCAATCATTTGAAGATTTGCTTACTATTATTACAATAATATGATCAACATTTCGTGAAGCAGCATAGCGACACAGACTTCTTGAAGCTGATGATTCCATAGAAAAATGTATGGAAGTAGCTACACATTTTCAAACACCATTTGTTCTACGCATATTATTTGCCACTTTACTTATATATTGTCAACCGAGAAGTCCGAGATCATTATGGGATAAATTCTATTCATCATTATCTAAACACTACAGTTACTCTTTCCTAAAAAACGCACGAAAGGTACAACAGATGACACTTAAAAATATTTCTTACCTCATTGAATCAATGGGAAAAAGCTTTGATAGTTTTGAAATGAAATGGATATTTATCCACAACAGATGGTTGTAATGGAATACGTGGTATGAAAACACGTTCGCCTTTGTGATGTCCCACAATCATTTCAGCATCAATAACATTAGGCGAGAAAGCTTTACAGACCAGCCTAGTGCCATTGTAAAGTTTCGATGTTGGATCTGGATTACGCAGAAGTATGATAGGGCTTTTTTTTCAAAACTAAATGGTGGGGTGGAAAGCCATTTGGTAAAAGACTGTTTAGGAATTCTATTGGATAATCATCTGCCGGATTACCTATAGCTTCGTCAAAACTTTTGTATTCGTATGCTTCTCCTGGCTGCCTGTGAACTAAATTTGAATTAATAATTTCGGCGTCTTCATTTGTTGGTGTTAAAATAGCTTTT
Source organism: Beta lomatogona (assembly GCA_947646795.1). NCBI lineage: Eukaryota > Viridiplantae > Streptophyta > Magnoliopsida > Caryophyllales > Amaranthaceae > Beta > Beta lomatogona. Next base: position 78,324 of record CANSNZ010000956.1, on the reverse strand, counting down.
ACTGCCGTAGATAATGTATGTTTGTTCATAGTATAAATTACTACAATTAGTTGATCAATAGAGAGAGTTTCATTGTAATAAGGTATCACAATTGATTTCGCCAGTGATATATATCCTCCGTTTTCGTAAGGTGGAACTATCTTACCCAACCGTAGTAGGATTTCACTGACAGCAGGATCAGGAACTACCCTCATATTTTGCTTTTAATGAATCTTCTCAAGTATTGTCCATAATGCACACATGACAAAACTTGCGTTGATGGCTTCTTATAAAGTACTTTTAGGTATGACCGGTAATACTTGCCTGAAATCACCTACAAATACAATAACCTTTCCACCAAATAACAAGTCGTTGGAACATATATCTCTTAATGTTCGTTCAAGGACTCCACAAAATTACGAGGATACTTATTCTTGCAATTGTCGTCTCTCATATAAACATTTTTAGGATTATCTCTGCCACAAGGACCATGCATCATATGTTTCAAAACAGCTTCATAAATATGAGGATTCAGTGATCTATCAGGAATTTCGACGCATATATAAGTATCATATTGATCTGGACTTCGAATTTTACCTTTCCAATCCAATATGATAAGAAAATGAGCATGTGGTAATCCTCGTTTTTGAAATTCAACTACATATATAAATGCCGCAACGTTACCAAACAATTTTATGTCAACAATATATTTTTTCAACTTCGTAAATTTCGCTCTGAAGACTCGGGCTATAAGATCTGGTCTTTTTTGTACTTCTTCATGGGGGAGCAATTCTCTTTTAATTTCTGGTCACTTAGGATTGCACGTCATGTTAATAAAGAAATTTGGTTTTCCATAACGTCTCACTAAAGCCATTGCATCAAGATATCTACTACGCATGTCCCGTGGACCACCTGTAAAAGATGGAGAGAGAATAAAAGGACGTCCAATATTGGATCCTTCGATTTCTCCGAGATTTAAACTATCAATTATTCCTTGATAGAGTCCAGCACTAATAGTATCTTGATTGCACCTTATAAAATCAAGATGGGTCATTTCAATTTTGATGTACATGTCAACAATAAATTGTTGAAATAGTCGTCCACAACGAAGCAAAATTGATGTTTGTCCAATTCGGATTTGGAATTGATAGCAATAATATTCTATACAAGAAACCTTTCTATTTGATGAAGAAGATTGGGCAACTGTATTAATTTAAAGAATGTTTTAGCAGTTGGATGATAACAATTTTTTTTAATAATAAGAACATAATTAAAATAATTTTTAGTGGACGAACCTTGTTCCTCAGCTTCAACTAATTCATCAATAGTTTGGACTAAGACTTCATTGATAGGAAATGTAGAAAATCTCTGTCGACGTTGACGACCGCTGGAACTTCGGTATATATTTCGATGCCATCTAGTTTCTCCATAAGGGAATATAACAGGGTATTGTAGAGGATCATAGCATCCATAATAGTGACATACATGTTGACTTGCATCTGAATGGGGTCGTACGATAATGTCATGAGTCAATGGTTGAGACGAACCACCATCTTCAACCAAAATAGCGGCAACTTGAGATACAATTGGTGTGTTATGAGTACGTTGCTTGTGGTTGGGGTCTGAACGAATCACTATGCGACTTGTGTCATTAATATGCTGGTCTTTTAATAACCGAAAAAACTTTGCGTACGGATTTGACTCCATTACTTGCATCAAAGTGGAAATAACACGTGGCAGCAATTTAGAAGAACTTTGGACCGGATGTTCCATTTCCATTTCGGTATCGAAAAAATATAACTGAAGATATACTGGAGCTTGTTCATTCGGAAGTAGGTCGTTAATATAATGGTACACTTGCCCTTGAACTTTAAAAGTGTATATTCCATGATCTCTTCGTGCGAGTTCTTTGTCTTTTTTTACTCCAAAAGATGTAAATGAAAATAGACTGTTATATAACATTATATATTGTCTGAAGTTTTTTGAATCATCATCTGTTGATAAAAATAATCTATAAAGATCGGGCTATATTAAATTACTTGCATCAGAATTTGGTAGATTCGCCTTCGAGAAGTTTAGCACCACAATGTTGATACGTGGACGGATATTGAAGAATATAAGGTTCATGTGGTACTTTTTTAGTACCTGGTATAAGACGAAAATCATTTAATATGAAAATATTTAACACAATATGATATAGTATATATTTTGGAAATATATTTGGTTGATAAAAATTACAACTAGAAGTATTATGACGAACTTTGGATGAAGTTTTTTTTCCCACGCGAGGTTGATGCTTCGTTTTCTTTATAACTCATACCTAATGCTTTTGAAAATATAATCATAATACATGATACAAAATAAAGGCACATATAATATTTAGAAAGTCACTATCAAATTATCGAAGTTGAAAGTAAAATAAACAATATAGTACATGCATAAAAACTACTCTATACAGATAACATACCTACAGAAGCACTGATTGGATTATCCTTCGTTGGTAATAGATTTGTATTCAATATCTGCAATTCTATTTTTTATTGTACATGTTCAACCACAAGCTAAGTCTAAAAACATAGTATATTCTTATTGATTTTGGAGTTATCTAGATCGGCAGATATATGTATAGTGGATGTTTGTCCACTTTGGAGTTCTAAAAATTAGCGTGATACGTAATTATATAGTATGAAAGTAACAATGTTTGATTGATGATAAAAAAATTGCAATTAGTCTATACAAATTAGAAATCAAATTGAATTTGCTAACTATGTAATTGCAATTATTGCAATTTATTGAAGATTTGCATAATGGTAATTGCTATTTACGTTTTCCCACTAATTATTTATCTAAGTAATTGGTGCATTTAATGTTAACCATATAATTAAAATTAATTTTTATTAATTGTTGTATAATATATGGGGCTATAGTATACTCTGATGAAAATCTACTTTATTTTTTTCATATTCAAATTTACATATTTATAGATTAATATGTAAAATACAAAAGGAAGAATTTAATATATGTTCTGTAATAAAATTTATTATTGCATAATTATTAATTTAATTATTTAAATTGAGAAATCATTTTTGATATTTATATTTTATCCTTTAATTACGTTTTTAAGTAATTAGTACGTTAAATGGTACCCATGTATTTAGAATACCTACAATATTTATTTTTTGTTATATAATATGCGAAGCTGTAATACAATATGACAAAAATCTATATCACTTTTCCATTCAAATTAACATATTTAAAAATTTAATATGTGAATTGCAAAATTAGAAATTAAATTTACGTTTAATAATGAAATTTGCTATTGCATATTACATTTCGGTGACTTTAATTACGATTTATTAAATTTTAAATAATGATTCTTCATTTTTTTTTCCGTGAATTTTTGTATCCGAATGATTGGGTTATCTCATTTTTCATGTCCTATACTTTTTATAATGAAATGTTAGTAAAATAAAAGAATAAAGATTATTGAATAGAAGCAATCCATTATTTGATGTTATTTTTATTACATAGTAGCATTTGTTTTAGTAAGTTACATGTTTCTCTTTTAGGATAATTAGAAATGTTTCATTATTCTAACCACAGTCTATTAAAAATGACAAATTATCTCATTTACTACGCATCACATAAAATATTACTACTGATTATATATAATTTTATTTGTAATGGTTTTTTTTAACCTTTAGGATATCTTTTAACAGTTTGATAAGTGCAATTTCTAAAAATTGTCATTTTATATGAAGTTAATATATTCTTTTTTTTTGTATTAGTATATAAGAACTTGAATATGATAGTTTTTAAAAATTGTAAAGACCCAATTTAAGATTAATTTCGGTGTGTATAGAATTTACGCAACTTAAAAAAATAAATATATAAAAATAACACTGTATCAGTTGAACTATATATATATATTATTGGCATATATTTATTTCTTTTAAACATTGGGAGTGACACATAACTATATTTCTCGCACTATCCCAACCCATGTATTTTGCTTACGATTTATTTTTCACAACAAGAAATGAAACCGTAAAAATTTAAGGGAAGGAGAATTTATCCACATATAGTAATATAAATATATTTTTAAAGAACTTCATAAATTTTTTTCAAAGGCAAAAAAAAAAAAAAGTTTAAATTAATCCACTTGCATATAATATGAAATTTTAGATGTCCACATTATTGTTTTTACTGTCATGTTTGTAATGAATTAATTTATATACAAATGTCATTAGTTAATTTGATGCTTATAATATATATGAAAATTAAAGAACAATTCTTTCTAATCTAATTTGACCGTAGTATATGATATACTTTCTTTATAATTCATATTTGAAGATATCAATTGAAGACAATATTATATAAATGAACAAAAAGTATATATACATATTAGAAAGATTGCATAAGCGTAAAAAAACTAACTTATATAGCATGGAAATTATACCTTTACGTGCTTCTTTCTTCCTTTTATATGTTTACACTAAAGTAGTTTATGTATGGGTGATCATTCGTATTTTCTTTTGTTGGATATATTTCTTTTTCAACATTTCAAAGGTTGCATACCATCTAGGTTGAGTCGTACATTCAATTTTATAGACAAACTCACTAACATTGTGCCAAAATTTGCATATAATTTTTTTTTTATCTAATAGATAAATTCTGTGGAAATTTGTTATTTCCAGCACTGCTTTGTAACTTACGACCAGAAAAATATAAAAAAGTTTAATAAATATGAGAAAGTAAAAAAAAAAGAGGGAAAATAAATTAATATTGATCTCATCCTACACTGGATATATAATATAATAATATAAATGGAAAAATGATTCATCATACTGACTATTTCTAATGTTATTATAATAATTTGTCGTTTACACCTAATTAATATCATAAGTAAACCGTTATAAACATCATTATGTTTACGTAATTAAAAGTCATTTTATATAGAAAAAAAAATAATTTCTAGTTAAGCATGTTCATGCAAGTAAAAAAAAAAGCAATTAGATAACAAATGTAGTTTGCAGTTGGAGAGAATGAGAACAATAAAATGAACTTTACAAATATTAATATATATAATTAATACTTATCTCAAAACATCATAAGAGATAATTTTTAGTTCAACATTCATGTGCAATGATGACAAGTTTCTGACATTTGTTAGCCGTATAAAAACAACTACATGTTTTTCCAGCAACTTTCTTTACCGATTGCAATCCTCATCTCCATCCATATGAAATCAAAACAAATATAAATCGATTGATACAGACAATAGCATTCGTTGGAATGTTTGTTTAAAATAAATATAATTGCATTGATGTAGCTAAATCTTATATCATAGAGTAAGATGAAATGATCTCCAATTCAACATTTCAATACAAACAAAAGAAAATCACGATAATGTAAGCCGTATAAAAACAATCACAGACATCTTTAATAACTTTATTGAACTAGAAGAATCTTCATCTGCATCTATATCAGATAACGATAACATCAAGCCGTATGAAGATAATAACATCTATCAAGGACTTGGTTGAATGAATAGGAGAATGAGTTGGACAAAATATATAGATACTCATTCAGCTGAAATGAAGTCTTCCACCGTACACGTTGCTTTGTGACTAACCAAAAAATCATATATTTCATACACGTATCAGTGTAGACAAATAAACAACCGAACTATATTCAGACAACGAATATAAGGATGCTAGATGGCTAAAAATTGTAGTTCATATTTTAGATTTGGATAGGAAGAAGTAATATGGTTAATATCAGGTTCATGTATGTTACGGTGGGTTATATATTCTCAAAACTTAGGAAAAAAAAAACCAAAATATGGATCTATTACACTTGTGAAATTTTGAAGAAGACAAAAAAAAGAAAGTGACTATTGAAAACATTATTCAAAGTGCATAACTTTGAGTAAAAACAAAATCTAATAGCATTATAAGATTACACAAAAAGACAAAAAGCGTATCTTATTATCAATTTGGGACGCAAAATCTAATGGATACAAATGAAACATTTTTAAAAAAATATTTGTTAACAAACATTTACTATACTAAACATACAATACTATGGACATTTGCATAACAACATTCAAATATTTGAAATATGATACACAAGCATTGTTGTTTAGCTTACATATAACATTTAAAAAGGGAAATCCACTTAAACATTATATGGTAATAATCAAAGATATACAAATATATTCATTCAATACTTACATTATGATAACTGAATTGTAATAGTATAAGTTTTGATGGCTGAACTATAAAAACATAAAAACATCAATTTAATGATATGGATGCTGTTTTATCCACTTGTCCAACAAGTAAGCTGTAGGCTTAGCTTCCTTGTCGAGCAAGTAAAGTAGTATCTTGAGTGTTCTTCAGTTGGAGACTTGTGCAACGATGTCTGAATCCTCTTTGTCCTTGGTCTTGGCTCTGCTCCCGAACCTGCACAAAGGGACCCACCCTGGAGGTTTGGGTGGTGGTTCCCCCTCCGATGCTTAAGTCAGTTATCAGGAGTAGTGAGAGAAAGTAGAGATAGAAAGAGAAAGTGAGAGAGAATTTTATCAGAGTAACTTTGCACTGTTTGCATTGAATGTGTTTTTCTCCTGATTTCAGGGGTATTTATAGTGATAGCAAGTTGACAGCTAACCTTAAAAACTGACCTACCCTAGCAGCATCTGATTGGCTGAGAAATCAGATTATGACACGTGGCTGACCATGACTGGTGAATGTCTATTAACCACTCTCCTTCAGCCATTTGGCACTGCTGGGCTCTGACTGTTGGGCCAGAATTTAAACCTTTTACCTCATCTGAGTGTAGCCCAGAGATTCAAGGCTTTTCTCTTTTTTAACTAAGATGACACGTGGACGGCTCTGATGAGCCCAGGTGTCTCAAAAAGAGTCGTCGATGTTAGACTACAACATTTGCCCCTAAAAGGGCTTTCACTGTTGGTCCATCTGACGGTTAAGGCCCTTTTACCCTCAAGGTAGTTTGATTTGAAATGAAGTGACGCGCCTTCTTCCTTGTTCAACCGGTCATATTTGACCGTTGCATTCTCTTTTCGGTCATTCTTGACCGGCTCCACTGGTTTCTTATCCCTCTATAAATAACCTTGGTGTGAGAACATTCAATCATTTAACACCTCGATCAAATTTTCCTAGAGAGAGAAGCTCTGCAAATTTTCTAGAGAGAGAGAGAGATCGTCCAGCTTCAACACTTTTCGACGAATCGCCCAGACGTTCTTAGCAGGTATCGTTTCTTTGATCTTTTCATTCTTCTTTATTCTTTATTTTTTCTTAGAAAATCAATAAAATGGAATCATCTTCGTCAAATAATCCTAGCCGACCAAGAGCTTGTCTTGACCCTAGAACCGATACTTCTTCTTCGGCGCATTCTAGAGTTGGGCCTCTTCTGGCCGAGTACTTATATTTTCATAGTTTTGGCCGAGAAAGTCAGACGACCCAGTCTTTACTTGTGCAGGGTAATCTGGCGCGCGTCAAGCAAACGGCCCGTCTAAGACGAAAAGCAATAATCCCATCGAATAGCTCAGATATAGAGGAATCAACTGGACGAGTGCCAGATGAGGCAAGAGAGGTCCAGAGTGCTCAGTCTTTGGACAGGCCTCCTTTCGACCATGATGCAGAAACTTCCGAAATAAAGACTGAGACCAGTACTTCTGGCCGGGACGCCGATACGGCGGAGATCGACGAAGGTAATAATGGTAGCGATCCTGAGGCTGCCGAAGAATCAGACGAGGCTTCTACCACCTCGTCGGAGATTAGAAGACGTTTAGGTCCCCTTTCTGATCCTGGCTTCATTTTAGTTAACCGTAAGTGGTTAGAGAAACTAGGACCAGACCCTAATTACTTGTCGTCTTTCATGCCCATGCCGGGCTTCTCCTTTGTCCTTCCTAATAACGACTCGACGATCCTGAGTGCTCCCAGGAACCATTTCGCCGTCTATAAACTGGCCTTAGATGCGGGATTGAGGTTTCCTCTCCATGACTTCGTAGAACAAGTGTTGCAGCACTACCACATCGGCCATAACCAGTTGGCTCCAAACGCTTGGCACAACATCCTGACATTTATTGCCGTCTGCGAGCTACGCGGCCTAGCCTTTTCCCTTCAAGCCTTTACCCATATCCATTATTCGGCTAAGGTACCTGGGGCCGTGGATGGAGCATGGCTCAGCATCTGCAACCGTCCAGGCTTCATGACGGCTTGGGGAAAATCGTCGAAGATGCACGAGTGGAAGGCCGATTTTATCTTTTTACGGGCATCCTCCGACTATGTCACAGAGAGCTACAGATATTATAATAGATCCGTCACAAATACTGGGCGGAAGCAGTCTTGGCTGGATTTGGAGGACAACTTTGACGAGGAAGTGGTGGAGTACTTCAGAGTGAAGGAGTACTCCAGGCCCGGCCAAAAATCTTTTAAGGGGCCATCTAACTGGATACCCTTTAAGGAAATGTTTTACCAAGACGACTTCATAGTTGCTGCCGGCTTGCGATTGGCCGATGATAAAGGCATATCTTTGAAATCACCCAAGTAAAACTCTTCGTCTATAATTCATTTGACGAACACATTTTTGTTCTTTGCAGACTCGGCCAGACAACGCCTCAAAGCATCTTGGACGGGGGAAATCAGTATGTCCCAATTTACCGACAACCTGTGGAAGGTGTATGCAAAGAGCAGTGCCGAGAAGAGGGCAGAAACATTGGTATATAAATTTCTTTTTTTTTTTTTTTTTTTTTTTTTTTTTGCCGAGAACCATATGAGCTCGTCTGGAATTGGCATCTTGATTTTGGACGAAGGTCACCCAAAGAAGGAGAACGTCCAGACTTGGACGGTCACCTCCTTGGGGCCATGCTTGTCCAAGAATTGGTGTCCAATTCCTGGACGAAGGTCACCCAAAGAAGGAGAACGTCCAGACTTGGACGGTCACCTCCTTGGTGCCATGCTCGTCCATGAATTGGTGTCCAATTCTTGGACGAAGGTCACCCAAAGAAGGAGATCGTCCAGACTTGGACGGTCACCTCCTTGGGGCCATGCTCGTCCAAGAATTGGTGTCCAATTCCTGGACGAAGGTCACCCAAAGAAGGAGAACATCTAGACTTGGACGGTCACCTCCTTGGTGCCATGCTCGTCCAAGAATTGGTGTCCAATTCTTGGACGAAGGTCACCCAAAGATGGAGATCGTCCAGACTTGGACGGTCACCTCCTTGGGGCCATGCTCGTCCAAGAATTGGTGTCCAATTCCTGGACGAAGTCACCCAAAGAAGGAGAACGTCCAGACTTGGACGGTCACCTCTTTGGGGCCATGATCGTCTGGATTTTTGCATCCAACTTATGGGCGAAGGTCAACCATAGAAGAACATCCATACTTGGACGGTCACCTTCTTGGGGCCATACTCGTCTGGATTTTTGCATCCAATTTATGGACGAGGGTCAACCATAGAAGAACGTCCATACTTGGACGGTCACCTTCTTGGGGCCATACTCGTCTGGATTTTTGCATCCAATTTATGGGCGAGGGTCAACCATAGAAGAACGTCCATACTTGGACGGTCACCTTCTTGGGGCCATACTCGTCTGGATTTTTGCATCCAATTTATGGACGAGGGTCAACCATAGAAGAACGTCCATACTTGGACGGTCACCTTCTTGGGGCCATACTCGTCTGGATTTTTGCATCCAATTTATGGGCGAGGGTCAACCATAGAAGAACGTCCATACTTGGACGGTCACCTTCTTGGGGCCATACTCGTCTGGATTTTTTACAATAGTAGTTTTTTTTGTTTTTTGGACGATCGATCTGATGCCTTTACTTTTTGCAGAAAAATGCTCCTACAAACAAACTTCCACCTGGGAAGTCGTCCTCATCAATGAAGAGGCCAACTACTTGCAGTGACCGGCCTTTCAAAGAAAGAAGCCTAAGGGCTTTACAAGGAAGAAGGTGGATAAGGCGGCTCCCGCTTGTCGAGAGCGGGGAGAAAAGCATGCCTCCCCCCACAAGCCAAGGCTCTTAAAAGAGAGCCTTCGATTGGCCCGGCCAAGGAGGGAAAGGATGCCCATGCAGCTGTTCCAATCAGCGTTTTGCCGGCCGACTCTGCTGAGGTCAACCTAGAGTCCGCCTTGGCTTTGGTTGCACCAGAATCTGGGGCTGCTGCCGAGAACTATCCAGGGTTCGGCGGCTCGGTGGCTAAGCCGGGTGCCACGAGATGCCTTTAGCTGTTAGGACATCATCGCTTTCGTCCGGTGAGTCGTATTACCCCAATATAGTTAGGACGATGCGGGTCGGTGGACGGTCCATGAGTCCGTCCAATAGACAAGCCGTCGTCTTTCCTATCAATATTACTGACTCTCCCCCTCTTTCAGATAAGGGCAAAGGCCCTGCTATTCCCCCAACTCCTCCCCTTGCTGATTCGGACGAGGAGTCTTCTCCTGCTTTCGCCAAAATGTCAAGGCTGGAGAAAGAGCGTCCGAGCGGAGAGCTCTTCAAGTGCTACCCCGAATCCTATATGAAAGGATTAAGGGGAGCTTCTGCCGGGCATGTGGGCTACATGTCCCAGCTTGCTGCCGAGGTATTATTTTATGCCGGTTTTGTTTTATACTTGTTTAAATTTTGACTCTTTAATCCGTCTAATAACTTGATTTGTTTTCATTGTTCCAGCTTCTGGCTCGCAGCATGTTAACTGAAGAATGGGCGAAGGAGCTGAGAAAAGAGAATAAACAGCTCGTCCATATGGCGACTACAGCAGGCGACAAGGCCATCCATGATATTGAGATGACTAATACACTCCATCGTCAATCTCTGGAGGCTTTGGAGAAAAGATCAGCCCTTCTGGAGTCAGAAAACAAGAATTATCTTGTTACTATTAATGACATGTTCAAGGAACAGGACCGTCTGAAGATGGTCATTGATGCTGTCTCCACTGATCTAAGGGATGAAAGAAATGCCGCCCTTCTCGCTGCCGCGCAGCTAAGGAAGGAGAATATTCTTCTGAGGGCGAGAACTACCCGTCTAGAGAACCAGGCGGCCAAGGCCTTCGATGATGCCAAGGAAGGGTTGGAGCAAGTAATCGAAACGTCTAAAGGCTGGGCCGCCAAGGCCTTCGAGATGCTGGCTGAGGCTGACGAGGTTCCCACCTTTGTGCGTCGTCTGGAATACCAACAGAGTGTCCATCGGGCTATGGTATGCGCCGAGGAGCCTCCGAAATTCTTAGAGTCTGACGACGAGGCTGCAGCCGATGGTGAGGGGCCTGAAGACGAGGGCGAGGATGAGAAGCCTGAGGACAACCAAGAAACGCGCGCTGGAGATGAAGCCTAGCTTTAGGTTTATTTTACTAAGTTTCTTGGCTTGTCTGCCGTTGTAGTCTTAGCTCTTCAGTAGCCTTAAGTTGTAAAGTTTTGCTGTTGATATATATGAAGAACTTTTTTGCCAATTGCTAGTCTTCTTTTTATTTTTATTTTTTTTTTACAATTGCAATTTGGCTAAGTGTAACTTTAACTTCGACATGATCGTTTAACCAAAAGGGACTCGTCTGAGACTGTTTGCAACGTGCCCATACTAGAAGATTGTCCCCCTTGCCCTTGGACGACTTTTTGTTATTTTATGAAATATCAAAGTACAAGAGTTGACTCGTCTTGAACTTCTTGGACGATCATTCTTGGCATTGGACGATTTCCAATCTTTATTAAATGCCCAAGCATTTTCATTGATTTTCCCTAGATTGTTGGACGGTTTGCTTATTCAGACGAGTCTCGCCCACTGAGAGGTTGCGGCCAAGACCTGTTTGACTCAAGCTACCAACTTTTTTGGGCGAGGGTCACCTTCTTTAGACCATACTCGTCCAGAGAGCCAGGGGCCATGCTCGTCTAAGAATTGGACAGATCGTCCAGACTTGGACAGTCACCTCCTTGAGGTCATGATCGTCTGGCTCTTTGCATCCAACTTATGCACAATGGTCATCCTCAGTAGGACGTCCATTCTCAGACGGTCACCTTCTTTAGGCCGTACTCGTCTGGGATGGTTTCAAACCTTCAGAAAGGCATCTATTGCCTAGGTATTAGTTTTTTGGACGACCTTGTTTTCTATGGCTCGTCCTTTTGGCTTCTATCATCCCCCCTTTATTGGGCTTACTCAACCGTGCGTGGAGGGAGAGCCAAAGTCCAAGAAGGAGAGCGCCCGCCCGTGGCCGAGCCTCGCTGAAGTTGATGGACGAGCTAGAGATACCTGTTCGAAGCGTGTTTTAGCCGGTTTCCTTGAGGGGGCAACACTCGTCATTAAGTAGCGATCCCTTACTAGGGTCTAGACTACTTAGTTGTCCGTGATTTTGAAAGTAAGTATCCTTTACTAAGGTCTTATTTCAGGCCAGCTTTCTCTCAGAGACTTTGACGTTACTCTTACTAGAGTTTTTGTCAATTTCACGGCCATATATGCATTATATTTTTGGCCGGTCTCTTTGAGGGAGTGATGTTCGGCTTAAATGCGAGTGATTTTGACGTTCTGCTTTTGTTTGTATTTTGTCCAAGTTATTGTCACTTTTTTAGACGAGTAACTGATTTAATGCCCCAAAGTGAATTAACTTGGTGAGAATATACAAAGAGATAAGAAAGTAAGAATCGTATTATATGGATTTTGCTTGGCTGAATGCCAAGATACATGTATACAATTCTTTTCTTACTAACATGTGCCGTGGCACTTTGGAATAACTACAAATTATCCTACAGGTATCTGACGAAGATCTGAGTTAGACGTGGTACTTCATTAAGTTGTCCGAATTCCAAGTACGCTGAATAGGTCGTCCATCTAAATCTTGTAGACGAAAAGTCCCACTGCGTACCTCCTGGACAATCAGATAAGGGCCTTCCCAGTTTGGTGTTAGCTTCCCCAACTCTTTAGCACGTCCAACCGCTTCCATCTTTCTTAGGACGAGATCCCCCACCCTAAGTGGTCGTCTAACAACTCTTTTGTTAAACTCCCGAGCCATTCGCAGTTTGTACAATTGCATTCTTAGCAAGGCATTGCCCCTGACTTCTGGGACTTGGTCCAAAGCCGTGCGCAATGCGGCCCAATTGGCATCTTCTGTGTATAACATGACTCGTAGGGTGGGCTCTTCAACCTCAATGGGCAAGACGGCTTCAGTGCCATAGACTAACATGAAAGGCGTCTCGCCTGTGGAATTCTTAGCGGTTGTTCTAATGGACCACAACACCAATTGCAGTTCTTCAACCCATTGTCCTATGGCGTTATCCAGCTTCTTCTTGATTCCATTTGATAGAATCTTGTTGAAGGACTCAACTTGCCCATTGTCTTGTGGGTGGGCGACTGCCGCAAAGTGAGCTTTGATTTCTCTTTCTGACAGCCACTCTTTCAACTTAGGCGTTTCGAACTGTGGACCATTATCAAAGACGATTGACTGGGGCATGCCAAATCGAGTTATAATGCTTTTCCAGATGAAGCCCTTGACGTCGTTCGTTGTTATTCCTCTCATGGCCTCTGCCTCTATCCATTTAGTGAAGTAGTCAACTGCCACTATCACAAACTTCTTTTGCCCAGCGGCCACAGGGAAAGGTCCTAGGATATCCATGCCCCATTTGGCAAAAGGCAGAGGGAACAAGATGGGGGTTAAGTAGTTGGAGGGCTTTTGATGCACATTTCCATGCTTCTGACAACTGTCACACTTCTTTGCAGAGACTAATGCATCCTCCTTTAAGGTAGGCCAGTAGTACCCCGTCCTTAAAGCCTTTTCCCCTAAAGCTCTTCCCCCAATGTGAGAAGCACAAGCTCCTTCATGGAGTTCTTTCAGGACCTCCAGACCATCTTCTCTGGTGACGCACTTGAGCAGGGGCCGGTTGAATGACTTCTTGGAAAGTGTCTCGTCCCATAATTCAAACCACTTGTCTCTAGCCTTTACATACTTAGCCTCTACAGGATCTGAAGGCAATCGTCCCGTCTTCTTATATTCTATGATCGGCTCCATCCAGACAGCCCCTCGGCTGAGAAACATAATATGTTCTTGGTCGATGCTCTTTTTGGGTTTGACTTCCCAAAAAACTGTTCTTGGCACATCACCTTCAGCCGAGCTGGCTAATTTTGAGAGAGCATCGGCTTGATGATTTTCTGACCTTGGTACTTGGTCGAGGACAAATCGTTTTAATGGCTCTATCTCATCTTTGATCCGTCGCATGTATTTGCTCATTGATGCTTCTTTGCATTCAAAATCTCCATTAACCTGACTGAAAACTAAGAGAGAGTCTGATTTGGCCTCGATCTCAACAGCTCCAGCCGCCTTGCATATTTTGATTCCAGCTAAGAGTGCTTCATATTCAGCTTCATTAATGGACGCTCTGAACTGGAATCTCAATGCATATTCAAACTTATCTCCTTCAGGAGATTGACAAATGATTCTCGCCCCACATCCATTGGATCGTGGACGATCCATCAACCATGAGCGTCCAATGCTTCCTTCCTCTAGCTGGATCAGATATTGGTTCTATGGTTGGCCGGGTAAGCTCAACTATAAAATCTGCCAAGGCTTGCCCTTTAATGGCTTTCCTTGGTTCAAATGATATGTCAAACATGTTAAGCTCAACCGCCCATTTTAGCATTCGTCCAGCAGCTTCCACCTTCTGTAGAACTTGTTTCAAGGGCTGGTCAGTGTAGACAATTATACTGTGCGCCAAGAAATATGGCCTCAACTTTCTGCTGGCCATGACTAGGGCCAATCCAAACTTCTCGACTGGGTATATCTGTTTTCCGCATCTTTGAGCACGTGACTCACAAAGTATATGGGAACTTGGACGGACTCTCGTTCAGCCAACAGGACGACACTCACAGCTTGAGTGGATACAACCAAGTATACAAACAACTTTTCCCCTTCGGCGGGACTGACCAACCTAGGCAGCTGCTGAAGATAATCTTTGACAAGTTGAAGGGCTTGCTCTGCCTCTGCTGTCCATTCGAACTTGGCTTTTTTCTTGATCGTGGCAAAGAAGTGATGGCACTTGTCGCCTGACTTAGACAAAAATCGTCCAAGGGCAGCCAAGCAACCCGTCAACCGCTGTACCTCTTTTACCTTCGAAGGAGACTTCATGTCTAAAATAGCTTGGATCTTTTCAGGGTTGGCTTCTATTCCCCTCTGATCCACCAAGAAGCCTAAAAACTTCCCCGATAAAACCCCAAAGACACATTTGCTGGGATTCAGCTTCAACTTGTATTTCCTGAGAGTTTCAAAAGTTTCTCTCAAATCACCAACATGACTTTCTTCTTGACGGCTCTTAACTATCATATCGTCAATATATGCCTCCATATTTCGTCCTAACTGCGGCTGAAAAACATTATTGATCAATCTTTGAAAAGTGGCTGGGGCATTGCGCAGGCCGAATGACATCCTCACCCAACCATACAGCCCTTTTTCAGTAATGAAGGACGTTTTGTCCTGATCCTCTGGCCACATTGGGATTTGATGAAAACCTGAATAAGCATCCATGAAGCTCAGCAAAGCATGGCCAGCTGTGGAGTCTACCAGACGATCCAACTTAGGCAAAGGGAAACTGTTCTTAGGACAAGCCTTGTTGAGGTCAGTGTAGTCCACACACATTCTCCAGGTGCCATTAGGCTTTGGCACCATAACTACATTTGCTATCCAGTCAGGATAATAGGATTCTTTGATGAACTTGGTTTCCAACAACTTCTGAACTTCTTGGTCGACCGCCTGGTTTCTAGCCGGTCCCAAATGCCTCTTCTTCTGACGAACCGGTTTCAAATTTGGATCAACATTCAGCCGGTGGACGGCTACTTCCGGATCAATTCCAGGCATTTCCTCAACGCAATAGGCAAACACATCTTGAAACTCTTTCAGCAAGTGGACTAGATGACCCTTCAAACCAGGACTGAGTGAAGATCCGATTTTAAGGGTCCTTTCTGGACGAGCTTCATCCAGACGTACCTCTTCAGGGGCTTCTACTGGCTCTGGACGTTCTACTGCTAGTCCCATGATGGCCATGATCTCTTCAGACGAGGAGGGTTCTTCCTTGATGACCTCATATTTCCTCTTCTTGCTGGGGAGGTGCTCAGACGCTTTCCTTGAGGGAGCAAGAGGCGTCTGAGGGCTCTCCATGGTCGGCTTTAACGAGGCGACTGGGTCTTTGACAAATCCGGACGTTTTCCCCGTCGCTAGCCATCCTCGTCTGATCTTTCTCTATTCCAGACGTTCTCCTTTCGCTGGCAACCTTCGTCTGATCTTTCTTATCTGCCTTCCATGATGACGGTTTCAGAGTAGTTAGGTAACATTCCCTAGCCGCCTGCTGGTCTCCATACAAGGAGCCAATCTTGCCGTCATCACACTCATACTTCATCAACATCAGATGAGTTACTATTACCGCTTTTACATGATTCAGAGTTGGTCGTCCAAGAATGACATTGTAGGCTGTCAAGTCTCGGACCACCAAGAACTTGATAAACAGAGTTCTTGAGGCTTCCTTCTCTCCCACTCGAACGGGCAAAGTCACAGTTCCCATGGGATGGATGACTCCTCCCCCAAACCCTATGATGGGATGGTGAACGGGAACTAAGTTCTTCTCCTCAAACTTTAGTCTGGACAGGCAATCAGCACTAATGATGTCCGTCGAACTTCCGGTGTCGATCAGGATCCTTCTTACTCTCAAGTTTGCTATTTTCATTTCTACAACCAAGGGATCATCATGGGGAGTCCTCAACCTGCCCCGATCTTGCTCACTAACTACCACCCTTGGGAAGGGCTCAGCCTTTGTCTGATCGGCTAATAAAACTTGGCCGAGTTCCCTAAGGTAGTTTTTGTGCCCTCTATTAGTTGGTCCCCCAGCAGCAAACCCACCTGAGATTACGAGAACCACATCCTCGTCTGTGCTCACACTCTCCTTCTTCTTGTTATGCCAATCATCTTTTCTTGGAAACTTCCTTCCCCCTTGAGTCATATAGGAATTCATCTTTCCTTTTCGGGCTAACTCTTCCAAAGCTCTCTTGAGGTGCTTACATTCATTGGTCTTATGACCACAATCTTTGTGGAAGTGGTAATACTTGCTCTTATCCCTATTTCTATAAGGAGTTTTCATTTCAGCGGGGGGCTTCAACTCATACTGATCCTTAATCTCCATGAGGATGGAGTATTGGTCTTTGTTAAACTCAACAGGATTGGATGAGGATGGCTCGGCCTCCTTTCTCTTGTTCTTTCTAGCCGGAGTGGTGTTGGAGGTTATCGCCCAAGTATCGGCCTTCTTGGGGTTGCTCTTTTTTGGCTGAGTACCCTCTTCAGGCTTCTTAGACTCGGGATGCTTTGCCTCAGCACATACTTCGGTGGCCTGAATAAATGCTTCGGCTTCCCTCAAAGCCTCAGCAAGAGTGGAGATTTTCTTCTTAACAAGGTCAAATTTGAAACTTGCTGGCCTTAGGCCCCTGATGAAGGCGTCAAAGGCTACTCCAGCATTAAGATCTTGGATCTGAAGTGCTTCTAGGTTGAATCTCTTAACAAAACTTCTAAGAGCCTCCTTAGGTCCCTGGACGACCTTGCCTAGGTGCATGCTTGTCTTTTGCTCTTGCTTGTTGGCAACAAAGTGACTAGTGAATAACAAACTGAGTTCAGTAAAATTGTTGACTGAATTGGGGGGAAGATTATTGAACCACTTCTGAGCTACTCCCTTCAAGGTAGCTGGGAAATTCTTACACCAAGTAGCATCGTCCACTCCTTGGACGTACATCTGATGCTTGTAAGCAGACAGGTGATCGTCTGGATCAGTAGTTCCATCGAAAGGCTCAATGGTTGGGAGTTTTACCTTTGGGAAGGGGGGCGTCTCCATAATCCTGACCGAGAATGGAGTAGGCCAGTTGATTTGGAGAGCTCACAGCTGTCCCTCAATGGGTATGAACTCCTTGCGATATTCTTTCATTACTTGGGTTGGATGAAGTGTTGGGCTGGTTTTGGACGCCTTTGTAGACCATGGGCCGAGCCACGGTCTTCTCCCCGCCGCGGATGAACAAGAGAGTGGCTTAAACTTCGGCCTTCCCCTACGGACGACAACCTCAAAGGAGGGTCTCTCAGGTATGGGGTAGATCCTGTAGCTGAACGTTGCAAAGCCGCAACCCTCTTTGCCTCTAAGTACTCCCTGGCATCGGTTTCCATTCGGTGCCCACTAGGATGGACATAGTCCCGGGTCCTCACCACCAGGTTCCAGTCCATCTTTCTTCTCTGATCAGTATCTTTTGGCTGCTTTCCTCTCGCTGTCCTCCTAGAGGGTTCCTGACGAACAGGTCGACTAGGACCCGGACGATCTACTTCGAGAACGTCCTCTAGGACGAGGTGGATTGTTAGCGGTGCGCTCCGGGTTGTGATGGAAAAACAACATATTGCTTTTAATCTGTTCCTGGACGACCTCCGCCATCCTGGTCTGGAAATCATTCAAAACATTCTCCAGGTGGGCGGCAGTCACTGGACGATCTAGATTAACTTGGATGACCGGTTGCTGACTTGGTCCAGGAACATTGACGATGGATGGAGGTCTATCTCTTCCTCGAGGTGGTCTTTCATGCTCCACCGTATCTTCGACATTAACTTGAAGGCTTCGATTTCTGGCAATGTTGGATGATTGACAATCAGTCATCGTTGCGTCTCCCCACAGACGGCGCCAAATGTTTTATCCACTTGTCCAACAAGTAAGCTGTAGGCTTAGCTTCCTTGTCGAGCAAGTAAAGTAGTATCTTGAGTGTTCTTCAGTTGGAGACTTGTGCAACGATGTATGAATCCTCTTAGTCCTTGGTCTTGGCTCTGCTCCCGAACCTGCACAAAGGGACCCACCCTGGAGGTTTGGGTGGCGGTTGCCCCTCCGATGCTTAAGTCAGTTATCAGCAGTAGTGAGAGTAAGTAGAGATAGAAAGAGAAAGTGAGAGAGAATTTTATCAGAGTAACTTTGCACTGTTTGCATTGAATGTGTTTTTCTCCTGATTTCAGGGGTATTTATAGTGATAGCAAGTTGACAGCTAACCTTAAAAACTGACCTACCTTAGCAGCATCTGATTGGCTGAGAAATCAGATTATGACACGTGGCTGACCATGACTGGTGAATGTCTATTAACCACTCTCCTTCAGCCATTTGGCACTGCTGGGCTCTGACTGTTGGGCCAGAATTTAAACCTTTTACCTCATCTGAGTGTAGCCCAGAGATTCAAGGCTTTTCTCTTTTTTAACTAAGATGACACGTGGACGGCTCTGATGAGCCCAGGTGTCTCAAAAAGAGTCGTCGATGTTAGACTACAACAGATGCGATAAGGAGATTCAAGATAATTAAATTAGTTGATCTATTTAATTATTGGATTTGAATCATCTTACAATTCAAGGTCATAAGGAGTGTTTCAGTGTTAGTTTTAATTGTTAAGGGATGAAATTATCTTATTTAAATTTGGTTCTTAAGTTGTTTTTATTGCTTTATTAGAAGTATTACTAGAAATCCTAGTTCTGTTAGGATTTGTGTAATCGTAGTCTTATTTGGATTAGTAGTCCTAGTAGTAGTTATAGTTCTAGTTGGATTAATAATCTTAAGTGTGTTAGGATTATTGTTGATGTAGGAATTCCGTTGTTTTTCTTTTCCTAGTTTATTTAGTATTCCTAAACCTAGTAGGGGTTGGAATCAATTTTTGTAAGCCTATATATATGGCTCATTTTTCATTAATAAAAAATAGAAGATTTATGAGATTAGAATTTTAATTTTCTTTGTGAAAATTTTCGCACTTCTTTGTGATTTCCAAACCTTGAATCGATTACTTTGTGTTTGAGATTTAAGATTGATCACTTAATTACTTTGTGTTTGAGAGTGGTTCAAGACCCAATTCGTGAATTACTTTGTGTTTGATCGAATTGTTCTATCCTTTATACTTAAGGAAAACCCTAAAGATCCAGTCTTTTTTTCAAGATTCTTGGATTTCCGTAAAACTCAACCAAAGTACATCCACATCCACATCAAATTGGTATCAGAGCTGGTTGAAAGAAAGTCGAAAAACCTTGCAGTGTGTTCGTCCAGATTCAAACAGTTTTCAGGTGCATTTTTGTTTATTTTCGTTCTACTAGTTGGAAGCCTAAACTGGACTAATACATGTCTAGTTTAGTGTCCTAAATTTTCATAAGATTTGAAGATCGTTTTATAAAGTTCTGTGGCGGTTTTTGTTCAATGGTATGTTTTCGATTGAATCTGGCACAATCAATGTTTTTTGGCTATTGCGGACTATACACTGGGAATTTTTATGTGATTCCAATTTGGTTAATCTTATAACATCTGAATCTTGTATGTGCTAAATTTTCATGAGATTTCATCAAGAGTTGGACTTGAAATTGTCGAGTGACTTGGAACACAAATCTACGGCAAGTTTTGTCAACTTCATTGCTGATTTTTACTCATTATCATGGATGATCTTTATCATGCGTTTTTAAGAATTGAACTTCGATATATTCAATATGTTAAATATGAAAATCATCGTCGTGTGACTAAATAACTTCGAGCAAATATTCAAGAGTTGGGAGAATCATTGAAAACTCTTGAACGCCTAGTTCTCAAACATTATCCTCAAACAAATATCATACAAATAACTGACGATTTTACTAATTTTGAAGATCATATTACACACAAGAATATAGTTTTAGATCGAATTCTCGAGAAGGATGAAGAAGAAGAGATTAAAGAAAATTCTAGTCATACTTCTCTTGCTACCGATGCTGTTACAGAGTTTTCCAAAGATTCCATTATTTGCAACTTGCCAAGTAAGGTTGTCGTGACAGGTCTTGATATTATTTTTGAACCTCCTCCGACTTGGTTTTTTTTATACTTTTGGTTTCGACAAGAGTAATGTTGATCATGATGGTAATCTTGACGTCCCTAAAAGTTCATGTGATTTAATGCAATATACCATACTTGATGAAGTCCTCATTCCTTCTGATCAAGTTCTACTATTGAGATTCAGCAAAATTCGAGGTCGAATTTTTTTTCAAAAAGGGGTGAATGATATGGATGCGACAAGGAGATTCAAGATAATTAAATTAGTTGATCTATTTAATTATTGGGTTTGGATCATCTTACAACTCAAGGTCATAAGGAGTGTTTTAGTGTTAGTTTTAATTGTTAAGGGCTGAAATTCTCTTATTTACATTCGGTTCTAAAGTTGTTTTATTGCTTTATTAGAAGTATTACTAGAAATCCTAGTTCTGTTAGGATTTGTGTAATAGTAGTTCTATTTGGATTAGTAGTCCTAGTAGTAGTCATAGTTTTAGTTGGATTAATAATCTTAAGTGTGTTAGGATTATAGTTGAGTTAGAATTCTACTTTAAGTCGGATTCCTAAAGGAATTCCGTTGTTTTCCTTTTCCTATATATATGGCTCGTTTTTCATTAATAAAAAATATAAGATTTATGAGATTAGAATTTTAATTTTCTTTGTGAAAATTTTCGCACTTCTTTGTGATTTCCAAACCATAATCGATTTCCGTAAAACTCAACCAAAGTACTTCCGCATCCACATCAGACTTGTAATAACATATACTCTATTTGAATTTTCGTCTGTTATTATTATTTAGTTTGCTCAACAAATTCGTGTAATTGCTTATAAATTTTTAAAAGAAGATAAATCATCTTAATTGAACAAGTGTATTTCGTATTTCTTAAATATACATCATGTTGGAAAAAGTTATTATATTTAATAAATATATTTAATTAACAATAATAGTTGTTAATAAAAAAATTGAGCTTATTAAACAACATCCGTAAAATTTCATAAACTAAACATCAGTATCAAATGATGAAAACAAAGCATATGAACAAATATTACTTGTAAAACATATAAAGGAGCAAAAAAATTATAATAGTATGATTTAACCATTGCAAACAATATTGACAACAAAAAGCAAACATGATATCACATTTTGGAACTTATGAAAAACATATATAACAATAAAAGTATATAGTATTGTCAAATCACACATATGAACACGACATGTGATTCTAGGTTATGTATTACATATTTGTGGTACTATTTCACGCGTCCATCAGATACAAAATATCATCATCATAGAACTTACAATAAAATTATTTTAATCATAATGTCTTTCGGTAAATATACTATTTATATTGCTTAACAATCGACGTACATCTTATGTAAGTTAACAATATTACAATATAGCATATCACATATAAAATATGTACAATAAAAACTTATTCTTATAAGTAATTACGCCACGTTTTTTTTGCAAATCTAATATAAACAAAACATGAAGCCAAACACATTCAAATCTACAAATAATTTTTTTAAGATACTAAATTTACATAAGTACATCACTTGTACAAAATGTACAATGGAAGTAGAAGATTACTTTCACAAATTATTACCACAACCTTTTTTCCGACTCTAATATAAACAAAACATCAATCGGAATATATTAAAATTTACAAATAACTTTTTTTAAAGATGCTAAGTTTACACAATCAACTATCTCTATCAAGATTTGAAAAATGCATATGAACCATCTCTCTATCCTCACGTAAGATACACATGAAAATATGATTATCATTCCAATATATCCAACTAGCACCATTAAAACCACGAGGCTGTCGCACAATGCAACAATTGAACCCAAGAAAATCTCCTAAAGCTCGAGTAGTGTCATTCATTTGTGGGATTGGAACTCGAGGTTCCAACACAATAATAATATGAGGATTGTATATTCTAACAAGTTCAAGGGCAGTATGTTAGAAAAATTCTCTATTACTTCCGCAGACATTCCAAAGAAATACACAGATAGACGTTGTAGCAGCAATTGTAGATACTATTGCTTGTGAACGAATTGAAATGGAAGAACTATTAGTTGAAGCTGATGACGATAAATTACGACTTGATGAGGGTAACATTTGATGGCGATAAGGATGTATTGTAATAAAGTGATGTGCATTCCTATAAACCCTGAAGTCTCTACAAAATCCTATACCAACTTCGGCTATGGAAACTTGAGGGTCCAAGAAAAAAGACAAGATTGTTCTTTGACGACTATTAATAGACACGTTAAATTCACTTGCATTTTGACGTCCACAATATCCATAATGATAAGTTGGAGATGAATGCGAAGGTGGAAGAGACAGTAATTGTGGTAATTTTGTCAATGTAAATCGTCCTCCATAATGGTGCTCAAGATTGAAAATTACATTTCGATTTCTTAAAAGTGATCCAAAAAGTGGCTCCACACACGCACATCCCCATTGACGATGTGATGACGAAGGTATACAATATTGCGGCGCAAGTGGAGGACGGATAATAGAAGCCATTAGTTGGATCATTGAACATACTGGAATGTGAAATAAAAGGACATTAAATGGTGCTAGTGGAGATGGAATAATAAACACCTCCATATCGTACATACTCTCCAAAAAACCATGATTGTTTTGATCACCAAGTAAGTTTTGAGCTAAAGCCCGACTATTTGTTTGTGGATGTCCAGGAACTTTTATAATATGCATTGAGATATTATTCACAGCATCTACTATCCACAACAAATGATTTGCAATGGATGCATAAGATGCATACTATTAACATCATACAATTGCATGAAGATATATGTGACGCATGTCCCGTGGACCACCTATAAATGATGGAGGGAGAATAAAAGGACGTCCAATATTGGATCCTTCGGTTTCTCCGAGATTTAAACTATCAATTATTCCTTGATAGAGTCCAGCACAAATAGTATCTTGATTGCACCTTATAAAATCATGACGGGTCATTTCAATTTTGATGTACATGTCAACAATAAATTGTTGAAATAGTCGTCTATAACGAAGCAAAATTGATGTTTGTCCAATTCGGATTTGGAATTGATGGCAATAATATTCTCTACAAGAAACCTATCTATTCGATGAAGAAGATTGGGCAACTATATTAATTTAAAGAATGTTTTAGCAGTTGAATGATAACCATTTTTTTTTTAATAATAAGCACATAATTAAAATAATTTTTAGTGGACGAACCTTGTTCCTCAGCTTCAACTAAATCATCAATAGTTTGGACTAAGACTTCATTGATAGGAAACGTAGAACATCTCTGTCGACGTTGACGACTGCTGAAACTTCGATATATATTTTGTTGCCATCTAGTTTCTCCATAAGGGAATATAACAGGGTATTGTAGAGGATCGTAGCATCCATAATAGTGACATACATGTTGACTTGCACTTGAATGGGCTCGTACGATAATGTCATAAGTCAACGGTTGAGACGAACCACCATCTTCAACCAAAATAGCGGCAACTTGAGATACAATTGGTGTGTTCTGAGTACGTTGCTTGTGGTTGGGGTCTGAATGAATCACTATGCGACTTGTGTCATTAATATGCTAGTCTTTTAATGACCGGAAAAACTTTGCGTACGGATTTGACTCCATTACTAGCATCAAAGTGGAAATAACACTTGGCAGCAATTTAGAAGAACTTTGGACCCGATGTTCCATTTCCATTTCGGTATCGAAAAAAATATAACTGAAGATATAGTGGAGCTTGTTCATTCGGAAGTAGGTCATTAATATAATGCTACACTTTCCCTTGAACTTTAAAAGTGTATATTCCATGATCTCTTCGTGCGAGTTCGTTGTCTTTTTTTACTCCAAAAGATGTAAATGAAAATAGACTGTTATGTAACATTATATATTGTCTGAAGTTTTTTTGAATCATCATCTGTTGATAAAAATAATCTATACAGATCGGGCTATATTAAATTACTTGCTAGATGAATATCTCCCTCGTTGCATCAGAATTTGGTAGATTCGCCTTCGAGAAGTTTAGCACCACAATGTTGATACGTGGACGAATATTGAAGAATATAAGGTTCATGTGGTACTTTTTTAGTACCTGGTATAAGACGAAAATCATTTAATATGAAAATATTTAACACAATATGATATAGTATATATTTTGGAAATATATTTGGTTGATAAAAATTACAACTAGAAGTATTATGACGATCTTTGGATGAAGTTTTTTTCCCACGCAAGGTTGATGCTTCGTTTTCTTTATAACTCATACCTAATGCTTTTGAAAATATAATCATAATACATGATACAAAATAAAGGCACATATAATATTTAGAAAGTCACTATCAAATTATCGAAGTTGAAAGTAAAATAAACAATATAGTACATGCACAAAAACTACTCTATACAGATAACATACCTACAGAATCACTGATTGGATTATCCTTCGTTGGTAAAAGATTTGTATTCAATATCTGGAATTTCATATATTTTGTTACTTAGATAATTCTATTTTTGTTGTACATGTTCAACCACAAGTTAAGTCTAAAAACATAGTATATTCTTATTGATTTTGGAGTTATCTAGATCGGCAGATATATGTATAGTGGAAGTTTGTCCACTTTGGAGTTCTAAAAATTGGCGTGATACGTAATTATATAGTATGAAAGTAATAATGTTTGATTGATGATCACAAAATTGCAATTAGTCTATACAAATTAGAAATCAAATTTAATTTGCTAACTATGTAATTGCAATTATTGTAATTTAATGAATATTTGCATAATGGTAATTGCTATTTAGGTTTTCCCACTAATTATTTGTCTAAGTAATTGGTGCATTTAATGTTAACCATATAGTTAAAATTAATTTTTATTAATTGTTGTGTAATATAGGGAGCTATTGTATACTCTAATGAAAATCTATTTTTATTTATTCATATTCAAATTAACAAATTTATAGATTAATATGTAAAATACAAAATGAAGAATTTAATATATGTTTTGTATTAAAATTTATTATTGCTTAATTATTTAAATTGAAAAATCATTTTTGATATTATTTTTTATCCTTTAATTACGTTTTTAAGTAATTAGTACTGTTTTGTCCTCTACTTGTCCAACAAGTAAGCTGTAGGCTGAGCTTTCTTGTCTAGCAAGTAAACGAGTATCCCTTAGATGTTATTCAGTTGGAGACTTGTGCAACAATGCCTAAATCAGCTTAGTCCTTGGCCTAGGCTTCATTCCCGAACCTGTAAAAAGGGACCCACCCTGGAGGTTTGGATGGTGGTTCACCCTCCGAAGCTTAAGTCAAATATCAGGAGTTGTAAGAGAAAGTAGAGATAGAGAGAGAAAGTGAGAGAGTATTTTTTCAGAGTAACTTTGCACTGTTTGCATTGAATGATCTTTCTCCTGATTTCTGGGGTATTTATAGTGATAGCAAGATGAAAGCTATCCTTAAAATATGCCATTGAATAGTGGCCTCTGATTGGCTGAGGAATCAGATCATAACACGTGGCAGGCCATGATTTGTGAGGGTATATCAACCACTCTCCTCCAGCCACCTCACAGGGTTGGGCTCTGACTACCTTTTGGGCCAGAAAAGTAGCCTTTTAACCCAACTGAGTATAACCCAAGGATTAAATTATCTTTCTCTATTCACAAGGGGAGGACACGTGTACGGCTCCGATGAGCCCATGTGTCTTCAAAGGAACCGTAGATGTTAGGCAACAACATTTGCCCCTAAAAGGGTTTTCACTGTTGGCCCATCTGACGGTTAAGGCCCTTTTACCCAAGGTAGCTTCATTTGGCCCATCTGACGGTTAAGGCTTTTTTACCCAAGGTAGTTTTATATGAAATGATGGAAATGACGTGCCTTTTCCTGGGTTTTACTGGTCATAACCGACCGTTGTACCCTTTCTTCGGTCTTAAGTTGTAAATCTGTTGCCAATTATATATATGAAAGACTTTTTGCCAATTGCTTGTCTTTCCCTTTTTTTAATTAAAATTTTGACCAAGTATCAAATGAGCCTCGTCCTGAATTCTGGACGACCCGTACAGGTGTTGGCCTTTAGACGACCCGTACCTGAATAATGTCCTTGCCTTTAGACGACCATAAGTCTATTCAAAATGCATCCAAGTACAAGAAGAGACTCGTCCTGAATTCTGGACGGTTTACATAGTTCAGATAGAGTAATCCTGTTAACCCTGATCTTTGCCCTTGGACGGTCGAGGGTCTATGGACGATTTGCAAAACACATCCTGGAGAAATTGCCATCCTTGTCCTTGGACGATTGTGAATCTTTCGAAAAAGTATCTAAGTACTTAGTGACATTCGTCTTGAAACTTTGGATGGTTTGCAAAATAAATATAGTTAAAGTTTGCCATCCTTGTCCTTGGACGATTGCGAATCTTTCCAAAAAAGTACTTTGTGACATTCGTCCTGGAACTTTAGATGGTCTTCACATTCAGACGAGTCTTGCCTCAAGAGGGAAAGCGGCCTACTCATATGGCTTTATGGACTAGCCACGTTTAAGCCGTTTTTCTCGAGTTGGTAACACTCGTCTTGCAGTATTTATTGCTTATTTCATCCTAGTTTTTTGGACGACCTTCCCTCTTTTAGCTCGTCCTATAGGCTTGTCTTATCCCCCCTTCTTGGGCTAGGCTCAACCATATATAGTGGACAAGCCATAGTCCAAGAAGGAAAGCGGCCAACATTGGCCAAGCCTACTGAAACCGCTAAGGACGAGCTTTAGATACATGGTCTGACCATGTCTTAGCCGCCTTCCTTGAGGGAACAACACTCATCCGGAAGTAGTGATCCCTTACTAGGGTCTTTACTACTTAGCTGTCCGTGTATGTGAAAGTAAGTATCCTTTACTAAGGGCTTATTTCCGGTCAGCCTTCTCTTAGAGACCTTGACGTTTCCCTTACTAGAGATTGTGTCAAATTGATTTCCATTTATGTATTGTCAACCTTTAGGTTGTTATACTTTTGGCCGGTCTCTTCGAGGGAGTGATGTTCGGCATAGAAGTGAGTATTTTTGACGCTCTATTGTTTTGTATGTTTTTGTCCCAAGTTACTGTCTCTTTTAGACTAGTAACTGATTTAATGCCCCAAAGAGAACTAACTTGGTGAAAGTAAACAAAGGCGGTAAGAAAGTAGGAATTGTATTATATGAATTTTGCTTGACTGAATGCCAAGATACATGTATACAATTCTATTTTTCTAGCATGTGCCGTGGCACTTTGGACTTACTACAAACTACCAGATAGATTATTGACGATGAATTGAGTTAGACGTGGTACTTCTTCAGGTTATCTGAGTTTTAAGTGCGCTGTATAACTCGTCCATCCAGATCTTGGTAACGAAAAGTTCCACTGCGCACCTCTTGGATAATCAGATAAGGTCCTTCCCAATTTGGTGTTAGCTTCCCCATCTCTTTAGCTCGTCCAACCACCTCCATCTTCCTTAGAACCAAATCCCCTACCTTGAGTGGTCGTCTAGCGACTCTCTTGTTAAACTCCCGAGCCATTCGCAGCTTGTATAATTGCATTCTTAACAAGGCATTGCCCCTGACTTCTGGTAATTGATCCAAAGTCGTGCGTAATGCAGCCCAGTTGGCATCTTCTGTGTACAACATGACTCGCAGGGTGGGTTCTTCAATTTCAATGGGCAAGACGGCTTCAGTGCCATAAACTAACATGAAGGGTGTCTCCCATGTAGAATTTTTGGCAGTTGTTCTGATGGACCATAACACTACCTGTAGTTCTTCAACCCATTGTCCCTTGACATTATCCAACTTCCTTTTGATTCCATTAGATAGAATCTTGTTGAAGGACTCCACTTGCCCATTGGCCTGTGGGTGGGCGACTGCAGCGAAGTGAGCCTTGATTTCTCGTTCTGCCAACGAATCTTCAAGTTTAGGTGTTTCAAACTGCAGGCCATTATCAAAGACGATGGACTGTGGCATGCCAAAACGAGTTATAATGTTTTTCCAAATAAATCCCTTGACGTCGTTTGTTGTTATACCTCGCATGGCTTCAGCCTCTATCCATTTAGTGAAGTAGTCCACAACCACTATTACAAACTTCTTTTGCCCAGCGGCCATAGGGAAAGGTCCTAGGATATCCATGCCCCATTTGGCAAAAGGCAGATGGAACAAGATAGGAGTAAGGTAGTTGGACGGCTTCTGATGCAGATTTCCGTGCTTCTGACAACTGTCGCACTTTTTTGCATAGACGAGGGCATCTTCCTTTAAGGTAGACCAGTAATATCCCGTCCTTAAAGCCTTTTCTCCCAATGCTCTTACCCCAATGTGAGATGCACAAGCTCCTTCATGGAGTTCCTTCTGAACCTCTAGATCTTCTTCCCTGGCGATGCACTTGAGGAGAGGACGATTGAATGACCTCTTGTAAAGAGTCTCATCCCATAATTCAAACCACTTGTCTCTAGCCTTCACATACTTAGCCTCTATAGGGTCCGGAGGCAACCGTCCCGTCTTCTTGTATTCTATGATAGGCTCCATCGAGACTGCCCCTTGGCTAAGAAACATAATATGTTCTTGGTCAATGCTCTTTTTGGGTTTGACTTCCCAAAACACTGTTCTTGGCGCATCACCTTCAGCCGAGCTGGCTAATTTAGAGAGAGCATCTGCTTGATGATTTCTGACCTTGGCACTTGGTCGAGAACAAATCGTTTCAAAGGCTCAATCTGATCTTTGATCAGACGCATATATTTGCTCATCGATGCTTCTTTACATTCAAAATCCTCGTTGACTTGACTGACGACCAAGAGCGAGTCTGATTTGGCCTCAATTTCCAGAGCTCCTGCCGCTTTACACACTTTGATTCCAGCTAGAAGTGCTTCATATTCAGCTTCGTTATTGGACGCTTGGAATTGGAATCTTAGCGCATATTCAAACTTGTCTCCTTCTGGAGATTGGCAAATGATTCCTGCCCAACATCCATTGACAGTGGACGACCCATCAACCATGAGCGTCCAATGCTTCCTTCCTTCAGCTGGATCAGATATTGGCTCTATAGCTGGCCGAGTGAGTTCAACTATAAAATCTGCCAAGGCTTGCCCCTTAATGGCTTTCCTTGGTTCAAATGATATATCGAACATGTTAAGCTCAACAGCCCATTTTAGCATTCGTCCGGAAGCTTCCATCTTTTGCAGAACTTGCTTCAGAGGTTGGTCAGTATAGACGAGTATGCTGTGCGCCAAGAAATAGGGCCTTAACTTTCGGCTGGCCATGATGAGGGCCAATCCAAACTTCTCAATTGGAGTATACCTATTTTCCGCATCGTTGAGCACATGACTCACAAAGTATATGGGGACTTGCACGGACTCTCTTTTCAAAGAAGGGGACAAAGACTCACACACTGAGTGGACACAACTAAGTATACAAACAGTTTCTCACCCTCAGCTGGACTGACCAACCTAGGCAGCTACGGAAGGTGATCTTTGACTTACTGAAGGGCTTGCTCTGCCTCTGCTGTCCATTCAAACTTGGCCTTTTTCTTGATCGTGGCGAAGAAGTGATGGCACTTGTCACCTGACTTGGACAAGAAACGTCCAAGGGCAGCCTAAGCAACCCGTCGCCGTTGGACTTCCTTTATCTTTGACGGGGATTTCATGTCTAAAATAGCTTGGATCTTCTCCGGGTTGGCTTCTATTCCCCTCCGATCTACCAAGAAGCCTAAGAACTTCCCCGATAAGACTCGAAATACGCATTTGCCGGGGTTCAATTTTAACTTGTATTTCCTGAGAGTCTCGAAAGTCTATCTCAAATCACCAACATGACCTTCCTTTTGCCGACTCTTGACTATCATATCATCAATATAGGCCTCCATGTTTCTTCCCAACTGTGGCTGAAAGACGGTATTCATCAATCTTTGAAAGGTGGCCGGAGCATTGCGTAGGCCGAATGGCATTCTCAACCAGCCATACAGTCCCTTCTCAGTAATGAAGGACGTTTTGTCCTGATCCTTTTACCACATGGGGATTTGATGAAAACCTAAATAGGCATCCATGAAGCTTAGCAAAGCATGGCCGGCTGTGGAGTCTACCAGACGATCCAACTTAGGCAAAGGGAAACTGTCCTTAGGACAAGCCTTGTTGAGATCAGTATAGTCCACACACATCCTCCAAGTGCCATTAGGCATTGGCACCATGACCACATTTGCTACCCATTCTGGATAATAAGTTTCTGACGGACAGGTTTTAAATTAGGATCAACATTCAGTCTATGGACGGCTATCTGTGGGTCCATTCCAGGCATTTCTTCAACACAATAAGCGAACACGTCTTGAAATTCTTTCAGCAAGCTGATTAGACGACCTCTCAAACCAGGACTGAGTGAAGACCCAATCTTGAGGGTTCTTTCTGGACGAGCTTCATCCAAAAATGCCTCTTCAGGAGCTTCCACCGGCTCTGGACGTTCCAATGGCAGTCCCATGATGGCCATCACTTCTTCAGACGAGGGAGGTTCTTCCTTTATGGGATCATACTTTCTTTTCTTGCTGGGAAGATGTTCAGACGTTTTTCTTGAGGGGGCAATTAGCGTCTGAGGACTCTCAATGGTCATCCTAGGCTCCTTTACATTTTCAGACGCCTTCCTTTCTCCAGCCACCTTCGTCTTATCTTTCTCAATTTCAGACGTTTTCCTTCCGCCTTCGGTCTTCGTCTGGTCTTCATTACATGCTTTCCATGATGACGGCTTGAGGGTGGTTAGGTAACATTCCCTAGCCGCCAGCTGGTCTCCATACAAGGAGCCAATCTTTCCATCATCACACTCATACTTCATAAGCATCAAGTGAGTTACTATTACAACTTTAACATGGTTCAAAGTTGGTCGTCCGAGTATGACATTATAGGCTGTCAAATCTAGGACAACCAAGAACTTGATGAACAAAGTCCGTGCGGCATCCTTCTCACCAACTCGGACGGGCAACGTGAATGTTCCCATGGGATGGATGACTCCTCCCCCAAACCCTATGATGGGGTGGTGGACGGGAACCAAGTTCTTTTCGTCAAACTTTAGTCTGGACAAGCAATCAGCACTAATTATGTCCGTAGAGCTTCCGGTATCAATCGGAATTCTCCTTACCCTCAGGTTTGCTATCTTAATTTCTACCACCAAAGGATCGTCATGGGGGGTCCTCAGCTTGCCCCGATCTTGCTCACTAACCACCACTTTTGGGAAGGGCTCGGCCTTGGTCTGATCAGCTAGCAAGACTTGGCCGAGTTCCCTAAGGTAGTTTTTGTGGCCTCTATTGGTTGGTCCTCCGACAGCAAATCCTCCTGAAATAACGAGGACTACATCTTCGTCAGTGCTTTCACTCTCCTTCTTCTTGCTTTGACGGTCATCTCTCCTCTGAAACTTCTTTCCCCCTTTGGGTAAGTATGAATTCATCTTTCCTTTTCAGGCTAGATCCTCCAAAGCTCTCTTAAGGTGCTTACATTCATTGGTTTCATGACCGCAATCCTTGTGAAAGTGACAATACTTGCTCTTGTCCCTATTCCGGTAAGGAGTCTTCTCTCATTTGGAGCCTTCAGCTCGTAATGGTCCTTTATCTCCATGAGAATGGAGTATTGGTCCTTGCTGAATTTGATGGGGTTGGATGAAGAAGACTCAGATTCTTTCCTCTTGCTTCTCTTGGACGAAGTAGTCGTAGAGGTTATGGCCCAAGTCTCGGCCTTTTTGGGGTTGCTTTTCTTTAGCTGAGCAACCTCTTCAGGCTTCTTGGACTCGAGATGCTTTGCCTCAGCACATACTTCAGTGGCATGTATAAAAGCTTCAGCTTCCTTTAATGCCTCGGCAAGAGTATTGATTTTCTTTTTCACAAGGTCAAACATAAAACTTCCTGGCCTCAGACCCCTGATAAAGGCGTCAAAAGCCACTCCGGCATTGAGATCTTGAATTTGAAGGGCTTCCAGATTGAATCTCTTAACAAAACTCCTAAGAGCTTCTTTTGGTCCTTGGACGACCTTGCCCAGGTGCATGTTTGTCTTTTGTTCTTGACGATTAGCAAAAAAATGACTAGCAAATAAGACACTGAGTTCGGTGAAATTGTTTACTGAATTGGGGGGTAGATTATTGAACCACTTCTGAGCTACACCCTTCAAGGTAGCCGGGAAATTCTTACACCAAGTAGCATCATCTACTCCTTGGACGTACATCTGATGCTTGTAAGCAGACAGGTGATCATTCGGATCAGTTGTTCCATTAAAAGGCTCTATTGTTGGGAGTTTTACCTTTGGGAAGGGGGGCGCCTCCATGATCTTGGCCGAGAATGGAGTAGGCCAATTGATCCGGAGGGCTCCCAGCTGTCCCTCGATGGGTATGAATTCCTTGCGATATTCCTTCAACGCTGGGTTGAATGAAGTGTTTGCGAGTACTGGTCGCTTATAGACCATTGGTTGAACCACCGTTTTCTCTTGTCTCGGACGAACCATCGAAGGACCCAGACTTCTTCCCTCTGATCTGGATGGTATCCTTAAAGGAGGGTCTCTCAAATACAGGGTAGAGCCGGTAGCCGACCGTTGCAAAGCTGCAGCCCTCTTTGCCTCTAAGTAATCCCTGCCGTATGTTTCCCTTCGGTGTCCATTCGGATAAGCTTGATCTTGAGTCCTCACCACCAGATTCCAGTCCATCTTCCTTCGCTGATCACTATCCTCTGGCTGCTTTCCTCTTGCCGCCCTCTTAGAGGATTCCTGACGAACAGGTCGACTAGGACCTCGACGATTTTCTGGGGAACGTCCCCTAGGAGGAGCTTGATTGTTGACGGCTGGCTCCGGGTTATGATGGAATAACAACATGTTGCTCCTAATATGTTCCTGGACGACTGCTGCCATTTTAGTCTGAAAGTCATTCAAGACGTTGTCTAGATGGGCAGCCGTCACTGGACGTTCAAGATTTTCCTGAATGACCGGCTGCTGGCTTGGTCCAGGGACATGGACGATGGTTGGAGGTCTATCTCTTCCTCGAGGGGGTCTCTCGTGGTCTACTGTGTCTTCGACATTAACCTGAAGACTTCGGTTTCTGGCAATGTTGGACGATTGACAATCAGTCATCGTTGCGTCTCCCCACAGACGGCGCTAAATGTTTTGTCCTCTACTTGTCCAACAATTAAGCTGTAGGCTGAGCTTTCTTGTCTAGCAAGTAAACGAGTATCCCTTAGATGTTCTTCAGTTGGAGACTTGTGCAACAATGCCTGAATCAGCTTAGTCCTTGGCCTGGGCTTCGTTCCCGAACCTGCAAAAAGGGACCCACCCTGGAGGTTTGGGTGGTGGTTCCCCCTCCGAAGCTTAAGTCAGATATCAGGAGTTGTAAGAGAAAGTAGAGATAAAGAGAGAAAGTGAGAGAGTATTTTTTCAGAGTAACTTTGCACTGTTTGCATTGAATGATCTTTCTCCTGATTTCTGGGGTATTTATAGTGATAGCAAGATGACAGCTATCCTTAAAATCTGCCCTAGAATAGTGGCCCCTGATTGGGCGAGGAATCGAGATCATGACACGTGGCAGGCCATGATTTGTGAGGGCTTATTAACCATTCTCCTGCAGCCACCTCACAGGGCTGGGCTCTGACTACCTTTTGGGCCAGAAAAGTAGCCTTTTAACCCAACTGAGTATAACCCAAAGATTAAATCTTCTTTCTCTATTCACTAGGGGAGGACACGTGTACGGCTCTGATGAGCCCAGGTGTCTTCAAAGGAACCGTAGATGTTAGGCTACAACAAGTACGTTACATGGTACCCATGTATTTAGAATACCTACAATATTTATTTTTTGTTATATAATATAGGAACCTGTTATACAATATGACAAAAATCTATATCACCTTTCCATTGAAATTAACATATTTTAAAATTTAATATGTGCATTGCAAAATTAGAAATTTACGTTTTTTAATGAAATTTGCTATTGCATATTACATTTCGGTGACTTTAATTACGATTTACTAAATTTTAAATAATGATTCTTCTTTTTTCCGTGAATTTTTGTATCCGAATGATTGGGTTATTTCATTTTTTATGTCCTATAGTTTTATAATGAAATGTTAGTAAAATAAAAGAAGAAAGATTATTGAATAGAATCAATCCATTATTTGATGTTATTTTTATTACATAGTAGCATTTGTTTTAGTAAGGTACATGTTTCTCTTTTAGGATAATTAGAAATGTTTCATTATTCTAACCACAGTCTATTAAAAATGACAAATTATCTCATTTACTACGCGTGACATAAAATATTACTACTGATTATATATAATTTTATTTGTAATGGTTTTTTTTTAACCTTTTGGACATCTTTTAACAGTTTGATAAGTGCAATTTTTAAAAATTGTCATTTTATATGAAGTTAATATATTCTTTGTTTTTTTTGTATTAGTATATAAGAACTTGAATATGATAGTTTTTAAAAATTGTAAAGACCTAGTTTAAGATTAATTTCGGTGTGTATTGAATTTGCGCAACTTAAAAAATTAAATATATAAAAATAACAATGTATCAGTTCAACTATATATATATATATTATTGGCATATATTTATTTCATTTAAACATTGGGAGTGACACAGAACTATATTTCTCGCACTATCCCAACCCATGTATTTTGCTTACGATTTATTTTTCACAACATGAAATGAAATCGTAAAAATATAAGGGAAGGAAAATTTATCCACATATAGTAATATAAATATATATTTAAAGAACTTCATAAATTTTTTTCAAAGGTGAAAAAAAAAGTTTAACTTAATCCACTTGCATATAATATGAAATTTTAGATGTCCACATTATTGTTTTTAATGTCATGTTTGTAATGAATTAATTTATATTCATATGTCATTAGTTAATTTTTTGCTTATAATATATAATGAAAACTAATGAACAATTCTTTCAAATCAAATTTGAACCGTAGTATATGATATACTTTCTTTATAATTCATATTTGAATATATCAATTGAGATTACTATGTTTACAAAATAAAATATATAGACAATATTATATAAATGAACAACGAGTATATATACATATTAAAAAGATTGCATAAGCGTAAAAAAATAACTTATATAGCATGGAAATTATACCTTTACGTGCTTCTTTCTTCCTTTTATATGTTTACACTAAAGTAGTTTATGTATGGGTGGTCATTCGTATTTTCTTTTGCTGGATATATTTTTTTTTTCAACATTTCAAAGGTTGCATACCATCTAGGTTGAGTCGTACATTCAATTTTATAGACAAACTCACTAACATGGTCCTAAAATTTGCATATAATATATTTTTTTATCTAATAGAAAAACTCTGTGGAAATTTGTTATTTACAGCACCGCTTTGTAACTTACGACCAGAAAAATATAAAAAAGTTTAATAAATACGAGAAAATAGAAAAAAAAAAAAAGAGGGAAAAGAAATTAATATTGATCTCATCCTACACTGGATATATAATATAATAATATAAATGGAAAAATGATTCATCATACTGACTATTTCTAATGTTATTATAATAATTTGTCGTTTACACCTAATTAATATAATAAGTAAACCGTTATAAATATCATTATGTTTACGTAATTAAGAGTCATTTTATATAGAATAAAAAATAATTTCTAGTTAAGCAAGTTCATGCATGTCAAAAAAAAGATCTATTAGATAACAAATGTAGTTTGCAGTTGGAGAGAATGAGAAAAATAAAATGAACTTTACAAATATTAATTTATATAATTAATACTTATCTCAAAACATCATAAGAGATAATTTTTAGTTCAACATTCCTGTGCAATGATGACAAGTTTCGACATTTGTTAGCCGTATAAAAACAACTACATGTTTTTCAAGAAACTTTCTTTACCGATTGCAATCCTCATCTCCATCTATATGAAATTAAAACAAATATAAATCGATTGATACAGACAATAGCATTCGTTGGAATGTTTGTTTATAATAAATATAATTGCATTGATGTAACTAAATCTTATATCATAGAGTAAGATGAAATGATCTCCAATTCAACATTTCAATACAAACAAAAGAAAATCACGATAATGTAAG
This sequence comes from Beta lomatogona, assembly GCA_947646795.1. Classification (NCBI taxonomy): domain Eukaryota; kingdom Viridiplantae; phylum Streptophyta; class Magnoliopsida; order Caryophyllales; family Amaranthaceae; genus Beta; species Beta lomatogona. Next base: position 41,451 of record CANSNZ010000956.1, on the reverse strand, counting down.
CCGTATAAAAACAATCACATACATCTTTAATAACTTTATTGAACCAGAAGAATCTTCATCTGCATCTATATCAGATAACGATAACTTCAAGCCGTATGAAGATAATAACATCTATCAAGGACTTGGTTGAATGAATAGGAGAATGAGTTGGACACAATATATAGATACTCATTCAGCTGAAATGAAGTCTTCCACCGTACACGTTGCTTTGTGAATAACCAAAAAATCATATATTTCATACACGTATCGGTGTAGACAAATAAACAACCGAACTATATTCAGACAACGAATATAAGGATGCTAGATGGCTAAAAATTGTAGTTCATATTTTAGATTTGGATAGGAAGAAGTAATATGGTTAATATCAGGTTCATGTATGTTACGGTGGGTTATATATTCTCAAAACTTAGGAAAAAAAACCAAAATATGGATCTATTACACTTGTGAAATTTTGAAGAAGACAAAAAAAGGAATAGTACGAAGAAATGACTAATGAAAACATTATTCAAACAACAGAACTTTGAGTAAAAACAAAATCTAATAGCGTTATAAGATTACACAAAAAGACAAAAAGCATATCTTACTATCAATTTGGGACGCAAAATCTAATGGATACAAATGAAACATTTTAAAAAAAATATTTGTTAACAAACATTTACTGTACTAAACATACAATAATATGGACATTTGCATAACAAAATTCAAATATTTGAAATATGATACACAAGCATTGTTGTTTAGCTTACATATAACATTTAAAAAGGGAAATCAACTTAAACATTATATGGTAATAATCAAAGATATGCAAATATATTCATTCAATACTTACATTATGATAACTGAACTGTAATAGTATAAGTTTTGATGGCTGAACTATAAAAACATAAAAACATCAATTTAATGATATGGATGCGACAAGGAGATTCAAGATAATTAAATTAGTTGATCTATTTAATTATTGGGTTTGAATCATTTTACAATTCAACGTCATAAGGAGTGTTTCAGTGTTAGTTTTAATTGTTAAGGGATGAGATTCTCTTATTTAAATTCGGTTCTTAAGTTGTTTTTATTGCTTTATTAGAAGTATTACTAGAAATCCTAGTTCTGTTAGGATTTTTGTAAACGTAGTCTTATTTGGATTAGTAGTCCTAGTAGTAGTCATAGTTCTAGTTGGATTAATAATCTTAAGTGTGTTAGGGTTATAGTTGATGTAGGAATTTCGTTGTTTTCGTTTTCCTAGTTTATTTAGTATTCCTAAACCTAGTAGAGGTTGGAATCAATTTTTGTAAGCCTATGTATATGGCTCGTTTTTCATCAATAAAAAATAGAAGATTTATGAGATTAGAATTTTAATTTTCTTTGTGAAAATTTTTGGACTTCTTTGTGATTTCCATACCTTGAATCGATTACTTTGTGTTTGAGATTTAAGATTGATTGCTTAATTACTTTGTGTTTGAGAGTGGTTCAAGACCCAATTCGTGAATTACTTTGTGTTTTATCGAATTGTTCTATCCTTTATACTTAAAGAAAACCCTAAAGATCCAGTCTTTTTTTCAAGATTCTTGGATTTTCGTAAAACTCAACTAAAGTACGTCTGCATCCACATCAAATTGGTATCAGAGCTGGTTGAAGAAAGTCGAAAAACTTGCAGCGCGTTCGTCCAGATTCAAACAGTTTTCAGGTGCATTTTGTTTATTTTCGCTCTACTAGTTGGAAACGAATTTTTGGGTTATTCGTGAGCCTAAACTGGACTAATACATGTCTAGTTTACTGTCCTAAATTTTCATAATATTTGAAGATCGTTTCAAAAAGTTTCGAGACGGTTTTTGTTCAATGGTCTGTTTTCGATTGAATCTGCCACAAGCAACTTATTTTGGCTGTTACGGACTATATACTGGGAATTTTTGCGTGATTCCAATTGGGTGGATCTTATAACATCTGAATCTTGTATGTGCTAAATTTTCATGAGATTTCATCAAGAGTTGGACTTGAAATTGTCGAGTGATTTGGAACCCAAATCTACGGCAAGTTTTGTCAACTTCATTGCTGATTTTTGCTCATTATCATGGATGATCTTTATCATGCATTTTTAAGAATTGAACTTCGATATATTCAATATGTTAAATATTAAAATCATCATCGTGTGACTAAAGAACTTCGAGCAAATATTCAAGAGTAGGGAGAATCATTGAAAAATCTTGAACGCCTAGTTCTCAAACATTATCCTTAAACAAAAATCATACAAAAAACTGACGATTCTACTAATTTTGAAGATCATATCACACACGAGAATATAGTTTTAGATCGAATTCTCGAGAAGGATCAAGAAGAATATATTAAAGAAAATTCTAGTCATACTTCTCTTGCTACCGATGTTGTTACAGAGTTTTCCAAAGATACCACTATTTTCAACTTGCCCAGTAAGGTTGTCGTGACAGGTCTTGATATTATTTTTGAACCTCCTCCAACTTGGTTAATGCATACTTTGGGTTTCGACAAGAGTAATGTTGATCATGATGGTAATCTTGATGTCCCTAAAAGTTCATGTGATTGAATGCAATATACCATACTTGATGAAGTCCTCATTCCTTCTGATCGAGTTCTACTGTTGGGATTCAGCAAAATTCGAGGTCGAATTTTTTTCAAGAAGGGGAGAATGATATGGATGCGACAAGGAGATTCAAGATAATTAAATTAGTTGATCTATTTAATTATTAGGTTTGGATCATCTTACAATTCAAGGTCATAAGGAGTGTTTTAGTGTTAGTTTTAATTGTTAAGGGCTGAAATTCTCTTATTTAAATTCGGTTCTAAAGTTATTTTTATTGCTTTATTAGAAGTATTACTAGAAATCCTAGTTCTGGTAGGATTTGTGTAATCGTAGTCCTATTTGGATTAGTAGTCCTAGTAGTACTCATAGTTCTAGTTGGATTAATAATCTTAAGTGTGTTAGGATTATAGTTGAGATAGAATTCTACTTTTAGTCGGATTCCTAATAGATGTAGGAATTCCGTTGTTTTCCTTTTCCTAGTTTATTTAGTATTCCTAAACCTAGTATATGGCTATATATATGGCTCGTTTTTTATTAATAAAAAATAGAAGATTTATGATATTAGAATTTTAATTTTCTTTGTGAAAAATTTCGGACTTCTTTGTGATTTTCAAACCTTAATCGATTACTTTGTGTTTGAGATTCAAGATTGATTGCTTAATTACTTTGTGTTTGAGAGTGAATCAAGACCCGATTCGTGAATTACTTTGCGTTTGATCAAATTGTTCTATCCTTTATACTTAAAGAAAACCCTAAAGATCCAGTCTTTCTTTCAAGATTCTTGGATGTCCGTAAAACTCAACTAAAGTACTTCCGCATCCACATCAGACTTGTAATAACATATATTCTATTTGAATTTTCATCTGTTATTATTATTTAGTTTGCTCAGCAAATTCGTGTAATTGCTTATAAATTTTTTAAAAGAAGATAAATCATCCTAATTGAACAAGTGTATTTCGTATTTCTTAAATATATATCATGTTGGAAAAAGTTATGATATATAATAAATATATGTAATAAATATTAATAATTGTTAATAAAAAAATTGAGCTTATAAAACAACATCCTTAAAATTTCATAAACTAAACACCCATATCAAATGATGAAAACAAAGCATATGAACAAATATTACTTGTGAAACATATAAAGGAGCAAAAAAATTATAATAGTATGATTTAACCATTGCAAACAATACTGACAACAAAAAGCAAACATGATATCACATTTTGGAACTTATGAAAAACATAGATAACAATAAAAGTACATAGTGTTGTCAAATCACACATATGAAGACAAACATGTGATTCTATGTTATGTATTACATATTTGTGCTACTAATTCATGCGTCCATCAAGATACAAAATATCATCATCATATAACTTACAATAAAATTATTTTAATCATAATGTCTTTCGGTAAATATACTATTTATATTGCTTAACAATCGACGTACATCTTATGTAAGTTAACTATAATACAAAATAGCATATCACATATAAAATATGTACAATAAAAACTTATTCTTATAAGTAATTACACCACATTTTTTTTGCAAATCTAATATAAACAAAACATGAAGCCAAACACATTCAAATCTACAAATAATTTTTTTTAAGATACTAAATTTACATAAGTACATCACATGTACAAAATGTACAATGGAACTAGAAGCTTACTTTCACAAATTATTACCACAACCTTTTTTCCGACTCTAATATAAACAAAACATCAATCGGAATATATTAAAATTTACAAATAATTTTTTTTAAAGATGCTAAGTTTACACAATCAACTATCTCTATCAAGTTTGGAAAATGCATATGAACCATCTCTCTATCCTCACGTAAGATACACATGAAAATATGATTATCATTCCAATATATCCAACTAGCACCATTAAAACCACGAGGCTGTCGCACAATGCATCAATTGAACCCAAGAAAATCTCCTAAAGCTCGAGTAGTGTCATTCATTTGTGGGATTGGAACTCGAGGTTCCAACACAATAATAATATGAGGATTGTATATTCTAACAAGTTCAAGGGCAGTATGTTAGAAAAATTCTCTATTACTTCCGCAGACATTCCAAAGAAATACACGATAGACGTTGTAGCAACAATTGTACATACTATTGCTTGTGAACGAATTGAAATGGAAGAACTATTAGTTGAAGGCGATGACGATAAATTATGACTTGATGAGGGTAACATTTGATGGCGATAAGGATGGATTGTAATAAAGTGATGTGCATTCCTATAAACCCTAAAGTCTCTACAAAATCCTATAACAACTTCGGCTATGGAAACTTGAGGGTCCAAGAAAAAAGACATAATTGTTCTTTGACGAATATTAATAGACACGTTAAATCATTTGCATTTTGACGTCCAAAATATCCATAATGATAAGTTGGAAATGTATGCGGAGGTGGAAGAGACAATAATTGTGGTAATTTTGTCAATGGAAATCGTCCTCCATAATGGTGCTCAAGATTGAAAATTACATTTCGATTTCTTAAAAGTGATCCAAAAAGTGGCTCCACACACGCACATCCCCATTGACAATGTGATGACGAAGGTATATAATATTGCGGCGCAAGTGGAGGACGGATAAAAGAAGCCATTAGTTGGATCATTGAACACACTTTGGAATGTGAAATAAAAGGACAATAAATGGTGCTTTGGTGGGGATGGAAGAATAAACACCTCCATATCGTACATACTCTCCAAAAAACCATGATTGTTTTGATCACCAAGTAAGTTTTGAGCTAAAGCCCAACTATTGGTTTGTGGATGTCCAGGAACTTGTATAATATGTATTGAGATATTATTCACAGCATCTACTATCCATAACAAATGAATTTGCAATGGATGCATAAGATGCATACTATTAACATCATACAATTGAGTAGGATGAAGAATGATCGGTTCAGTGGGAACTACTCGACATGTAAGATACAAAGGAGGCATAAAAAAACAAAAGGAACTATGAAGTGATGGTAGTCTGAAGAAACTTTATGATACAAATATATATGAGAATAGTAAATGTAAAGTATTGATATATATATATATGTGTGTGTTTTGGTGTCATGTATATCCTCTCCATATATTCTTATGGTACATTATAACCATAAATTGACACATCATCTTCCAATATGGCATACATGCAAAATTCCATGTTATACGATTCTTTTTAACATAAAAAAAATTTTGATTGCATTATATCATTAATTGTGACACAGAACAATGTAATAACAACTAATTAGTTACATCTCTTCCCTAAATAGGAAAAAAGGTTGCATCCTTAAACTAATAAACTTCATGTTATTCTCAACGTAATATGATTTTGATATCTGATTAATATATCTACGTTAAATATAATTCTTTTAAGGCGCATTGCCAACAATTTACAGTAGCACATTCATCCAATTAATCAACACAACAACACACTTATTCATCAATGAACACAACCATCCATTTTATCATAGCACTTCTTTGCCACTAAACATATGGTTGTTATAACTTCTTAATTGCTAACCTTTGAGCTTATAACTCCATATAATTATAAGAGAACCATAGTATTATCATCAATTTTGAGTAAACTTCTACAATATAAATATTAACGTTTTCAAAATTATTTCAATAAAACAAACTCACTAACCAAATTCATGTCTGCACATCAACAAGTGAAATGAAAATACCACAATTTTAACTGGCGAGACAATCGTTAAAAAATTGGTTGAGTCACACAATTGTGACTCTTAGATATTCACAATAACCAAGGAAATTAATACTAAATGATCATACATATAAGAAAGAAGAAACTTTTGTTTACTCACCTCAAAATTATTACTTTGGGTGGCCATCCCTAGTTTGTAAGGGCATGTTGGAAGAATCCTTTGAGGTTTCATATAGTTCCTCCTAAGTAATCGATACACTCTTGCCTAAAACCCATAAATGATCTCCATCAAAACAACCAAATTATATAGAATTAGATTCATAAAAAAAAATGAAAACCCACCCAAAAAACATGGGTTTAGCATGAGTATACACAATGCACAAGCCATTAACGAATTGAGATTTACAGCTCATATTTAATTCCACAAACCCTGTCTGACAATCCTTATATCATTCAATTGCTTCAAAACCTATAAAAATTTATGTATATACATGAGGAACCAAACACTAACAATAGTTGAATAACTAAGATGCTACGAACACACCACACTTACTCAATCAACCAACACAACCATCCAATTTAACATATTTCAACCAAAATTACATCAATCAAATTACCGTAATTTTATAATGAAATCTACTAATCATAACCCAAGCTTTAAGTGGAATTAATTCCAATTCAAAAGAGAAAATGGAAAGCCACATATCTGATTCTCACCCACATTCACCAATACCCCCTTCTTTAGATTCCATGAGGAAGCTTACACATTGTCACTGACCAACCTATTCCCAATTGTACCCTACATTGTATGAACAATAACGAAGCGCAATAAAATCATAATATTCTCTTTTGAAACCAAAATGGGCAAACCTAATTAAACCACACATTTGTTGGATAATAACCAACCCCGAGCAAAATCATAACCTTCTCTTTTAAAACAAAAATTATTTAAATGTACTCCAAACATCTAATTATTTGTAACTAACAATTAACAATAATTACAACAACACATTCATCCAATTAACCAACATCCTGTAAAACAAACAAAAAAAAAATTTACCAACATAACATCATACATATTTATCATCCAACACAACCACCTAATTTCTCATAGTACTTCTTTACTAATTAACATATGATCGTTATCACTTCTTAATTGCTAACCATTGAGCTTATAACTCAATATAATTATAAAGATAACCCTAGTATTATGATTAATTTTGAATCGTAAATATTAACGCTTTCCAAGTTAATTAGAGAAAACAAACTGACCTCAAAATTAATATTAGATGATCATGCATGTCAAGAAGAAGAAATTTTTGTCTACTCACCTTAAAATTATTACTTTTGGTAGCCATTCCTGGTTTGTAAAGGCATGCTTTCAGGTTTCCTATACTCCCATCAAAGTAATGGATACAATCTTGCCTAAAACCCACAAACAATATCCATTGAAACAACCAAATTACATACAATTACATGTGTAAAAAAAAAAAAGCAAAAACCCACATAAAGAACACGGGTTTACCATGAATTTATGAAATCACAACTCTTTAAACTTTTTTTGACAAGATTGGAGACTCGTTTTATCCAAGAAGTTAAAGGTACGTTTAGTAATAATTTTAAATGTAGCATTAAGGTTGAAGAGTTGCTGACAGGCTAAAGTCGTATCACCTTATCAAAAATAACCTAAGGTCCACTAACAAGTAGTCAGGGAAGTCAGGATCGAATCCACAGGGAGAAAGTTACACTATTGTATCTGAACTCTAATATTATACTAACTAGATCAGATGAAGATTAGTGTGTGTGACTAAACTAAGCAAATAACAGAACTAAATATGAAGGTAAGAATCAATTAATAAAGAACTAGGACTATGGATCACTATGCATACAATTCGGGAAATCAGAGACGAATAATAACTACCCAATAAGTCAATTTATCTAGGGCACATGTAATTTCTCTCGAACATTACCTCCCTCAAAGATCACCTAGCCGTTCTCGCATGGTCAAGGATCACTATGCCTAATGATTGAAAGCCTATACGAAATCTCTCCTCTCGAAGTAGATTCAATATTGCGATAATAGAAATACAAATCAGGCCTAATTCATAAATCTAGCATGAACGATTCAATCACAGGAAACAATTGAAATAAAGGGTAATTATACTAATCTATCAATCCCTCATTGCATACATAGATCCCCACAATCCTAGAAATAAAACTACTCACTCATGTTTGAGAATCCAATAACAAATTCCATATAAAAATCCATGCTTTGAACTATTGCAAATAACTAAGAAACTAATCTAATCAATAATAGAGAAAGCAAACAATAATGAAGAGAACAAGGAAGAAGATTACCAAATTAATGAACTATATTGAACTTGCGAATAATCCAAAGGTTTGATCTTGAATCACAATGAAGAGTAGTAAAAAACTAGGGTTCTTGAGAGAAACTATGAAAAATAAAGACTAAAAACAAGATGCCAAAAAGATGTTCTAACTTTCCTATTTATACTAAATGCTCAAAATTCATTAAATGAACGCGCGCGGAGGAGAAGCCCGATCGGGCCAAGTCAGCCCGATCAAATCGGGCACAAAAGCAGCAGCTGGGCCTCAAAACTGGACCCCGCCCGATGACATCGGGCGGCACACCAACGCTGGGCAACACATCACCAGAACACGCCCGATGCAATCGGGCCGGACCGCCCGATCGGGCATCTCAGCGTAATAACGACCGGGCGACAGAGCCCGATCGGGCCCGCAACGACTTGTTCCCAATGGCAATGAACGCCCGATCGGGCTGATGCCCGATGCTTCCTTCCTTGGCTTCAAACGCCAAGGCTTCACTTCTTCTTTTGTCCAAGGCCTCGGAAAGTATTCTCGGGACCCCGGAACTCACCATAATTGCCTTCGAACTTCTCCATTCGATTGTAATGGTCGGATAATAGCGGAAAATAGGGAGATAACTCCCTAAAACCAGCAATCAGACACAGAACAGAAAACCACAACTAGATGGAGAGAGTTAGCATAAAATGGCTCCTAAGAGCACCATTGATACACATTTTAGTTCAAATACAGGGGGAAAATCACTATATAAAACCATAACATCAGTTGCAACATAATTAAATTTAATGGATGATCATGATTTTCTTTCTTCTTACATATTAAAAAATCTCGAGAAGTATAAGGTGTCGAAATTATGTTATGTTATTAGCAAGAAGCTTATTTTTTTATAAGTAAACAAATGAATGTCATGGTCATACATAGCCAACTTGTGGGGATGAGAATCGATCTCAGGATCTCCTGAAACCGTAAGGGGAGCTCTAACCAACTGAACTATCCCTCACTCTCATAGAATTGTTAAATTGTATCCCCATATAGGTATATCATGTACTACTATATTGTATAGTGCCTTCTTTGAGCCTTGTCCCTCTTATTCACCAAAATATGTACAGTGCCAAATAATAACGGCTAGAACTACGAGTTTTATTACACAATCAAATTTAATTGTCAGAGTTTGGTTTAATGGGTTCGCCTGGCTTCAAAATTTCAATACATTTCATAAATGTTGAAAATGGTCTTCTAAGAGATAAATGAGTCCAAAAGAATCAAAACAAACCTATACCATTTTTTTATACTCTACAAGGATGGACAATCTTTGGAGTAGGCTTGCTCGAAATATGTTATAAGCCCAATTCAAGACTAAAATGGGAGAAGGTTGGAGAAATTTAGTAAATCTATATTCAAAATGGACACCTTTACTTATATGACCCATATCTTTTTTTTTTTGTTATTTATTCAGATAATGGCATGATATAAAACTGGACGAGAAGTAATGAGCTTAAAGCAGACACAAATAAGGTGAAAATGATGAGTGATATACAAGGATTAGCAGCTTGTGTGTTGTTAACTGTGATTTCTTCTTTAATCTCACTCTTTCTTTCTTGCAAGGCAGAAATAGATGCATCATCTAATTACACCACAGGACATGCGAAAAACCCATATATGATCCCTGATATTGCTGTACCAAGATTTATTGTGGTAAATCAGTAAAATTTAATTTCAGTTCAATATAATTCAGGTGAAGAGCGAGGACACGGACTTAGTACAACTTGTTTCCTTGACAGATTTTGTGCTTGTTGATGTAATAACACAAGTGAAAAACATGAGCAACTTGCCAGTTATCCATAAGTCCAAAAGTTCTGAAGCAAAAGCTGAGAGTTGTAGCAATGATTGCCTTATAAAACAGGCTATCAAAAAAATATTTAAATAAACATAATGAAGATATATTAGTACTTGTGAAAAAAGACAAATGTATATTCTACCATATGTCACATAGTTAATGAAACATAGTTGATTACGTAGAATCTAATTTTGAATTTGAATACATTATGTAACAACACAAATAGGTTCTAATATATTTTGTTGTATAGCTGCTGTAAGCGTTAGTGATTATCTTGCAACAATTTCATTTGATAATACATGTAGTCTCCAATGTCAAGATTATATGTATCTTGAAGAAAGTTAATGGCTTGTCGAGCTGCAGTTTGCTGTGAAAGATTGGCCTCTGTTGAAGTTATTCCGATGAATCTTTGTGTATGTGGAAAGTTTAAAACTCCATGAATTTCAGCGTATGCCTTCAATTCGTCATCAGTGATAGAATGAATTCCATAGTATGCCGCTGGTAAATTAAGTTGTGTCAGCATGTCAAACAAAATTATCTTGATGTTTGTTTCCATTACTCGGTGTGTTTCATCCATTATAAGTAACAATATTTTCGAAGTTGTGATAGTATTTGTTTGAGTGTGTATGTGTTTCTGTGTGTGTGTGTGTGTGTGTGTTTGTGTGTGTGTGTGAGTATATATTGAGTACGAGTTTTGTAATATATGTAACATGCATGTTGACATGTGTCACAAATTTTGCTCTAAATTCATATATGTACGACAACACGTGTTACATTGTTTAAATATTCATGTTGATATGATTCGGTATGAGTGTTTATGTGGACTGTGTATTTAAAATGTACGTGTCAGAACATTTATGCCCTAAGATAAATAATTATGATATAATATGGATGTAGTAAATAAAACAATATGATCTTTAAAAAAACATAATACAAATATATTAATACTTGTATAAAAAAGGCAAATACATATTCTACCATATCTTACATAGATTCTAATTTTGGATTGGAATACATTATGTAATAACACAAATAGGTTCTAAAACATTTTGTTGTATTGATGCAGTAAGCGTTGGTAATTATGTTCCAGTAATTTCATTTGATAATAATTGTAGTCGCCAATGTCAACATTATATGTATCTCGAAGAAAGTTAATGGCTTTTCGAGCTGCAGTTTCTTGTGAAATATTGACCTCTGTAGAAATCATTCCGACGAATCTTTGTGTATGTGGAAAGTTTGGAACTCCATGAATTTCAACGTATGCCTTCAGTTTGCCATTAGTGGCAGAATGAATTCCATAATATGCCGCAGGTAAATTAAGTTGTGTCAGCATATCATGCAAATTTATCTTAATGTTTGTTTCCATACTCGGTGCGTTTCACCCATTATAAGTAACAATATTTTCAAAGTTGTGGTAGTATTTGTTTGAGTGTGTATGTGTTTCTCTATGTCTGTGTGTGTGTAAATATATATTGAGTACGAGTTTTGTAATAAATGTAACATGCATGCTGACATTTGTCATAAATTTTGCTTTAAATCCATGTGTACGATAACACGTATTGTTTAAATATTCAAGTTGATATGATTTGTCATGAGTGTTTATGTGGACCGTATATTTGAAATTTACATGTCAGAACATTTATGCCCTAAAATAAGAAGTAACGTGTTGTTAAATAATTTAATTTTTTATAGAGCTATTATAATATTGTACTTTTTTTAAAACATTTTTTATTATTTTTACATCAATAAATTGTAAGCACTTGTGATATTTGATATGATAAAAAAATGTAGTAATAATTAAAAGCATTGTATTTAAATATGTAAGGGTTCAACACATAATATGAAATGAAATTACACATTACATTACATTATATTTTACAATATGTACAATAGTGTCTATATTATTTTATCTTACAATGGATATTAAAAAGTACTTTACACTATAGACATAGTATCAAATGGTGGCATATATAATTTCCTTGGTTTTCCAGCGTAGTTATCTACTATCTCCAAGCATGTAAGTAGTCAACTCTATGTTGAAATATATGTCCTTTAACTTTTCAACAGTTTCTTCAATAAATGTTCGTCGTTCCTATAAGAATAATAAAATTAATATTTATTATTGATATACTTATATTATGTAATATGAAATGATCATTAAGGTACCTGCGTTGACAATAAAGATATCTCATTTGCTTTTTTGTCTAAGACGAACTCTGCATGATGACCAAAGAGTGTCATAGGTGTCCTACCGCTGGAGTATTCAACATCAACATGTAGGATACATCTGTAGTGGATGAAATAGAATAAATAAATAATGGGAAACAATTTTAAGAAAATAATGGAAAATAATGTACAAAATTACCGGGGTTCAGCTGTTGCAGCATGTGGAGTGGAGGAAATAGAACAGGTAAATTCCTCTCCGATGTTAGCATTACATTTTTTGTTGCATACGTTGCAAGAATCATATATTAGACTATGCTTGTTCGATATTTCTGTAATTTTTCTTTTAATATGCACATTCTTTCCAGCCTGACATTAACAAAATTAAATCAAATAAAAAATGACTACGAAAATTACAACCACAATAAAGAACATAAGAAATAAATTTATATTTAAATTACAATATAACCTGTTGTTCTGGTAGTAAACTAATTAAAATATCTGAGTGTCCATTTTGTTATGTGCTTTCATTGCTCTGATAGCAATCGATGTTCTTAGTTCGTAAAATTTTTCCGTATTTTCGACAACCCTGCAACAAAATTATGTGTAAATTAGATAATGTTGGTAATAATTAATTTACGGCTACTCTATTATTCAACTTACCAGTTATGTAATTCAAATGTTGTTGGTGAATCAGTGTTTATTTTGATAGTGGAAAGAGGTGAGTTGTTCCATTTCGCTCCTGTTGTAGCCTAATATCTACGGCTCCCTTAACGACACATGGGCTCATCAGAGCCGTACACGTGTCATCCTATTTAAAATAAAAATAAGGCTTAATCTCTGGGCTATGCTCAGTTCGGGTAAAAGGATTGAATTTACGCCCAATAGTCGAAGCCCGGCGGTGCCAAATGGGCGAAGGAGAGTGGTTAATAGACATCCCCCGAGTCATGATCCGCCACGTGTCATGATCGATTCCTCGGCCAATCGGAGGCCACTATGGTAGGTCGAGTTTTTAAGGTTAGTCTGTCAACTTGCTATCACTATAAATACCCACGAAATCGGGAGAAAACACATTGAATGCAAACGGTGTAAAGTTACTCGATAAATTCTCTCTCACTTTCTCTTTCTATCTCTACTTTCTCTTACGACTCCCGATAACCGACTTAAGCATCGGAGGGGGAACCATCACCCAAACCTCCCGGGTTGGGTCCCTTTGTGCGGAGTTCGGGAGCGAAGCCAAGGCTAAGGACTAAGGTGATTCGGACATCGTTGCCCAAGTCTCCAACCGAAGAACACTCAAGATACTAATTTACTTGCTTGACAAGGAAGCTAAGCTTACAGCTTACTTGTTGGACAAGTGGATAAAACATTTGGCGCCGTACGTGGGGAGGCGCAACGATGAGCCGATTGTCAATCGTCCAACATTGCCCGGGAATCGAAGCCTTCAAGTTAATGTCGAGGATACGGTGGAGCATGAAAGACCACCTAGAGGAAGAGATAGACCCCGTCCATTGTCAATGTTCCTGGACCAAGCCCAGAACCGGTCATCCAAGTGAATCCGGATCGTCCGGTGGCTGCCGCCCACCTGGAGAATGTGCTTTGAATGACTTTCGAGACTAAGATGGCGGCGGTCGTCCGAGAAGCAGTTAAAAGCAATATCTTTTTTTTCATCACACCCGGAGCAGTGCTAACAATCCACCTCGTCCTAGAGGACGTTCTCAAGTAGATCGTCCGAGGTCCTAGTCGCCAGGGTTCGCCGGGGAGCCCTCCAGGAGGACGTCAAGAGGAAAGCGACCGAGAGGATAATGATCAACGAAGAAAGATGGACTGGAACTTGGTGGTGAGGACTCGGGACCTGTTCGTCAAGCGGGCACCGCATGGAAACAGATGCCGAGAGAGTATCTAGAAGCAAAGAAAGGCTGCAGCATTACGGCGATCGGCGACGGGATCTACACCATATTTGAGAGACCCTCCTTTGAGGTTGTCGTCCCGAGGGGGAAGGACGAAGTTTAAGTCACTCTCTTGTTCATCCGCGGCGGGAGAGACGGTGGCTCGGCCCATGGTCTATAGGCGTCCGGTGCTGCTGCAAACACTTCATCCAATCCTGTAATGAAAGAATATCGCAAGGAGTTTATACCCATCGAGGGACAGTGGGAGCCCTTCGGATCAACCGGCCTACCCCATTCTCGGCCGGGATCATGGAGCGCCCCCCCTTCCCAAAGGTAAAACTCCCAACCATTGAGCCTTTTGATGGAACAACCGATCCCGATGATCACCTGTCGCTTACAAACATCGGATGTACGTCCAAGGAGTGGACGATGCTACTTGGTGTAAGAATTTCCCAGTACCTTGAAGGGAGTAGCTCGAAGTGGTTCAATAATCTTCCCTCTAATTCAGTCAACAATTTTACTGAACTCAGTTTCTTATTCACTAGTCACTTTGTTGCCAACAAGCAAGAGCAAAAGACAAGCATGCACCTAGGCAAGGTTGTCCAGGGACCTAAGGAGGCTCTTAGAAGTTTTCTTAAGAGATTTAACCTAGAAGCACTTCAGATCCACGATCTTAATGCTTTGGAGTAGCCTTTGACGCCTTCATCGGGGTCCGAGGCCGGGAAGTTTCAAGTTTGATCTTGTTAAGAAGAAAATCTCCACTCTTGCCGAGGCTTTAAGAGAAGCGGAAGCGTTTATTCACGCTACCGAAGTGTGTGTCTGAAGCAAAACATCCCGAGTCTAAGAAGCCTGAAGAGGTTGCTCGGCCAAAGAAGAGCAACCCCAAAAGGCCGAGACACGGGCTATAGCCGCAACCACCACTTCGGCCAGAAGGAGCAAGAGAAAGGAGGCCGAGCCATCCTCATCCAATCCTATTGAGTTTAACAAAGACCAATACTCCATTCTCATGGAGATCAAGGATCAATATGAGTTGAAGGCCCCAGCTGAGATGAAAACCCCTTATAGAAATAGGGATAAGAGCAAGTATTGTCACTTCCACAAGGATTGTGGTCATGAGACTAATGAATGTAAGCACCTCAAGAGAGCTTTGGAAGAGTTAGCCCGAAAAGGAAAGATGAATTCCTATATGCCGCAAGGGGGAAGGAAGTTTCCAAGGAGAGATGATTGGCATAACAAGAAGAAAGAGAGTGCGAAGCACGACGAAGATGTTGTTCTCGTAATCTCGGGGCGGTTTTGCTTCTTTGGGGGACCAACTAATAGAGGGCACAAAAACTACCTTAGGGAGCTCGGCCAAGTTTTATTAGGCGATCGGACGAAGGTTGAGCCCTTCCCAAGGGTAGTAGTTAGTGAGCAAGATAGGGGCGGGTTGAGGACTCCCCATGATGATCCCTTGGTTGTAGAAATGAAAATAGCAAACTTGAGAGTGAGAAGAATCTCGATCGACACCGGAAGTTCGACGGACATCATTAGTGCTTGATTGTTTGTCCAGGTTGAGGTTTGACGAAAGGAACTTGGTTCCCGTCCACCATCCCATCATAGGGTTTGGGGGAGGGAGTCATCCACCCCATGGGAACGGTCACGTTGCCCGTCCGAGTTGGTGAGAAGGAAGCCTCAAGAAGTCTGTTTATCAAGTTCTTGGTGGTCAGAGATTTGACGGCTTACAATGTCATTCTTGGACGACCGAGCTACGAATCATGTCAAAGCGGTAATAGTAACTCACCCGATGTTGATGAAGTATGAGTGTGATGACGGCAAGATTGGCTCCTTGTATGGAGACCGGCGGGCGGCCGGGGAATGTTACCTAACTACTCCGAAACCATCATCATGGAAGGGCGATAAGCAAGACCCGGACGCAAGGATTCTTTGGCGAAAGGAAAACGTCCGAAAAAGAGAAAGATCGGACGAAGGTTCCTAGCGAAAGGAGAACGTCCGGGGTAGAGAAAGATCGACGAAGATGGCTTGCGAGAGGAAAACGTCCGGATTAAAGGCGACCATTGAGAGCCCTCGACGCTACTTGCTCCCTCAAGGAAGGCGTCCGAACATCTCCCCAAAGAAGAAGAGGAAATATGAAATCATCAAGGAAGAACCCTCCCCGTCCGAAGAAGTTATGGACATCATGGGGCTAGCGGTGGAACGTCCGAGCCAGTGGAGGTCCCCCGAAGAAGTTTGTCTGGATAAAGCTCGTCCAGAAAGGACCCTCAAAGTTGGATCTTCGCTCAGTCCTGGTTTCAAGGGTCGTCTAGTACACTTGTTGAAAGAGTTTCAAGATGTGTTTGCCTATTGCGTCGAGGAAATGCCGGGAATTGATCCGGAAGTAGCCGTCCACCGTTTGAATGTTGATCCAAATTTGAAACCGGTTCGCGAGGAAGAAGAGACATTTGGGACCGGCTAGAAACCGGGCGGTCGACCAAGAAGTTCGAAGGCTGTTGGAATCCAAGTTCATCAAAGCAACCTATTATCCAGACTGGATAGCAAATGTGGTTATGGTGCCGAAGCCCAATGGCAGCTGGAGAATGTGTGTGGACTACACGGACCTCAACAAGGCATGTCCTAAGGACAGTTTCCCTTTGCCTAAATTGGATCGTCTAGTAGACTCCACGGCCGGCCATGCTTTGCTGAGCTTCATGGACGCATATTCGGGTTTTCATCAAATCCCAATGTGGCCAGAGGATCAGGACAAAACGTCCTTCATTACTGAAAAAGGGCTGTATGGCTGGCTGAGGATGCCATTCGGCCTACGCAATGCCCCGGCCACTTTTCAAAGATTGATCAATAATGTTTTTCAGCCGCAGTTAGGACGAAATATGGAAGCATATATTGACGATATGATAGTCAAGAGCCGTCAAGAAGAAAGTCATGTAGATGATTTGAGAGAAACTTTTGAAACTCTCAAGAAATACAAGTTGAAGCTGAATCCCAGCAAATGTGTCTTTGGGGTTTTGTCAGGCAAGTTTTTAGGTTTCTTGGTGGATCAGAGGGGAATAGAAGCCAACCCTGAAAAGATTCAAGCTGTTCTAAACATGAAGTCTCCTTCGAAGGTAAAGGAGGTGCAACGGCTGACAGGTTGCTTGGCTGCCCTTGGACGATTTTTGTCTAAGTCAGGCGACAAGTGCCATCACTTCTTTGCCACGATCAAGAAAAAAGCCAAGTTTGAATGGACAGCAGAGGCGGAGAAAGCCCTTCGCCATGTTAAAGATCATCTTCAACAGTTGCCTAGGTTGGTCGATCCCATGCAGAGGGGGAAAAATTGTTTGTATACTTGGCTGTGTCCACTCAAGCTGTGAGTGCCGTCCTGTTGGCTGAAAGAGAATCCGTCCAGATCCCAATATACTTCGTGAGTCACATGCTCAAGGACGCAGAAAACCGGTATACTCCTGTTGAGAAGTTTGGATTGGCCCTCGTCATGGCCAGCAGAAAGCTAAGGCCCTATTTTTTGGCACACATTATACTCGTCTATCTTGATCGACCTTTGAAGCAAGTTACTCGAGAAGATGGAAGGCTGCCTTGGGCGAATGTTAAAATGGGCGGTTGAGCTCAACATGTTTGACATATCATTTGAACCAAGGAAGGCCATTAAGGGGCAAGCCTTGGCTGATTTTATAGTTGAGCTTACTCGGCCAACCATAAAGCAAATATCCGATCCAGTGAAGGAAGGAAGCATTGGACGCTCATGGTTGATGGATCGTCCACGATCCAGATGGGAGTGGGGCAGGAATCATTTGTCAATCTCCCGAAGGGGACAAATTTGAATATGCATTAAGATTCCAATTCAAAGCGTCCAATAACGAAGCTGAATATGAAGCACTCTTGGCGGGAATCAAAATGTGCAAGCGGCCGGAGTTGTAGAGATTGAGGCAAAATCGGACTCTCTCCTAGTTGTCGGCCCGGGTCAACGGAGATTTTGAATGCAAAGAAGCATCAATGGGCAAATATATGCGACCGATCAAGGATGAGATTGAGCCATTAAAGCGATTTGTCCTCGACCCAGTGCGAAGGTCGAGAAAATCATCAGCGAGATGCTCTCTCGAAATTGGCCGGCTCGGGCGGGGTGATGTGCCAAGAACAGTCTTTTGGGAAGTCAAACCCAAAAAGAGCATCGACCAAGAGGAGATTATGTTTCTCGGCCGAGGGAATGTCCGGATGGAGCCAATCATAGAATACAAGAAGACGGGCGATTGCCTTCGGATCTGTAGAGGCCAAGTATGTGAAGGCCGAGAGACAAGTGGTTTGAACTATGGGACGAGACACTTTACAAGAAGTCGTTCAACCGGCCTCTACTCAAGTGCGTCACCGAGAGAAGATGGTGCGGAAGTCCTGAAAGAACTCCATGAAGGAGCTTGTGCCTCCGACATTGGGGGAAGAGCCTTAGGCGAGAAGGCTTTAAGGACGGGGTACCACCGGCCTACCTTAAAGGAGGATGCTTTAGTCTATGCAAAGAAGTGTGACGGTTGTCGAGGCATGGAAATATGCATCGAAGCCGTCCAACTATTTGACCCCCATCTTGTTCCCTCTCGCCTTTTGCCAAATGGGGCATGGATATCCTAGGACCTTTCCCCTGTGGCCGTCGGGCAAAAGAAGTTTGTGATTGTAGCAGTGGACTATTTCACTAAATGGATAGAAGGCTGAAGCCATGCGAGGAATAACAACAAACGACGTCAAGGGCTTCATCTGGAAGAACATTATAACTCGATTTGGCATGCCTCAGTCAATCGTCTTTGATAATGGTCCACAGTTCGAAACGCCTAAGCTGAAAGAATGGCTGTCAGAAAGATAAATCAAAGCTCACTTTGCAGCAGTCGCCCACCCACAAGCTAATGGGGAAGTCGAGTCCTTCAACAAGATTCTATCAAATGGAATCAAGAAGAAGCTGGACAACGCCAAAGGGCAATGGGTTGAAGAACTGCAATTGGTGTTATGGTCCATTAGAACAACTGCTAAGAATTCTACAGGCGAGACGCCTTTCATGCTAGTCTATGGTACTGAAGCCGTCTTGCCCATTGAGATCGAGGAGCCCACCCTACGAGTCATGTTATACACAGAGGAAGCCAACTGGGCCGCATTGCGTACGGCCTTGGACCAAGTCCCAGAAGTCAGGGGCAATGCCTTGCTAAGAATGCAATTGTACAAACTACGTATGGCTCGGGAGTTTAACAAAAGAGTTGTTAGACGACCGCTAAAGGTGGGGGATCTTGTACTGAGAAAAATGGAAGCAGTTGGACGAGCTAAAGAGTTGGGAAAACTAACACCAAATTGGGAAGGACCTTATCTGATTGTCCAGGAAATACACAGTGGGACTTTTCGTCTGCAAAGTCTAGATGGACGACCTATTCAGCGTACACGGAATTCGAGCAACTTAAAGAAGTACCACGTCTAGCTCGGAGATCTTCGTCGGATATAAGTAGGGTACTTTGTAGTTACTCCAAAGTGCCACGGCACATATTAGTAAGAAAAGAATTGTATACATGCATCTTGGCCTTCAGCCAAGCAAAATCCATATAATACAATTCCTACTATCTTATCTTTTTGTATATTTTCACCAAGCTACTTCACTTTGGGGCATTAAATCAGTTACTCGTTTAAAAGTGACAATAACTTGGACAAAAATACAAACAATAGCAGAACGTCAGAATTGCTCGCATTTTTACGCCGAACATCACTCCCTCAAAGAGACCGGCCAAAAATATAATGCATATATGGCCATCAAATTGACAAAATCTCTAGTAAGAGTAACGTCGAGTCTCCGAGAGAAAGGCGGCCCGAAATAAGCCCTTAGTAAAGGATGCTTACTTTCAAAAATACGGACAGCTAGGTAGTCCAGACCCTAGTAAAGGATCGCTACTTAAAGACGAGTGTTGCTCCCTCAATGAAGCCGGCTAAAACATTATGAACATGTACCTCACGCTCGTCCATCAACTTCAGCAGGCTCAGCCAAGGCTGGCCGCTCTCCCTCTTGGACTTCAGCTCCACTTCAATATACGATTGAGCTAAGCCCAAGAGCGGGGGGATAATGGAAGCCTATAGGACGAGCTAAGGAGAGTAGGTTGTCCAAAAACCAGGATGGCCCCAGACGAAGATGGCCCCAAGAAGGTGACCGTCCAAGTATGGACGTTCTCCTTCACTGGGTGATCCTCGTCCAAAAATTGTGAGGCCAATTCCAGACGAAGATGGCCCCAAGAAGGTGACCGTCCAAGTATGGACGTTCTCCTTCACTGGGTGACCCTCGTCCAAAAATTGGAGGCCAATTCCAGACGAAGATGGCCCCAAGAAGGTGACCGTCTAAGTATGGACGTTCTCCTTCATTGAGGTAACCCTCGTCCAAAAATGGGAGGCTAATTCCAGACGAAGATGGCCCCAAGAAGGTGACCGTCCAAGTATGGACGTTCTCCTTCATTGGGTGACTCTCGTCCAAAAATTGGAAGCCAATTCCAGACGAAGATGGCCCCAAGAAGGTGACCGTCCAAGTATGGACGTTCTCCTTCATTGGGTGACTCTCGTCCAAAAATTGGAAGCCAATTCCAGACGAAGATGGCCCCAAGAAGGTGATCGTCCAAGTATGGACGTCCTCCTTCAGTGGGTGACCCTCGTCCAAAATTGGTAATCGTTCAATCCTAAACGAAGATAGAAATCGTTCAATCCTAGGATGGCAATCCCAGACGAGCCTCTTTTGGTACTTAGGACGACTCACATTTTTACTCTAAATATTGTAGACCGTTCAATAATATCGGGGACGACTCACATTTTGGCTTCGGACGAGAATTTTGTACTCCGGGAAAACGGATCGTCCGATTTTTCGGGACGAAGGTGATATTATACTTAGTCAAAATTAGTATTCAGAAAGATAAAAGGCAGGAAATTGGCAAAAATACTCTTTCATATATAATTTGTGAAGAATTACAAAGTAGGAGCTGAAGAGTTAAAGATACAGCAGCGAGCAAGCTAAGAAACATGAAAATAAACCTAAGCTTAGGCTTCGTCTTGAAACGGGTTTCTTGGTCGTCTTTAGGGGGTCTCCACCTCAGCACAGCGGCCTCGTCGTCGACTCTTCAAACTCCGGAGGTTCCTCGGCGCATACCATAGCCCGATGAACGCTCTCTTGATACTCCGGACGACGAACGAAGGCTGGGGACCTCGGCTTCCTCGGCCCAAGCATCCCAAAGGCTTTGACGGCCCGGTCCTTGGTCGTATTGACGACTTGTTTCAACCCTTCTTTGGCATCGTTGAAGGACTTGGCCGCCTCCCTTTCCGACGGGCGATCTTTGCCCTTAGGTGCATGTTCTCCCTTCTTAGCTCGGCGCGCAAAGAATAAGAGCGACATCCCTTTCGCCTTTCAACTCGGCGGAGAGAGCGCGTCTATGATCATCCTTAGACGATCCTGCTCGGAATATAGCTGGTTGATTTTAACAAGGTGATTCTTGTTTTCGACTCCCGAAAGAGGCGATCTCTTCTCCAAAGCCTCCGAGGGGATTGACGATGGAGAGTATTAGCCATCTCAATATCATGGATGGCCTTGTCGCCGCTTCTTGTAGTCGCCAAATGGACGAGCTGTTTATTCTCTTTTCTAAGCTCCCTCGCCCAATCTTCGGTTAGTATCTTTGCGAGCCGAAGGCGGGCAAAGAAAACAAATCACGTTATTAGACGATTTGCAAAGTAAAAATTTGCGAGCCGGACGATTTGCAAAGTATAAAACAAGGCGGTCATAAAGCAATACCTCGGCAAGAAGTCGAGACATGTAGCCCACATGCCGGCGGAGGCTCCCCTTAATCCCTTGATGTACGATTCGGGGAAGCATTTGAAGAGCTCCGCTTCGGCCGCTCTTTCTCCCGGCCTTGACATTTTGGCAAAGGCGGGGAGAGGACTCCTCGTCCGAATCGGCGGTGGGAGGAGTTGGGGGAATAGCGGGGCCTTTGCCCTTATCCGAAAGAGGGGGAGAGTCGATTATCTTGATAGGGAAGACGATGGCTTGTCTATTGGACGGACTCATGGACCGTCCACCGACCCGCATCGTCCTAACTATGTTGGGGTAATACGACTCACCAGACGAAATTGATGCCGTCCTAACAGCTAGAGGCATCTGTGGCACCAGCTTTGCCACCGAGCCGCCGAACCACGGGATAGTTCTCGGCGGCGGCATCGGAGTCCGGCGTGACCCGAGCCAAGGCGGACTCCGGGTTGACCTCGGCGAGTCGGCCGGCAAAAACCGAGCGGCACACTGCGTGTGCGTCCCTTACCTCCTCGGCCGATCCGGCAGTTGACGGCTCTCTTTTAAGAGCCTTGGCTTGTGGGGGAGGCATGCTTTTCTCCCCACTCTCGGCAGCAGGAGCCGCCTTATCCGCCCTCTTCCTTGTAAAGCCCTTAGGCTTCTTCGCTGAAGGCTGGTCAGCGGCTGTAGTGGGCCTCTTCTTGGACGAAGATGACTTCCCAGGTGGAAGCTTGTTTGTAGGAGCATTTTTCTGCAAAAAGGAAAGGCATCAGATTGATCGTCATAAAAATAAAAAATAGCTACTATTGCAAAAATCCAGGGCGAGTATGGCCCCAAGAAGGTGACCGGTCCAAGTATGGACGTTCTTCGATGGGCGACCCTCGCCCCAAAATTGGATGCAAAAATCCCGGGCGAGTACGGTCCCTAAGAGGTAACCGTCCAAGTCTGAACGATCTCTTTCCTTGGCTGACCTTGGATCAAGATTTGGTGCAAAACTCTTGGACGAGCATGGCCAAGAAGGTGAACGTCCAAGTCTGGACGACCTCCTTCTTTGTGTGGCTCTCGTCCAAGAATTGGACACCAACCCTTGGACGAGCATGGCCCCAAGAAGGTGAACATCCAAGGCTGGACGTCCTCCTTCTTTGGGGTGACTCTCGTCCAAAAATTGGACACTATTTGTTGGACGAGCATGGCCCCAAGAAGGTGAACGTCCAAGTCTGGACGTCCTCCTTCTTTGGGTGACTCTCGTCCAAAAATTGGACACTTTGTCTCCTAGGCGAGCATGACCCCAAGAAGGTGACCGGTCCAAGTGCGGACGTCCTCCTTCTTTGGGTGACTCTCGTCCAAGAATTGGAAACCAATTCTTGGACGAGCAAGACACCAAGAAGGTGACCGTCCAAGTCTGGACGTTCTCCTTCTTCAGGTGACCCTCGTCCAAAAATTGGATACCAATTCTTGGACGAGCATGATCCCAAAGAGGTGACCGTCCAAGTCTGGACGTTCTCCTTCTTTGGGTAACTCTCGTCCAAGAAATGGACACCAATTCTTGGACGAGCGTGGGCCCAAGGAGGTGACCGTCCAAGTCTGGACGCTCTCCTTCCTGGGGTAACCCACGTCCAAGAATTCGATGCCAATACCAGACGAGCTCATATGGTCCTCGTCAAAAAAAAAAAAAAAAAAAAAAAAAAAAAAAGAGATATGGTTACCAATGTTTCCGCCCTTTTTTCGGCGCTGCTCTTTGCATACTCCTTCCACAGATTATCTGTAAATTGGGACATGCTGATTTCCCCCGTCCAAGATGGTTTGAGGCGTTGTCTGGCCGAGTCTGAAAATACAAAAGAAAAAATATGTGTGTTCGTCATATGAGTTATGGACGAAGAGTTTCACTTGGATGATTTTAAATATACCTTTATCCTCAGCCAACCGCAAGCCGGCAGCGACCAAGAAGTCGTCTTGGTAAAACATTTCCTTAAAGGGTATCCAGTTAGACGGTCCCTTAAAAGATCGCCGGCCGGGTCTGGAGTACTCCTTCACTCGAAGTACTCCACCACCTCCTCGTCAAATTCGTCCTCCGGCTCCAGCCAAGAGCCGCTTCCGTCCGGTATTAGTGACGGATCTATTATAATATCTCGTAGCTCTCTGTGACATAGTCGCTGGACGCCCGTAAAAAGATGAAATCGGCTTTCCAATCGTGCATCTTTGACGATTTCCCCCAAGCTGTCATGAAGTCTGGACGGTTGTTGATGCTGACCCATGCTCCATCCATAGCCCCAGGTACCTTGGACGCGTAATGGATATGGGTAAAGGCTTGAAGGGAAAGGGCTAGGCCGCGTAGCTCGCAGACGGCAATAAACGTCAGGATGTTGTGCCAAGCGTTCGGTGCCGCCGGTTATGGCCGATGTGGTAGTGCTTTGCAGCACTTGTTCTATGAAGTCGTGAAGAGGAAACCTCAGTCTAGCATCTAGGGCTAGTTTATAAACGGCGAAATGGCTCCTGGGAGCACTCAGGATCGTCGCGTCGTTATTAGGAATGACAAAGGAGAAGCCCGGCATGGGCATGAAAGACGACAAGAAATTAGGGTGCGGTCCTAGTTTCTCTAACCACTTACGGTTAACTAAAATGAAGCCAGGATCGAAAGGGGACCTAAACGTTTTCTAATCTCGACGAGGTGGTAGAGGCCTCGTCGATTCTTCGGCAGCCTCGGGATCGCTACCATTATTACCTTCGCCGATCTCCTCCGTATCGGCGTCCCGCCGAAGTATTCGGTCTCGGTTTTTATTTCGGAAGTCTCCGCATCATGGTCAAACGGAGGCTGTCCAAGGACCGAGCACTTTGGACCTCTCTTGCCTCATCGGCACTCGTCCGTTCGATTCCTCCATATCCGAGCTATTTGACGGAATTATTGCTTTTCGTCTTAGGCGGGCCGTTTGCTTGACGCGCGCCGATTACCCCGCACAGTAAAGACCGGGTCGTCGACTTTCTCGGCCAAAACTATGAAAAAATATGTACTCGGCCAGAAGAGGCCCAACTCTAGAATGCGCCGAAGAAGAAGTATCGGTTCTAGGGTCAAGACAAGCTCTTGGTCGGCTAGGATTATTTGACGAAGATGATTCCATTTTATTGATTTTCTAAGAAAAAATAAAGAATAAAAGAAGAATAAAAGGATCAAAGAAACGATACCTGCTAAGAATGTCTGGGAAATTCGGTGAAGGATGCTGAAGCTGGACGATCTCTCTCTCTCTAGAAAATTGCAGAGTCTCTCTCTCTAGAAAAATTTGTTCGAGGTGTTAAATGATTGAATGTTTTCACACCAAGGATATTTATAGAGGAATAAGAAACCTGCGCAGCCGGTCAAGAATGACCGAAAAGGGAGTCCCACGGTCTAATATGACCGGTACAACACAAGAAAGGGCGCGTCATTTCCTTCATTTTGAATACACTACCTTCTGTATAACGGGCCGTAACCGTAAGACGGGCCAGCAAAAAGCTACTTTGGGTAAAAAGGCATTAACCGTCAGATGGGCCAACAGTGAAAGCCCTTTTAGGGGCAAATGTTGTAGCCTAATATCTACGGCTCCCTTAACGACACATGGGCTCATCAGAGCCGTACACGTGTCATCCTATTTAAAATAAAAATTAGGCTTAATCTCTGGGCTATGCTCAGTTGGGGTAAAAGGATTGAATTTCTGGCCCAATAGTCAGAAGCCCAGCAGTGCCAAATGGCTGAAGGAGAGTGGTTAATAGACATCCCCTTGTCATGATCTGCCACGTGTCATGATCTGATTCCTCAGCCAATCAGAGGCCACTATGATAGGTCAGTTTTTAAGGTTAGCTGTCAACTTGCTATCACTATAAATACCCCTGAAATCAGGAGAAAACACATTCAATGCAAACAGTGTAAAGTTACTCTGATAAATTCTCTCTCACTTTCTCTTTCTATCTCTACTTTCTCTTACAACTCCTGATAACTGACTTATGCATCGGAGGGGGAACCACCACCCAAACCTCCCGGGGTGGTCCCTTTGTGCGGGGTTCGGGAGCGAAGCCAAGGCTAAGGACTAAGGTGATTCAGACATCGTTGCACAAGTCTCCAACTGAAGAACACTCAAGATATTAATTTACTTGCTTGACAAGGAAGCTAAGCTTACAGCTTACTTGTTGGACAAGTGGATAAAACAGCTCCTATAAAAGTATATTAGTATACTTATGGTTGTTTTAACAATAATAAAAATACGGATAAAAATAGCTGAAAACAAATAATAATAACATAATGATAACACTAATATTATCATAATAAAAAGTAAATGTCATACTTAAATTTTAATATAATTTAAATTGGATGGCATCAAAAATTTTGCTATAACACGTGTAACTTATATAATAGGAATGGAATCAATTATTTCAGCAATCTGTTCAGCTTCATGACAACAAGAGTGTTCCACACTGACAATGTTATTGGTATTAACCTGTCATAATATATAATGCACATATATTGTTATTGAAATGACTTATTTCATAATGATTGATATTGTTGAAATTACGAACCTACGATGTGTCTGTCAACTGAATATCGCGTATATCATAAGTTCTTCCAGTTGTCTGAGAAGTCACCATTCTATTTCATGTACGTGGATAGCGACACCAACAATTTTCTGCAGATACAATTCATAAGATTGCCCAACAGACCATAAAATTATTAAAGTCATAAGTCACAAATATTAGTTTCAAAAAAATTAGTAGTAGACATGATTAATGACTAACCAATTCTATCGCTTTTTTCCAATATAATCATTTACCGCATCAAGTGATACTCAGTAGGATGGTTCACTTATATGATTATGTATGGATGATTGAGTTTCGGTTACTCTTGTTGTTGATTTGATGGTCATCTGATATTGTTGCTCATTTCTGATGAGATAGTCAGGCATTCGACTGACAAATGGATTTGTTATATCATATTATTTTCCTTCATGAAGTGTGTCTTTGAAGAGATCAATATCTTGTTCAAATATTGTTGTTGTCATTTGTACACCCTAAATATAAGATTAACATTTGCAGTGTTATGAAAAAATAATTTCTGTACTGAATATGATTTGCAGACAAAATAATACAATGTAAATGTTCCTTGTATTCAAATACAAGATGTGCATCTTCAAAGTTCCTAAACTAGATGTCTATGGAGGTTGTTTTCGGAGGACGACAATTTTAGTCGTAAAATTACGACTTTGGTCGGATAGATCACCAAGTGCTATTCTTTCCATAGTCACAACGTCCTTGCAATGAAAACTAAAATATATATTAATATCATGTAAGCATATTATTCGCAAAAATTCAAATATACAAACATGAATTGTAGTGCACCCAATATCACAGAAATATTTATAGCACTATTGAATTTAACTAAGTTTAATTTATAGTTATAGGAGACTATTTTTTAAATTTAATATGGCAAACAAGTGAAAAAGCTTTATAAATATAAAACTATATTTAATTGGTAAAAAATACTTACCTCTGGTAGGACACTAACACTTTAAATAATTCCAGCCTGTTGTAAAACTTCATAACGTACAATATTTTGTATTTTTGTGTCGTAGCTTGTAAACCGTTTATTGGGTTTAATAACAACTCGAATGTCAGGGCTTTTTCTTGCACGGGATAAAGCAACATAAAGTTGGCCATGGGAGAAAACTGACTGCGGTAGATATATACCAACTTTGTCCAGAGTTTGACCTTGAGCCTTATTTATTGTCATAGCAAAACTCAATCGAATGGGAAATCGCTTCCTCCTGAAATGAAATGGATATTTATCCACGACAGATGGTTATAATGGAATACGTGGTATGAAAACACGTTCGACTTTGTGATGTCCCACAATAATTTCAGCATCAATATCATTAGGCGAGAAAGCTTTACAGATCAGCCTGGTGCCATTGCAAAGTCCAGATGTTGGATCTACATTACGTAGAAGTATGATAGGATAGGACTGTTTTTTTTCAAAACTAAATGGTGGGATGGAAAGCCATTTGGTAAAAGTCTGTTTAGCAATTCAATTGGATAATCATCTGCCGGATTACCTATAGCTTCGTCAAAACTTCTGTATTCGTATGCTTCTCCTGGCTGCCTGTGAACTAAATTTGAATTAATAATTTCGGCGTCTTCATTTGTTGGTGTTAAAATAGCTTTTGCTGCTGTAGATAATGTATGTATGTTCATAGTATCAAAATCTGGATATATCGCATCAATTAGTGATCAACAGAGAGAGTTTCATTGTGATAAGGTATCACAATTGATTTCGGCAGTGATATATATCTTCCGTTTTCATAAGGTGGAACTCCTTCACCCAACCGTAGAAGGAATTCACTGAAAGCAGGATCATGAACTTCTCTCATATTTTGCTTTAGGTGAATCTTCTCAAGTATTGTCCATAATGGAGACATGACAAAACTTACGTTGATGGCTTCTTGTAAAGTACTTTTAGGTATGACCGGTAATACTTGCCTGAAATCACCTCCAAACACAATAACCTTCCCACCAAATAACAAGTCGTTGGAACATATATCTCTCAATGTTCGTTCAAGTTATTCTATAGTTTGCCGTTTTGCCATAGATGCTTCATCCCAAATAATTAATCTTGACATACAAATTAACTCTATAAGTGCACTTTGTTTTGAAATTTGGGGGTTTTCATTTTCATTAATATCTAGAGGAATTTTAAATCTAGAATTAGCTGTTCTACCACCTGCAATATTTGATGCTACTATTCTGAATGTAGCAACAGGCAACAGCTAAAGCAATTATTCCTTGTGCTCTTTAATTTGCAAGCAATGTAGAGTACCAAAATGTCATCCCCGTCCCACCAGGACCATCAACAATGAAAGCTCCGGGTTTATTGTGAATAACTCTATCATATATTCTAGCATATGCAATTTTTTGCTCATAGTTAAGCAAATCAATGACACTTACCTCTTCACCAGAGATTGGGATTCGAAGGAGATATTTATTTAAAAAAGCGGAGAAGGCTCATGAGAAACTAACAGTTAGCAACTAATTTTATTAGGTGATAAAAATCCCTTCGTGAACAATTAGTACTAATAGGTGCTTAAAATAAACAATACAAACTGCTCGTTAAATTAAGCTATCATCTAGCCAAACAAGTAAGGCAATACAAACGATGTACATCAAAATTGTCAAAGAAATTATATACATATATATATATATATATATATATATATATATATATATATATATAGAGGTAGGATCCACTGAAAACCGACCTTTTTGCTCATTTTGCAGATTTTTGCTCATTTTATGTTTTTTGCTCATTTCATGTTTTTGCTCAATTTAGCAAACTTTCGCAAATTTTACGAAGTTTTTGCACATTTTACAAACTTTTGTTCATTTTATGTTTTTTGCTCATTTTATGATTTTGCGCATTTTAAAAAAACTTTTGCTCATTTTACAAATTTTTGCTCATTTTACAAATTTTTGCTCATTTTATGTGTTTTGCTCATTTTATATTTTTGCTCATTTTAAGAACTTTTCGCTCATTTTAACGTTTTGCTCATTTTAAGAAACTTTTTGCTCATTTTATGTTGCAGTTTTCAGTTTTCAGCATAAGGAGTGGTTTTCACGTGATCCTATTCCTATATATATATATATATATATATATATATATATATATATATATATATATATAGAGGTAGGATTCACTTGAAAACTATCGTTAAGCTGAAAACTAATAACCTTTTTTGCTCATTTTGCAGATTTTTGCTAATTTTAGCAAACTTTCACTCATTTTACAAAGTTTTTGCTCATTTTACAAACTTTTGTTCATTTTATTTTTTTGCTCATTTTATGTTTTCGCTCATTATAAGAAACTTTTGCCCATTTCACAAATTCTTGCTCATTTTTTATTTTTGCTCATTTTAAGAACTATGTGCCCATTTTATCTTTTTGCTTATTTAAAGAAACTTTTTTGCTCATTTTATATTGCAGTTTTCAGTATAAGGAGTGTTTTCACGTGATCCTATTCCTATATATATACATATATATACAGTGTGTGTGTGTGTGTTTAAGTTCATATGAGAACCACCCTTATGGTGAGAACCACTCATTTTACGAAGATTTTGTTCATTTCACAACGTTTTTGCTCATTTTATGTTTTGCTTATTCTATGTTTTTGCTCATTTAACATTTTTATGCTCATTTCGCAACACTTTTGCTCATTTTACATTTTTTCTCATTTAACTTTCTTACGTTCATTTTACATATTTCTCATTTTACATTTTTGCTCATTTTACGTTTTCACTCATTTAAAGTTTTCTACTCATTTTATGTTTTTGCTCATTTTTTACTTTTTTTTGCTCATTTTAGGATTTTTTGCTCATTTTAAGTGGTTCTCAAAATTCTCACCATAAGAGGGTTCTCATTAGAACCCAACCCTATATATATATACCAAATGTTGAAGTGATATACCAAATTGATATCTACCACGATAATCATGTATAGATTAGGAGAGAAAAGTACAAAATGTACTCAATTTTTTTAAAATAGGTAAGTTGAAGTTCCTTGCAAGTAGGGTTGGCAATGGGTCGGAGATGGGTCCACCCGCCCCATCACCCGCGAACCAAATCCCCATCCACACCATCCATAATCCGCCAAAAATTCCACCCATATCTGCCCAATCCATCAACCGCGGATGAGGCGAATGGAAATGGATGATAATAAACAAAGTTATTTGTATACTTTAGCCGTCCAATAATAACAAAGTAATATCAATTGTCAATTCTAAATACATGCCAAAAATTAATACTAATAATATATATATGACATGGATGGATGGATGTAACAGGTGATGGGTCAAAAAATCTCACCCTTCCCCGACCCTCCCTGTCACCCACTCCACCAGCCACCCGCCTGTCACCCACCTCATTGCGGGTTTTCACCCATTTATATGAAGCAGGTGGGTGGATAATCCACTCACCCATGGATAATTGTGAGCTCTACTTGCAAGGAGGGGGGAAATTGAGCATCCTTTTTGCAAGGGGTGAGATTCGGAATCGAAGGTGATGCCAATACCACTAAGCTAGTGTAATTATCTAAAAACAACACACATATACACGTAGTATATATAATATGCCAAAAGACATGTCGACTGTCGTACAATTTCATTCAGTACTTTGAAAGTTTGAACAGCTCCCATTTATAGTAATTCATAGTAGATCTTGCACGGCTATCATAAAATAGATCTTGATATATCTAAGGGTCTGCGTACCAAAAAAAAATTTCCAAACAAAGAGGGGGGGGGATGATATGATACGAAAGTAACAACAAATTCACTTGTATAGGTAATAGCATCACCTCTTTTACACTGGACCTAAGGGGGATACAATAAATGCTTAACATAGCGTAAGGGTATTATCCAAACTCATCTCTAAAATTTACATACCTCTTGTTTAAGGATATAGATTTAAGAGACTACTATATTTTTTTTTTTACTTGTAGGAGTAGCATAGACAGCGTCTAGGATAAGGAGCAATGTTCATCTCATAATACACCACACTTTTTGAAAAGACAAATGGGTGCACAGTAATGTTCCTCCCATAATACACCACAATTTTGAAAAGAAAAATGGGGTGCAGCGATAAATAACAAAGCACATAATAGTAATAAGTCTCATTACACATGTTTACCAAATTTGATGTCTAGTGTAAGGTTGGTGTCTCAGCGTAGTGATGTTGTGAGTCGGGTCCTCCAGGAGAGACTCGCTCGGATCCTATCTCGCTGATCGATATTTGCCGCTGTTGTTGATATCTGAGAACATCATGGAAGCCAAGCTCATGCAGAATTTGGTTGCTACTAATATGTTTTCTACCTTTATGGTGATACAGAATACGTGCATGGGTGCTTAAGAAGATGGATGAAGAGATTATTAGCATAAAAAAAGCAATTAAGCGCACCCGGCTACAGAATGATGAAGCCATGTAGAATATTAGAGTGATATATGTTGTATATATATATATATATATATATATGAAGCAAATTAGAGAAGCAAGTAGTTTGGTTGAATAAGTTGTAGGAGTTTGGGAGTGTATTTATAGCGGGCCTAGAAGAATGGCTGTTTATTAATGTAATGGATCTCTATGCAATATGTTAATAGCCAACTATGTAGTTTTTGGACAAATTAGGTATAAGATATTGTGTTTATTCTAATATAGTAGCTCATTGTTAGAACCAAGATGAGCATGCATGATCTCTTGTTACTCATCACATGGGGGGGGTGCATGGTCACTTTGTTGATAGATTAGAGAATGTGCATGGATGTGGTGCCTTTATTAATATGTCATTTTATGTAAAATTTATCCGAGTATCTAGCTTAAGGGCATAACAAATTTTCACTTCTATATGCATCTTCCAGGTACTTTGCATAGACATATATTTTATTTATCTTATGGTTGTTTTAATTTGTTAGTTAGTAATAAATTGTTATAATAGTAAATTTTTTTATTATATTTGAGTAAATTTTCATGTTCTTATGCATGGTAATACTTGTCTAACTTTAAATATGAATAGAAAACATAAATTAGAAAAAACACCATTATATATTCCTATATTCCCATTTTTCGTAAGTTAGCCTTTTTCTAGCATCTTTTGTCTTTCTTATCTCTCATTCCTTCTTACCCTATTTAATTTTATTGTTAGTTATGGCAGTTTGTCGTTGCACTTTGTTGATGGTAGTTATACTGTTGACAGTATCTACTTTATTTATTCTTTCACAACAAAAATTCAGAAAAGAAAAAGTTTAGATATAAGCACCATAATGTTTAGTGTACAAGGTTTAACGTAATGGAAACTTTATATTTTAAATGATTGTCCATATTTTTCTTTAAATTACTTTATTTTACTAAAGTAATTTGCAAAGCTTAGATGATGGCATCAATAATCGATATCAATATATATAATTAAAACATGTGTAAAAGAATTGTAAGCCGTCATATGCATGCCCTCTTATTGTGTATGTTGACATGGTGTCATGTAAATTTTGGCTTGGTACTCCCTCCGTTAGTATTTGATGTTTTGACTTGGAATATTCCATTTGAAGAAAGATAAACTTTGAACATGAATTTTGATATATATATGCAACATAAACATTGTCATATGTGATCTAAGTAAATTCATCCTGACGTGTAGTTTCACAATAGTAAAATTTTATAAATTTTTAATGAAGCAAATCTCTAGATATTGTTGCTTAAATATGTGTATTGAAAATTGTTCAAAAAACAAATAGGAACAATAATAAGGAATTAAGGGAGTATTTCTTTTTTTATCTAAATGACCCAAAAAATTGTACAAGACGTTTCAATGTCCGAACATCTATCTAAAATGTCATCATTCTACCACCAAGCTACATAACCTTTTTTTTATGTAACTAAAGTCCAAATCCAACTACTATATATGCCTTCTTCAAAATTTAAATCTTTGTTTATAAGATTGTCTTGTGTAGTAATTGTTGGAACATTTATAGGGTAATGGGTTTTATAAGCTCATATGGTTGTATACTAGAAGAGGAGGAGGTCTAGTATGCTAAGATTAGAATGCGCAAAATCACATGAATCAATCAAGCAAGTCAGGAGGCTGGTCGCGGGTCGCAACCAGGGAGGCCGTCGCGGGTCGCGACCGGCGCATTTCGCGACTCGCGATTTGTATCGCGGGTCGCGACGTGTAGTCTGACTTGGGGCGTGAAATTTTGCGTGGACGGTTTATAACCGTTGTATTGCATACGTTATCCGTTTAATGATGATTAAGTATTCTTAATCAGGGGATTAAAGGGAGATCAATGCTGTAACAGCTCTAATCAAGAGGGAATTTGATATATGACCCTTGTCATTCATATGAGGAGAGAGAGAGAAAATCAATTTTTGAGATTCCAATTGACTTGCTTTGCTTGAGAGAAAACTTGCTACTTTATTTCTAGTGTTCTTCACAAACTTCAAACACAAAGTTCTTGTTGATTCACATAGAAGATCATCTTGTGAATTGTTTTTCTCCATTGTATCTCATTAGTTATTTCGTGTTAACCCGGTGATCCGAGAGGGGCGAAATTAAACTAATAGGACAGCGTAGTTTCCGTGCCTTGGAGTGGAATATCCGGTTCCCTTATTTGATCACACTTATAACAATCTATTAGTTTAATTTTTTTCTTTTCGGATATGGCTCAATCACTCAAGGACATGACTATGAACTTCCAAAAGTTGGACAAGTTTGAGGGGTTGGGTTATCGAAGATGGCAAAAGAAGATGCACTTCTTGTTGACAATTTTGAATGTGGTGCATGTTCTATCAAAACCCATGCCACCATTCCCGAAAGATGGAGAGGAAGAGTCCGTGGACACTACAAGGAAGAGAACAAAGTGGGAGAATGATGACTACATTTGCCGGGGTCACATCCTCAACTCTCTTACCGACCCTTTGTTCGACCTTTACCAAAATGTGGAGAGTGCAAAGGAGCTATGGGATACTCTTGAGGCCAAGTATATTTCAAAGATGCTTCAAGTAAGAAATTTCTTCTTAGTAATTTTAATTCATTTAAAATGACTAATGATCGGCCTATTATAGAGCAATTTCATGAAGTTCATCATATTTTGAACCAAATTAGATCACATGGTATGGTGATGGATGAGGCTATTGCCGTAGCCTCAATCATTGATAAATTACCACATTCTTGGAATGAAACTAAGCATTCCTTGAAACATAGGAAGGAAGATATGTCCATGGAGCAATTAGGAACCCATCTTCGTATTGAGGAAGGGATTCGGGCTCAAGATGGGGTTAAGGATACTACTCCTAGTATTCCTAAGTCTACCGTGAATATGGTAGAGGTTGGTGGGTCTAGTGGGACCAAGAAATCCAACAATAACAACTATAAAACCAACTTTGCAAACAAGAAGAGGAAGACCCTCACTTGTTGGGCATGCAATGGACCTCATCTCAAGAGGGATTGTCCTTCTAAGAAGAAGAAGACAAAGAATGGACAACCTAGTGTTGTTCAAAATCAAGGTAAAGTTGCACATGAAAATGTAATTGAAGAAATGAATTTTGTGGCTATGATTTCGGAAATTATGTTTGTGCAGGTTGATGATTCTTGGTGGATAGATTCGGGGGCCTCTAGACATGTGTGCAATAATAAGCACTTGTTCAAGTCTTTGGAAGAATTGGATGATGGTCCAATCTTGTATATGTTGAATGATTCTACGGTAAAGGCCAAGGGCATAGGCCAAGTAGAATTGTTGTTAACCTCGGGAAAGACTTTAACTCTTCGGGATGTTGTTTATGTACCGGACGTTAGGAAGAATCTTGTGTCGGGGGGTCTTTTGAATAAATTTGGTTTTAAAGTTGTATTTGAATCGGATAAGTTTATTGTTTCCAAGGGTGGTATTTTTGTTGGACAGGGATTTTATTGTAATGGAATGTTTAAATTTAGTATTAATAATGCAATTGATACTAGTTCTTTTTACATGCTTGATGTTTCTTCTCTATGGCACAATCGTTTATGTCATGTAAACTATCGTAGATTATATGACATGTCTAAGCTAGGTTTAATACCTTCTTTCGATTTAATGTTAGAGAAGTGTAAGACATGCATGCTAAATAAGATTACAAAGAATCCTTATCCTAGTGTGACTAGATGATAGGTCGTTTTACTACCAAAATATAATTCCTAAATCACCTAACTAGTATAGTCAGGCAAGTAGGGTCGAACCACTGAGGAAGGACAGTTAAAATCACAATTTGAACCAAGTTCACTAGTACTAACAATCAAAAGTTGGAGTTTTTGGTTAACTAATTGGAACGCAAACGAAAGAAGTGAATAAAGTTCGATAATTAAAAAAAAATCTAGGGCTAATAGGATTCACTATGCATCGATCGTGATTCAAGAACAATAGTTGGGATAGGAATGAATTTAGGCAAAGGAAGATGTTGCTCTCGCAATCAAATTCCACAATTAAACAATAAAACAAGCTATCGCGATTATGGCTTAATTGTTCAAAGATAGAAATCCATCACTCAAACTCGCAGCTCTCGCTTATAGAATTGAGCGAATAATACTTGCAAATTGGCCAAACATGCAATCAATCCAAAACCCATCAATTGAATTGCCAAAACAAACCGATTTAAATCCTAAAAACTAACAAGAATCATGACCTTTGCATAGTTTCACCAAGCCCTAGAAGAAAGTCTACTCACTATTCATAATTGAATTAACAAGAACAATAACAATAAAAACCCTAGAATTCATGATTGAAAACTAAAAGAAACAAAGAATTAACAATAATAAACTATATTGGAAAGCAAAACAATAATTAAAATTGATAAAGAACCATGGAAGAAAATACCTCAAAACTTGGATTAATGGAGAAATTTAGGGTTCAAGGTTGAAGAAGAAGAAGAGAATGGCAAAATGTAATAACTTCCTCCCTCTTTCATATCCCCCCAAAACTTCTCTCCAATCAAAAAAAATGTACTCTAGTTAAAAATATTTTCTAACTTAAAGAAAAATAAAATAAGAAGTAGTACAAAACTAGGAGAGTAGTGGAAAGGACATGTGGCGCACGGCCCAGCTGATGTCCGACCAGCGGACGCTGGTGGCCCAGCGGACGAAGCAGTGGCGGCTGCTGCGAAAGAGAAAAACCAGCGTGCGCTGGTTTTGATCCTGGACCACTGGCTCAACTTCTGAAGCTTGTATCTCATGTTCTAGGCATCATCTTGGGGCGTGTGACCCACCGTTGCGAAGCTCTTCGAGTCTAGTTTCCAATGCATTTTGAATCGCATTAATCCGATAAGTACAGCTCGAGATATGGCCAAAATAGTTCAAGGTGGTCAAACTGATCTTTCGCAAACAATGTTATTTCTTCAATTCTAGCTCTATTAACCCCAATAAGCTATGCCATTACCCTTATGAATGTCAAATAAGCTTCATATGATATAAATCTTCGTATAGAACATCCATGATCACCAACTCTCCTTGTACAATCATCCACTTCGTGTCATCTTGCTCCGAAAGCTTCCAAATAGCTATAAAACTACCTGAAAAGTTAAGAAACACAAACGAAGCGTAACAGAGCACAAAAATGGATAATTTATGCAGTTAATGCCTAAAATGCAACTATATGGACTAATATGCAACTAATATGCGACTAAAATATGCCTAAAAACTCTATACAATTGTGTTTCATCACTAGACAATCGGTATTGCTAGAATTGGTGCATAGTGACTTGTGTGACTTTCATAGTTCACCTTCTTTAGGAAATAAAAAATATATTGTGACTTTTATTGATGATTATTCATGGTTTTGTTACATATATTTATTATTTACTAAAGATGAAGCACTAGAAAAGTTTAAGATTTTTAAGACCGAAGTGGAACTTCAACTTAATGAAAAAGTTGAAAGACTTCGGACGGATAAGGATGGTGAATACTATAATCCTAGCTATTTTAGTTCCATTGGTGTAATTCATGAAACAACCGCCCCATACTCACCTCAAAGTAATGGTATAGCGGAAAGGAAAAATAGGGTTCTAAAAGAAATGGTTAACACCATGCTTTCTAATTCGGGTCTAAATGACGGTTTTTGGGGTGATGCAATTTTAACTGCATGTTATATATTAAATCGAGTTCCTAATAAAAGGAATAAGACTACCCCTTATGAACTTTGGTGTAACAAAAAAGCCTAATATCAATTACCTTAAGGTAAGGGGTTGTAGGGCAATTGTCAAATTGACGGAACCTAAAAGGAAAACTTTAGGTGAAAAAGGAATTGGTTGCATTTTTTATAGGCTATGTGGTACATAGAAAAGCCTATAGGTTTTATGTCATTGAGCCAAATGATGTTGTCTCTATCCATTCCGTGATAGAGTCAAGGATGCAATATTTGATGAGACTAGATTCTCATCGATTCCAAGACCAAAGGACATGATACATAGTACTAGTTCCAATGTTGTGGATGACATTAACATTGATCATGATACTACAACACCGGAAATTAGGAAAAGTAAAAGAATTAGAAAAGATAAATCTTTGGGACCGATTTTCAACTATATTTAGTTAAGGGTCAAGGGAGTCTATTGTGACTCAAATTTCATATTGTTACAATATGGAGGAGGATCTTAGGACCTTTGATGAGGCTATGAAGTCTCATGATTCCGCTTCCTGGAAAGAGGCGTTGAATGATGAAATGGATTCAATAACGGGAAATCATACTTGGATTTTAGCTAATTTACCTCCCGGCAAACCTTTAGGTTGTAAGCGGATTTTCGTAAGTGAAAAGGAGGATCGATGGAACCATACTAAAACATAAGGCCCGATTAGTGGTCCAAGGTTTGGGCAAAGATATGGTATCGATTATTTTGACACTTATGCTCTGTTGCTAGAATAGCTACCATTAGACTTTTGATAGCATTGGTCAGCGATTCATGGTCTAGTAATTCACCAAATGGATGTCAAAATTGCCTTCCTTAATGGTGAATTGGAGGAGGAAGTGTACATGAATCAACCCGAAGGTTTTGGGCAAGGGTCAAGAGACTAAAGTTTACAAATTAGTTCGATCTTTGTATGGTCTTAAACAAGCACCTAAGCAATGGCATCAAAAATTTGATGAGGTCATTTTGTCTAGTGGGTTCAAAATAAATCGTCTCGATAAGTGTGTATATAGTAAATTTGATAATAACGGTAATGGAGTTATAGTTTGCTTATATGTTGATGATATGCTTATCTTCGGGACCGATTCGGAACAAGTGGAAAAAGCCAAAGTCTTTCTCTCTTCTAGCTTCTCCATGAAAGATTCGGGTGAAGCGAATGTTATTCTAGGTATTAGAATAATGAGAGGTAAAAGGGTCAATTTCTTTATCACAATCTCATTACATCGAGAAAGTGATCAAGAGGTTTAATGAATCGACTTCGACTCATTTTGCTACTCCGATGGATCCTAGTGTTCACTTGGTTCCGAGTAAGGGTACTCCTATTTCACAATCGGAGTATGCAAGCTTAATTGAAGCTTGGATGTATGCTATGACTAGCACTCGAATCCGATATAGCTTTTGCTATCGGGTAAACCCAAGAGGTATACTTGTAATCCTAGTATGTTGTATCGGCAAGCATTGAGAAGAGTGTTAAGGTATTTGAATAAAACCTTGGACTATGTCATAACTTACAAAGGAGAACCTTCTATTCTAGGAAGGTTACTCGGATGCTAGTTGGATTTCCAACAAGGAAGATTATTCATCCACAAGTGGATGGGTGTTTCTTCTCGAGGAGGTGCTATTTCACGGGCATCCAAGAAGCAAACATGTATAACGGATTCCACTATGGAATCGAATTCATCGCATTGGCATCTGTTGCCAAGAAGCGGAATGGCTAAGGAATGTGTCGAGTGAGGTCGATTTCGCGGGTCAAACCTATGTCACCTCTTTATTCATTGTGATAGTGCATCAACCATAGCTAAAGCTTATAGTGAAGTCTACAATGGCAACTCAAGGCACATTGGAGTTAGACATAGCTATGTGCGTGAAATGATAAGGAATAGTTGGATAACTTTTAATTTTGTTCGGTCTAGTTTGAACTTGCGTATACGTTTACTAAACCGTTGTCAAGGGAACTAGTGAACAAAATGAACAAAGAGATGGGTCTTAAGCCTATCGATCAACCTTTTAGCTAAGGAAAACTTAATTTGATGTCTAATACAATGTTAGATCTCAAATTCAATGAGGATAGGTTGGAAGCACTTGTGTTAGTTACATCCCGAGGTTAGTGCTTCTTACTACAATGATAAGAGGTTGAATTAAGTTTAATAAGTCTTTGATAAGTGCTCAATCAGAGGAGCATGTGCGTAAAGATTTACCTATATAAGCTAGGAGGTTTGGCCGCTTCACCAAGTCTAAGGCTCGACTTGGAACGCTTTATGAATGGATACGACACTAAGGCTTCATAGGTGCTCTGAGGTTAAGAACGACTATGTTTATGCTTATGTGTATTAGTATCTTCAATGATTTGTGGTGGTTATATGATTCAAAGCTTTTTCATCATTATGATCGAAATTGTTGTAAAGTTACTTTTACTAAGTGGAGATTCAATCGTAATATATTTCCATGATGCATGAGCTTTGCTTTGTTTGTGATTTATAAAAAGTTGAAAACTTTTCAACATTACCCTATAAATGGGAGGAGGATTGTTGGAACATTTATAGGGTAATGGGTTTTATAAGCTCATATGGTCAGATACTAGAAGAGGAGGAGGTCTAGTATGCTAAGGATAAGTGGAATGCTGCAAAAAGAATCAACTCCCAAGTCGTTGACGCCGCCGCTGGCACGATCAGTGCTCGATCTTTCGCGATTTCGCGGACTCGTGTCGCGTGGTCGCACGTGCGGTAGTCCGACTAAAGCGGAAATTCGGCGTGGATCGGTTTATAAATAGTTGTATCGACAGACGTTATCCATTTAATAACGATTAAGTATTCTTAATCGGGGATTAAAGGGAGATCAGGGCTGTAAATAACTCTAATCAAGAGGAATTTGATATATGACCTTATTATTCATATGAGGAAAGAGAGAAAAATCACTTTTGAGATTCCAATCGACTTTCATTAGTTGGAGAAAACTGCTTACTTTCTTTCTAGTGTTCTTCTACAAACTTCAAACACAAAAGTTCTGGCTGATTCACACAAGATCATCTTGTGAATTGTTTTTCTCCATCAGATCTCTAATAGTTATTTCTGTGTTAACCCTATGATCCTGCAGGGCGAAATTAAACCACGTAGAAAGCGTAGTTTCCGTGCCTCGGGAGTGGAATATCCTGCTTCCTTATTCGATCACACTTATAATAAGAATCTCACATAATTCTGAAATATATTATAACTATTATAATGCATGAACAAAGGTCGCCACGTGTTACTCATCTCACGCACCGACATGTCATTACTTCATCACTAACATGACATCTCTCCCGAAAAAGATGATAAAAAAAGGTTTTAAGAATCCTCAAAACCTCACGAGTTACTTAAAATGTTATATTTCAAACTACCAAGCTACATATATCTCCTTTAATTGTAACTAGCTAATTCAACTCAGAACCAATAAATTGTTCTCCTTATTACAAAACTTGAGATTAAATTTAATTATGTTAACGTTAAATTATTTAACCCACTAAAAAGTAACACATGAATATTACTCTGCATAACAAAG